>JBBMOL010000185.1:1317813-1377932 GCA_037954665.1 Laguncularia racemosa
GTGTTAAATTTTAAAATCCAAATTGATATGCTCTGATACCAAAAGATGTGGTGTCAAAAGCACTTTGAAACAATAATTGACTCAAAAAAAAACAAGTCTCAAGTTAATCACAAACGGTCAACTAATGAACAATCCACGTGAACACCTTAAAGATTTTGATGGAAAATGTTGATCAAATGATGTAATTATAATCTCTATTTGTAACATTCACCAAGTAACCACAATAAGGATTGAAAATCATGTGGAAATCTGATCAAAGAAAGCAATAAAACCGTGAAATCCACTTCCCCATTCAATCACAAATTCTCGCCACAAGCAAAATGATATATATAATTCAAGTGCTCAATGAACAATCAATATTAAAAGATGATTATTCACAAAAAACAAACACAAAATGTGTCCAAGAAGATTCAAATCTACCCTAGATATAAACTCACTAGAGAAGAAATGAACATACAACAAAGATGGAATCGATATGACTCATAATTCCCCTTCGTCGCACTCGCCACAATTCCAATTCTTGGGTTGAAATTGATAGGAGTTTTGAATTAAGGAAAGAACCCTAATTCCACACGTGAAAGTGTCTCTCAATTCTGCAAAAATATGGCCTCCTCAAACCCCTTGTAAGTAAGTATTTATACTTGCTACTTCTAGGGTTAGAAAGTGGTCTAAATTATAAGTTTGCCACTTTTAAGGTGGCTAGTCCTAAATAAAAATTTCCCAAGGAAATAAAAGTCTCCCAAAATGATTACACATAAATAGTCCATGCAAATGAAAAATATATAAAAGAAATTGGTCTTCAAGATGCTGGTCTTCTATAGGATTCATCGGCCCAGCTCATCGCCGGTTCAGGTCGGCCCATGGATAACCCACAAGCTGAGTCTGAGGGAGTTTATCCATTGCCCCATAAAATATGATAAGTGTGCCTATTGGAAAACACAATACAAGAATAACAGAAAAGAGGTTAATATATAAATAATTCCGGGGTCGATCTGCTCAAAATGGGCCTCATCGCCAAGATTTGAAATCCTTTAGTTCTTGTCCTAATGATAGGTCTTGTCGGATTTTTATTCCTATCATTTTCTCGGGCCTTAAAAATGATTTGTCCTCAAATCTGGCAGGTCAAATGCAATAGAGACTTTGTTTTCTCTTGGCAATCCATCTGAAGAAGTATCTTTGCAGAATCTCAATATCTGAAATACTACAGGTGGTGATTGTTTTCTCTCCTCCATTTCTAGGATGTATCTCATCTGCAACACAAATAATGCTCCATTATCCAATAAAGTCGCCCCTGTATCAACCTATTCCACTGAAATTGTTTCCTCCTTTTCTAACTTATCTGTATGTTGCTGATCCTCATGGTCTTCTAATGGTTGGCCCAACTGCTCATTACCCTCTAAAACCTTTGAAGGTGAACATAACTGTCTCTGAGCAGTCTGGCTCTCTGGTGGTCTACTCATCTGACTATGATCATCAGGATTCTCTGAAGGTTGGCACATCAGTGTCTGATAAATTTTATGCTCTAAGGGTTGGCTCATGTCATTAGACCCTCAAGAAACCCTTTTAAGGTTGGCATACGTGTGATGGGTGTCGAATCAAAAAAATAAAACCTACTCCTAGACAATTATATGATTTGCATATAGTGGTGAGTAGGGTCGAATCCATAGAGATTGGTTAAACTTATTTCTATTCAAGGAGAAAAAAAAGGGAAAAGAAAAATGGGGGGGTTTTGTTTGTGAATCAAAATAAAGTAAAACAAGGTAAGAAAATCGGATATTAATAAAAGCCTAGCCAAAGGAATCAAGATAGTTTAATTCTAGGAATTGATCATCGATGCAAATGTTTTCTATTCTTAGTTCTAGATAAACTGGTTATGGTTATTAACAAGCTCTAACAACCTATCTCTCCTTATTTCCCTCGATAACCTCAGACAAGCGCTTTGAATTATTTCTCTTATTGATTAAACAACTCTAGACAAGCGCTTAGGATTTAATCTATCAATAGCATTAAAATCTAGAGAGACCACCAATTCATGCCAATAAATTATAAGATAACCTATTTAAACATGATCATACACCTCCATAACATGAATTCGATCATCTCTTTTATAACCAAACATGTTATTGCGTCACTAAGACTAGAACAATCAAACAATTACGGATTTGACGTGCTAGTTGACAATATATTAACTTGATAATTGAGTAGAAGAGCTCTATTCATACCAATCAACAAAGATAATAATGACAAAACGATCAGAAGATATATGAATACCGAAAGCAAAGAATAAGAATTTAAAAACAAGTCAATTAGACCTCACAATTCGTGGGAATTAAACATCTATGACCCTTTGGCTAGAAAAGTAGCTTAGCTACAATGTTCATCAATAAAACGAAAATAAAAAATAGAAACATAATGAAATCGGTTGCCTGCTCTGCCTCCTCGTTTCCCTTTTTGTCTCCAAGGTGATTCCAGATTCAAAGATTAAAAGTTGTCCTAACCCTCTAGGGTTGGTTCTATTTATATTGTTAGGGAGATGGCATGTGATTCTTTTGCTAGCAAGATACGGAAATATCTTTCCTTTTCCAAGTAGATTTCGGGAAGTAAATGTTCGTCCGCCTGGCACGCCCTAACACACGGTCGTGGGTCAAGCCGTGCCATCCTCTGTGCATATTTCATGTATCATCTTCCGTGTCCAGTGTGTACCACGGCTCCACCCACGGCTAGATTTCAGACGTGCATTATTCTGTGCATAATCAACAAGTCTTCACCCGTGCCCAGGGTGTACCACGGTTCCCCCACGACTAGATTACAAGCCGTGAATCCTCTGGTTAAGTTCCCCCAATTTTCCCCCCCTTCTCCTTAGCAGTTAGTTTCCCACCACGGCCCCAAGCACGATTGCCCCCCACGGTTTCCCACCACGGTCGTGCATTAAGCCATGTCTTTCTCTGTTCAAAGTCCACTTTTCCCGCCTTCTTGCCCAGTGGAAACCTGTTTGAAAAAGGGGCCCGTGCCTCAAAAGTGTTTTCCCCCGGTGGTGAAATTTCCCTTGTCTTGACCCAAAGTTGTGTTGACTTCTCAAATTTTATTTAAAATTTAACTTCCCCTTGACTCCTTTTAAACCCTGATTTATCACCTAATAAAATTTGTCCCTTTTCCTTATGATTTCTATAAAATCAATAAAAATTTTTAAACACAATTTAAAACTAAAAATGTTTAAATTTAAAAAAATGGCTCTTTTAAAATTTTCCCCCCCACACTTAGCTTAAACAGTGTCCTCACTGTTCCTAATTTAGCAAAAATTGAAAAGGAATTAAAAAACTCAAGGAAATTAGAGAAAAGAAAAAGGGGAAATACCGGTTTTCCCCTGGTTTTGGGGGTTTTTCCCTTTTTAAGCTCGGGAAAGTGTCTTTGGATTATGTGAAATCCCTTGTTGTAGTAAACCCAAAGAGTTCAAACTACACTAAAATCAAAAAAAACTAAATTTAAAAAAAAAAAAAAATTTTTAAAAAAAAGCAAAAAAAAACAAATTTTTTTTTTTTTGATTTGGGTTGCCCCCGTGAAGCGCCTTTCTTTAAGCCCTTTGGGTAGCGTTCCTGGTTTAAATTTTGGGTAAGGGATTTTGTTTCCCACCTTGGTCCCTGTGGTGATGGGTTTAAAAACATCCGTAACAAAAACAGGAGAATATCGTTAGGATGTTTCATGGCATCAAAAAATTTTTAAAATTTTTAAAAACCCACTTAAACTTTCAAATTCCATAGTGGGGTCCCTCTTTTCCCTATTTTCGTTTTAAAAAGTCTTAAGGAATGGTCGCCATAATATTCAGTGATGAAGTATGAGAATCACTATCGCCCATGTCAAGCACAAAAAAAATCGGGCGGGAAAAAACCCAAACCCATTGATTTAAAACAAAAACATCCTTAAAAACCCCCTCAGGATAAACATTGGATTTTATCAGAAAGTTGAAAAAATAATACCCTTTTCCCTTTTAAAAGGACCAAAATTTTAAACGTTGAAAAATAGACAAAGGCATGACATTGATGGGAAGCTCCTAGATCACACATGGCTTTAACGATTCCAAGATTACCTATTTTGAAAGGAATGGTAAACATCCCTTGGATCCTTACTTTTTGGGAGGAAGCTTTTTGAAAAATTTAAAACCCATTTTCACTTACACAAATCTTTTTTTAAACCTTTAGCTTTCTTTTGTTAGTGCAAAATTTCTTTGGGGAAATTTCTAGAATAGGCTGTATTTCCCTTAAATTGCATCAAGAAAAGGAATATTTACTCGACTTTGAAAAAAATTTTCCAAAAAATTCTTTTTCTTCGTTTTTTCTTGGATTTCGCTAATTTGGAGGGGAAAGGAGGGGGTCCCAAAAGGACCTTCGATGGCTCAATAGGACTTGCTAATCTGGTGGGGCCTGCTGGCCGGGGTCAAAAATCTTTTTTCTTGGTTTTTCCCTTTAAAGATTAGACGGAGCCCTTTCTTTTTTTGACCCCTGAAATTTCTGTTCCCCACTTCTAAGGAAATTTTGCATTAACGTTTTTGCTTGGGGTTTTGGGAATAGTTTGAGAAGGAAAACTTCCCTTTTGGAGTTTTTTAACTGTTTACAGTTTAAGAAGGGGGGGTTTCCCTGATTCTCCAAGTTTTGAATGCTTTGCTTTTTCCTCCTGAAATTTTTTTGGTATTCAAAAGATAGAGACTTAACAATATCCTGGGGGATCCTGAAGGGGAAAGGAGTTGGGGGTTTGGGGTGTGTGGTTTAGCGGGAAAAATTTTTGGGGCCCTGTTGAGGGTTTTTGCCTTTTCGGATTTGGTTTGATCCCTCCAAAAGGGATTGTAAGTATTCCAGTGGGGGTCATACTTCCTTTGTGGCTGCCCTGGGATCCTCCTTCGGGCATTGGGGGTTTTTCATAAATTGGGTCATCTTGAAAAAGTGGGGCACAGTCGGTCAGATGTTTAGGAGCAGCGAAAATTTCCACAAGCCTTCCCCTGCTGGTTTTTTAAGAGCTAGCTCCCGAAAAAGGGGGAGGAAAGTTTTAAAAATTGATGTTAAAGGGTTAGACACACTTCCCTTTTCCCTTCCTTAAAAGAGGGCATTTTCCCTTTCCCAAAATTGTTGCAAATTGGCACCTTTAATGGAGTTTAAATTTCCCCTAGCTTGACCGGGGTTTTTTTTTAACCAAAGGGTTTTGCCTCCACTTGCAGCATCTATCATTTTTCTTTATCGGAAGTAAAACCCTCATAGAAGTTTTAGTAAGGAGTTGTTCGATACCCCATGTTGGGGAAAGCTTGAACAATTGATTAAACCCTTTCCCCCAAACTCATAAAGGTCCCCCCGGTGTCCCTTTGTTTTATCCCAAAAAATTCTCTTCTTATACCAGGGTTGGGGATGCGGGGAAAAATTTTTGCCCAAGAAGGTCTTACCCTTATTGCCCAAGGGGTGTAAAACCGGGGAGGCAAATAAAACAACATTTTTTAGTTTTAGTACTTAAAAAAAATGGAAAAGCGGGGAGCTTGATTTGATGGCGGTTATTCCTTGCGGCCTCATACTAAAACCCACACTATATGGAACTCGTTAAAAATTTTTATGGGGGTCTTAATTTTTCAAGACCAAAAAAGGTGGGTAGCAGATGTAAAACCCCAGATTTTAACTCGAATTCCACGGCTAGTTCGGGGTAGTAAAATACAAAGTGGTTTTTGTTTTACATGGGCCCGCAGTAACCCCCTTTAAAGGTTCTCTGGGTTTTTTGCCATATCGTTTTTCTTTTTCTGAATCAAGGGATAAATTTAAAACAAACCCGATCAAAGGTTCAGTCTAGTGGATGATCTAGCTTCTTTTTCGCAACCTCTTTAGAGTTTTTCTCAATCCCCGGATTTTATTTTGTTCCCTGTCTGAGAAGAACGAGTATACAAGAATAGAAATAAATTTGACCCCAAAATCCCCAGAAACGGCCCCAAAATTTGGGGTGTCGAACCCAAAAAAAAAATTTAAAACCTACCCCTTTAGACATTATTTGATTTGCTTTATAGTGGTGATTTGGGTCGAACCCATAGAGTTTTGGTTAAACTTATTTTATTCAAGGAAAAAAAAAAGGGAAAATAAAATGGGGGGGTTTTGTTTGTGAATCAAAAAAAAGTAAAACAAGGTAAAAAAATTTCGGATTTAAAAAAACCCTTTACCCAAAAAGGAACCCAAAAAATATTTTAAAATTTGGGAAATTTGACCCTCGATGAAAATTTTTTTCTATTCTTGGGCTAGAAAAAACCGGGTTTTTGGTTATTAACACCCCTTAAAAACCCTATCTCTCCTTACTTCCTGGGAAAACCCTCAAAACAAGCGTTTAAATTTATTTTTTTTATTGATTAAAACAACCCTAGATAAGCGCTTAGGTTTTAATCATCAATAGCTTTAAAAATTTAGAGAGACCCCCAATTCATGCCAGAAAAATTTAAAAGAAACCTTTTTTAAACATGATCATACACCTCCATAACAGGGAATTCGATCATTCTTTTATAACCAAAATGTTATTGCGTCACTAAGACTGAACAAAAAAAACAATTAGGGGGAATTTGATTGTGCTAGTTGACAATTTTTTTAATTGTAATTGAGTAAAGACCCTCTATTATACCAATCAAAAAAAGGGAAAAATTTAAGGGAAAAAACGATCGAAGTTTATGAATCCCCGGAAAGCAAAGAATAGAATAAATCCAAGTAAATTTTGACCTCCAATTCGTGGAAAATTTAAAATTTTTATGACCCTTTGGCTAAAAAAGTTGTTTTAGCTACAATGTTAATAAATAAACGAAAAAAAAAAATTAGAAACAAAAAAGAACCGGTTGCCTGCTCACCCTCCTTTTTTCCCTTCTTGTCTCCAAGGTGTTTTCCGGGATTCAAAGATTAAAAGTTGTCCAAACCCTTTTTGGGTTGGTTCTATTTATTTTGTTAGGGAGATGGATGTGATCTTTGTTAGCAAGAAAAGGAAATATTTTTCCCCTTTTCCAAGTGATTCGAAAAGTAAATGTTCGCCCGCCGGGCTGCCCTAAAACAGGCCGTGGGTCAAGTCGTCCCAATCCTTTGAATTTTTCATGTATCATTTGTGTCTAGTGTGTCCCACGGCTTCCCCCCGGGGTTGATTTAAAACCGGGGCCTTTTTCTGAAATTTAACCCAAAAGTTTTTTTCGTGCGTGTGTCCCCGGTTTACCCCCAAAGACCAGATTTAAAGCTTTTTCCCATCCTCTGGTTGATTTTCCCACAATTTTTTCCCCTTTAAAAACCGTTTAGTTTTCACCAGGCCCCAAGGGTTTGGTTGTCCACGATTTCCCCCCGGGAAGCCCCCTAACCCGTGTCCTTTTCTTTTTAAAAGGGCCCACTTTTCCCGCCTTCTTATCCAGGGTGTAACTGGGTTTGCCCCATGCCCGGCCCCTAAAACCGGCTTCCCCCGGGGGTGAAATTTCCTTGTCTTGACCCAATTTGTAGAGGGATTCTTAATTTATTTGGAATTGCATCCTTGACTCCTTTTAAACCTGATTTATCCCCAAAATAAAATTTAAGTACCTTTCCTTATGATTTTCTATAAAATCTTTAATTTTTTAAACAAAATTTATATTTAAAAAGATTGATTTATAAAGGGCCCTCTTTTAAAACTTGGGTTTGTTTTTGTTTGGTCCTTTGATGTTTTGATCAGGTGGTAGCCCTCAAGATTCTGTGATGGTTGTTTTATTTTATCTTTGCTTCTCCGGGAAACCTTGATGGCGACATAGGGTTCTTACTTTACTTTTAAAAATTTTTTTTGGGAACTTTAAAGAAATTTCTTACCCATCATGTAATACCACCTATATAAAAGGGCCTGGTTTTTCCAAAGAAATTTAGGGGGATGAACAAAGAGGAAGAATATCACATTAAAGCTCACCCATAGTACTTGTCCCTATATGAAGGGTCCCCTTCCCTTTTGGGTCACAAAAGACCATCCTGACATTCAAACAATGTAATTATGGGGGTTTAGGATGGGGGGATAGTTTCAATTTTCCAACTTCGAAAATAATGATGCAGCTAAAACCCATTTTTCAACTACCCCATAAATTAATAATTGGAAACAAGTTTCCTTGTCCCCCTAAAAAGAAGGGTATGGAAAAAGTTTTCTTTTGTTTTCCCTCATAAAAGGGGTTTGAAAGAAGTCATTTTCCCGATGAAATTTGTTGTTTAAAAAACTTTTCCCTAGAATGTTTTTCTCAAACCCAACAATACAATAATTATCTTCCCCTTTCCAAGGTTCAAGTACACAACCAAACCAAAATGAAGTCCACTAAAACTAATTTAAAGTAGATAAAATTTAAAATTTAACAAGAAGTGTTTACGTAACTATTTTAAAATTACTTTTACATTTTAATGATTTTTTTGGGAATTTTTTAAACCCACTACTAAACCTTTTCCTTTCTTGCAAATTTTTTTTCCCCCACAAGAGTCTTAATGTTTTGCACCTTTCACTACACACAATCCAAAAAATTTACACCACCACACACCCCTCAATCATGGTGCACTTCCTTCCCCCAATTAACTCCCACGGCAAAAACAAAAAATTGCACTCCACTTTTACGGCAAGGATAAAAACGACTACAAAAAAAACCCCCCCCCCCTTTAGGGCCCAATAATAAAAAAATATATTTCCCCCTTCCCACAAGTTCTAATGAAAATAACAAAAAAATGGGCAGCAACTCAAATTTGAATTTCAATCTTCCCAAAATTTGAAAGCCCTTCCCCCAATTGGTAAAAAATGAATTTAAAATTTTAAAAAAAAATTCTTTAAAACTCCCACAACTTAAGGGAAATTGTTTTTAAATTAAATAGTTTCCCTTTTACTGTAACTCAATTAAAATTCTATAAAATGCACTTCTTGATAAGGATTTTTTATCTTGTTGTTTTTCTTGTGTTGGGTTTTAATATTATTGTCAATTATTAAAAATTTTCCCAAAAAAAAGGATAGTTAAATTCCCTTTATTTTTAATTTATTTAGGGATTAATGGATTTAAAGATGTCTTGATGAAAAAACATGAAGAAATCACAAGCAAGGGATGAGATATGGCCGTGTTTAGTAGTTTTTTTTCCTTTTCCCAAAACTATTAAAGAAAAAAAAGGCGAGGGTTAAAGGGGGTTGGGCCCCGACCGTTTTTCATTTTGGGGGGTGTTTTTTCCCCCTTGGGGCCTTGGCCATGCCTAAAAAAAGGGAAAAGGGAAGAAAACCCGAAAAAAGCTTAGGGAGTTATCCCCGGCGTGGTTTATTTGGTGGCATTTAACAACCACATTACACACGACATTTTACCCCCTTTGGTGGCCTGCCTTTTTTTCTATTCTTGTGCAATTTTTTCTTTTCTGGCAGCAAAAAAGGAGGGGTGGAAAAAAAAGAAGGGGGGACGGGGGGGGGGAAAGGAGGGAACTTAGAAAAATTTTAGATTCGGGGAATTTTTTTTTTGAAAAATTTTAGCTTTTTAAAAGGGGAATTTGAAGTTTAAATTTAAATTTTGTACTTCCTTAAATTTGGAGATAAAGGGTTAGAAACTCTGAAGAGTTTTTTTTGGGAAATTTTTTTTCCAGATTTCCCTAAATATTTTGACTTTTCCAAATCATATTTTGATTTTTTGGGAATTTGGGTTTTTTTATGTCTTTTAAGGGGATTCTTTAATTTTTTTCTTTTAAATTTTTGTCTTGTTGTTATCAATTGTTTTGGCTGGCAATTTCTTTTGGGGGAAATAGGGTTAAAAGGCCTTAGTTTGCAAAAATGTCAGTGTAGTTTGGTTAGGGATTGACATATATGTGGGTATTCTGTTGTGAATTCCTAAAATTTCAATTTAATTTTTGATAAGATTAGATTTTTAAAGAAATCCAATTCAATATGGAAGGGAGATAGGATTTTTTGGAATTCTTAATTAGACTAATGAGCAATGGGGGAAAAGCGGCTTTTAATTGGGTTTTTAATTTTAGGGTTCATATAGAGATTAAAGCTATTTTCAAATTTAAATTTTTCACTAAGAGATTAGGGAAATTTTTTTTTAGGGGAATAAGGCGATCATAAAATTAAAAAATGTTGGAGTTTTCCAAAATCCTCTGTTAATTAGAGTTACGAAGTGGACAAATTTGATTTGAGGTTTAAAATGTTGAACTACGGAATAAAACTTTATAAGTTGATTTCAAAAACTTAACGGTAGTTTGATTAGCATGACTGGGGTTAAAATTCTAAATTTCCCGGGTTTTTAAATTTTGGAAGTTTAAAAAAATTTATAATTCTAAATTAGATAGAATTTAAATTTAATCTCTTTATTTTAAATATATAAAAGTTCCCAATTTTAAATTACAAAATATCATTTAAAAGTTTTTATGGGTTTTGGTTTAATTTTTTTAGTCCTCGGGGAACGTTTCTCTACTCTCATTTTTTACTTGTTTGCGACCTGGAAATACTTGTAGGGTTTCACTTTACATTTAAAAGGTTCAAGTTTTTGGCGCCGTTGCGAGGTCTAAAAGATATTAGCTTTGTAGTTTTGTTGGAAATTTTTGGTTTGCATTTTATTTTGTTGATAGTGGTCTTTACTTTTCTGTCTTTTTGCGGGTGCGCATGCAAAGGAGTAGGATTTTTGAACTTCTCCCCCTAAAATCCTGAGATAGAGCGTACTTTACATCGTTTGGAAAAAGAGAATGGGCAGGAGAGGGGAATAAGAGGAAATCCTGGCAGTGACAAAAAACAATTTTCCCATATTCAGGCTGCCCGCGAGCACTTCGCGATTTTTCAGTCCAAAATTTCAAGGCCCGAAATTTTAAAAGGCCAGCTGCAGGCCAACATTTTTTTGAGTTGACCCGGTACTTATACAAAATGGTGAAATTCCAACCCAGTTTGGTGGATAACACATGAGGGGCCCTGATGAGCAATAGCAGGTTTCCCTTCAGTATTTAACTTGATAAAAGATAAAGGGTGTTTTTGTGATGCCATAAGATTGCAATTTTTTTCCTTTCTCATTAAAAGGTAAGGAAAGGGTTTTTTTGGTATAATTCCTTACCCTAAGATTCTTTTTCCCAAAGGGCTAAAACTTCAATCAATTTTTCTTAGAAGATTTTTCCCCCCCATCACGTATTAAAAAAATTAAAAAATTGATATCCCCAAAAATTTTTCCAAAGGTTCGTGGTGAATATTATATGAGCATGGGAACGTTTTAAAGGAAAAACAATGGGAAGTGTCCAACCATGGCCTCCCGGGTAATCCCCTGATTGGGGTTTTTATTTTAAAGTTTGGGGGGACACTATGAGGTCATTGGTAGATGCTGCAGCTAGAGGTGCATTGATGGGTAAAACATACACTGAACCCAGTGCTTTAATTGAAAAAAGGCACCCGTGAAATAATTGGCAACATGAGAGGGGAAAATTCAAAAGCTGCATAAGTTAGTGATATCGATTCTATTTCGGGCTCAGTTGGCAGCTCTCACAACTCAGGTAAGCAAATTTTCTTCTTCTAATAGTTAATGCTAACTTGCTTGTAGTTGTTACTTGTGTTCGGGGGACCAAAACCCCTCGGGGAATGTCCTTTGGGGAAAAATTTCCCAAGCACCACCCAAAATAGAGAGCAAGTCAACTACCCAACAATTTTCAAAGAGTTTAATAAAGGGCCCTTTTTCCCAAAACACTTACAATAGGCTGGCAAATCATCCAAATTTCTCATGGGGGAAAAGGAGAAAACGTACAGAACCACCACCGGATTTCAAAACAAGTCCCTACTAGATTCCTTCTCAGAAAAGTCATTCAAAATAGAAGAGCTCAGGGAGCTACATCCCAAAAGACTGCCCCCCTTTCCCCAAAAACCAAAACTTTATTAAAAACTTGGGGGTCACCCTCGGTAAATTACCAGCAGCTAAGTACTAGCCCTCGGGTTTTTCCCTTTGAAAAAAGAGGAAAAACCCCCTTCATGTCAATCCCATCATGCTAAGGAGTGGTAAGGAGTGAAGAAAGCTGAAAGGCAGGAAAAAATTAAAGAGAAAGATTAGGGGAAAGATAAGAAAAGGAGGGGGAAACTCACATCCAAAGCACAGGGGTTGTAGCCTTATTTTCCCACCTACCCCTTTCCCCAGGAAGCCCTTCAAGTAGAGGGATTTAAAACCCCAGTTTGCCGGGTTTTTGGTGACATATTTAAGGGGCTTCAAATTAAAAATACCTCTCTTAGAGGCCTTAAAGGCAAATTCCACCCTATGCCAAAATTCTTTGAAAGAGTGCTTTTAAAAAAAAGTCCAGGGGTTGAGTTTTGGGAGAAAGTAAGCTTTTTGGGGCGAGAGTTCAGCTGTTTTAGAAAGAAATTTTCCTCGGGCTCCCTAGAAAGTTGAAAGATCGGGGAAGTTTCAGTATCCTTGCCCTTTGGGGTAATATTGTTTTTGGAGAATGTTTTAATTGATTCTGGTGCAAGTATTAATTTAATGCCATTTTCCATTTTTAGGAAGTCGGAAATAGGCCAAAAAAAGTGAAAGAGGAGACCAACCCACTGGCGCTAGTTGAAAAGAGTTTAAGGGTTTTTCCCAAAAGGTACGTGGAGGAGGGGTTCTTAGTAAAGGTCGATAAATTCTATTTCCAATGGACTTTGTCTTTGGATGGGGGAAGAGATGGGGCTTCCCCTCATTTGGGTAGACCTTTCCCTTAGCTAAAGGTCAAGCTCTAATTGAGGGAGGACGAGGAAAGGGCCTCACCTTAGGCACTAGGAAGCCCGGTAACTTTTTGATTTTATTTTGATCCTGTGTTTTTGTCTAATGAGGAAAGAAAGGGTTTTTTTTTAATTGGACATATTGCTGGGGGGGAAAATAAACAATGATTTTGGAAAAAAAAATGTAGGGAAAAACCAAATCTTGAAGCGTCTTGTGGTAGATGATTGGGGGGATGGTTGAGAAAAAAAAACAGAGGTTTTTACCCAAGTACCCCAGACTGACAATGTTGTTGTTTTTGAAAAGGGCAGACTACTATGGAAGCCACCAGTGTCAAACATTAAGGCCCATCCCAGACAATTGAATCTAATGTCTTTTTAATCAATTGTTTGTTTTTGGGAGTGTCTAAATTTAGGAAATCCATGGTCTCCTTTAAACCCAAGGCCTTTTGACAAGAGAATTGAGCGAAAGATTCAAGGCTAGTTGGTTTAACATAAAAAAATTTTGGGATGGTCGGGGGGCGACTTTCCAGAAAGTAAGTTTGTTGATATCCCCCAAAAAAAACATTGGTGGAAGCTAAAAAAAAGGGCACCATCCCAGGGAAGGAAGCTTGGAACCCTAATATGAAAACGATGGTTTTGGAGGAGTTGTTTAAACTCCTTGATGTAAGCAAACCCCTGAAAGTCGGGCAAAAAGACTTTAAATTAACCCTTTTCTTTAGGAGGAAAAGCCCTTGATTAAAAGATTGTTGAAAATTTTAATTTTATTTTAAAAAAAAAAAAAAAAAATTGGCTGGGGTTTTTTTGGGGGATGGGTGGGCCGTGGTTTGTGTGGTGGCCCAAAACCCACCACATTTTATACGGCCGTGCCAGGGTTTTTTGTGAAAATTATGGATTGATTAAACCCCTTACCCACAGTGTGTGAAAAAAAAAAAAATTTGTCGTTTACTTTTTTTTATTTTCTGTTGGAACTGTAAAAATTTCCCTTAAAAACACTTTAGGTGATGTTAAAATGTGAATATTCTTGATTTTTTTTATCTCTCGTGTTTCTTTGTTCTAATTTCAGGAACTAAAGGGAAAAAAAATGTGCAGTTATATGGAAAGCAATGGCCTTTTGATAAAATTTTCCCGGGAAAACCCCCCCCCCCCTTTGCTACATTTTCATTCAGGGAAGTTTTTTTAAACCCCCGAAGTACACTTAGGGGTTTAATAAAATTTTCTTTTGCAATTGGGAAAGAAATGGGAAACCTTGTCTGAAAAAAGTGGGGGGGAAAGGGAAAAAATTAAAATGGGCCCATTTTTTATGAAAAATTTTGATGCTGTTGATGTTAATTTGTGTGGAATGAATTTTTTGGCAATTATACTTCACCATTTTTTTAAATTTGTGTTTGGAAAAGTCTAATATGATCGGGAAGGGCCCTATTTTTTATGTTGTATCTTGTGTTTTTGGTTTATATATTTTATTGTCAATTATTAAAAAATTTCCAAAAAAAAGATATTTTAAAATTCCCATTTTTTTTAAATTTCTTGGGGGTTTAAATTGGATTAAAGTTGTACATAAAGAAAAAACATAAAGGGAAATCACAAGAAAGGGGATGAGTTTGGGGGAAAATCCCTTATGCAGTTTTTTTTCCCTTTTCCAAACTATTAAAGAAAAAAAAAGGGACGAGAGGTTAAGGGGGAACCCCAAGACGTTCTTATGTGGTGGGTGTGTTTACCCCCTAAAGTTGGGGCCGTGCCAAAAAGAAGAAGGAAAAAAGGGAAAATCCCGGGAGAAGCTTAGGGAGTTATCCCGGGCGGGTTTATGTGGTGGCGTAAAAACCCACATTACACAGGGCCGTGCCTCATGTGGGGGGACGGGAAATTTTCATATTTTGGAAATTTTTGTACGTTTTTGCGCAGAAAAAAAAGGGGAGGGGTGAGAAAAAAAAAAGAAGAGGCCCGGGGGGGAAAGGGGAGGAACTTAGAAAAAATTTAGATTTGAGACTTTGTTTTGAAAAATTTTTAGCTTTTTAAAAGGGAAATGAAGTTTAAATTCAATTGTACTTCCATCAGTTGAGATAAAGTCAAAAATTTCTCTGGAGGGGTTTTTTTAGGATTTTTTTTCCCAGTTTTTCCTCATATTGGTGACTTCTTTTTTCTAATATATTTTACATTTCTGGGAATTTTTTTTTATGTTTTTAAAGGGTTCTTTAACATTTTTCTTTTTAATTTTGTCTTGTTGTTATCAATTGTATGGCTGGCAAATTTTCATTTGGGGAATAGTGGTGAACCCTTAGTTTGCAAAAAATGATCAATTTATTTTTGGTTATGAGATTGAAAAAATTGTGGGGGTATTCATGTTGTGAACCCTTTAATTTCAATTTAATTGTGATAAGATTAGTTTGTTAGAAATCCAATCTTTATGGAAGGGGGAGATAGGATTTGTTGGGAAATTTTTTAATTGGGAAAATTGAGAAAATTTCGAAAGGGGGTTTAATTGGTTTTAATTTAGGGTTCTTATAGAGATTAAAGCTATGTTCTAATTAATTATTCACTAAGAGATTAGGGAAAATTTTATTGAGCAAAAGGGGGGGAGTTTTCATGGGCATTAAAAAAATGTATGAGAGTTTTTCAAAAATTCCTCTTTTAAATTTGAGATACAAAAGTGGACTAATTGATTTGGGTTTAAAATGTTAAAACTACGTGAATAACCACATATAATCGATTTAAATTAATTAAACGTAGTTTGATTGGCATGACTGGGGTGAATTCAAAATTCTTGCTTTTTTCAATTGGAAGTATTTAAAAAATTTTCTTATAATTCTCATTAGCATAAAAAAATTTTTAATCTTTTATTTAAAAATTATAAAAAAGATTCCTTTTTGAATTCCAAAATATCAGTATAATTTATTATAGGTTTGGTAATCTTTTTAGCCCTCGAGGGAACGATACTTACTCATCATTTATTACTTGATTGGGGCCTTTAGTATACTTGCTAGCGGTTTCCTTAAAATTTTAAAAAAGTGATACTTCCCCAAATTTCAGAATTAACAATGGAAATCCCCAACAACAACCCTAAAACCCTCCTTTATTTTCCCCAAACTATTCGGGAAAGAAATTGGTGATTTTTTCAATTTCAAATTTTTTAAATTTAAAAAATTTCTATGCTTATTCCCCTTCCACAAAAATTATTAATCAAAAGGGAAGATACAAAAACCCTTTCCCAAAAACCCAACCCCAAAAAACAGCAAATTTAAATTCCAATCAAGGTAATTTCCACAAATCAAAGCCACACAACAAAAAATTTGGGGTTTTAAAAAGGGGAAATCCCCCTAATTGAAGATGAATATCCCAATCAAAAAACAAAACAATTTCCCTTTTTCTTAACTTGTGCTTGATAAACCCAAAAAAATTTTATGTTAAACCAAGTTTAAAACACACAAAAAAAAGATTGAAAGACCCCTTAGGCAATGTCATTCCAAAATAGCTTTAATCTCATGAACATTAGTGTCAAATCTCAATGCTTTTAAACCCAATTTGACAACAATTTGGGGTTTTTCAAACCCTTAAAAACCCAAAAATGATTTAGCTCTGATACCAAAAAAATTTATGTGTCAAAAACACTTTGAAACACAAACAAATTTATCAAAGAAAAAAAAGTTTTAAGTCAATCACAAACCGGTTCATAATGAAACCCTTCCCCGTGGAAAAACCCTTTGGGGGATTTTGATGGGGAAAAAGTTTAATTTTTAAAATGTTTTAAAATTTAATCACAAATTTTTAACATTTTACCAAAAACCAAAAATAAGGGGTTTTAAAACACATGGAAAATTTATCAAAGAAAGCAATAAAACGTGAAATCCACTTTCCCCCTTTTAAACAAAATTTCCCAAAAAGCTAAAATGATAATATAATTCAAGCGCTCAATTTAAAAATCAATCTTAAAAGAATTTTTCCGAAAAAAAAAAAACAAATATGTACAGGAAAGAAACCAAAAACTACCTTTGATAGAAACAGTAGAGGAAAAAATTTAACATACAAAAAAAGATGGAAACGATATGACTCACAATTTCCCCCTTTGTCGCCTCACCCCAATTCCAATTTTAGGTTTAAATTGATTTTGAGTTTTTAACTAAGGAAAAAAACCCAATTCCCCACATGAAAATGTCTCTCAATTCTGCCCCCAAAAATGGGCCCCCTCTTAAAACCCTTTTTCTAAGTAAGTATTTTTCTTGCTACTCCTAGGGTAGAAAGTGGTCAAAAATACAAGTTTGCCACTTTTTAAAGGGGGCTAGTCCTAAATGAAAAAATTTCAAAGGAAAAAAAAGGGTCCCAAAAAAGATTACAAATAAATAGTCCATTTCAAATGGGAAAAAAATTTTAAAAAAAAAATTTTCTTAAGTTTCCGGTCTTCTATAGGATTTATCGGCCTAAATCATCGCTGGTTAAAGGGCGGTTCATGGAAACCCCAAGCTGAGTTTGGGGGGTTTGTCCAAATTTCCCCATAAAAATTTGGGGAAAATGGTTTCCCTTTGGAAAAAAAAAAATAGGAAAAAATAATGAAAAAAAAAGGTTAAAATAAAAAATAAATTTTGGGGTCGATTACTCAAAATGGGGCCCCCTCGCCAAGATTTGAAATTTCCCTTTTTTTTGCCCTTTAAAGATAGGTCTTTTGGATTTTTTTTTCCCATCCTTACCCAAAATGGGGTTTAGGCTACCTGGGGATTAGAATATGTGAAAATTTAAAATGCCTTAATTTGTTTGGGAAAGGGGGCGAATGAAGAATACTTTTGATTGGGAGGATAAGGTTTAGGGCCCATTTGAAAGCTAGAGGTTAAAAGACCCTTTAAACTGGGTTTAGTTTATAGCTATGCCCCATTATGGGGGGAAGAAATTTTGTGGCTAGTGGGGGGGGATGGTGAGGAGAGATTTCATATATGGTAGGGGATGGGAAAAAGGGTTATGAGGTTTTTTACCTTTCACTATAGGTAGGAGATGGTTTTTGCATCCTTTCCCAAAAATGGGTAGGGAGGCAAAAAGTTGAAGAGTATGTGTAGGGTTTGAGCCCTTTATGAAATTTGAAGTGGTCAGTGAAAACCCCCTTGATCAAACCTTAGGGACGATTTGTGTCGGGGTTTAAGTATGGAAAAATTTTCCCAAAATTATAAAGCTTTAGAGGGATGATCCTTTGAGGAGGCCATCCGCTAGCTCTAAAAAATGGAAGGCAAAAATGATCCCCAAACCAGTTAGAGCAGTATAAAAAAGTATTGGCTTCTACCAAAAAATGTATAGTTTGATGGAAAAATTTGGCTGATAGAGGAGATACTTAGAAATATGAAAAGAGTCCAGTTGGGGGAAGGGTAGTCAAAGCTCTTTGTCGAGACTAGGTCGTCTTTTATTTCTATTTTAATTATTTTTTACTTTGTCTACCCCTTCTGAACTTAAATTTAACTCCATCATCCGTCTTTCTCCCCCTTTTTCCTAGTGTGTGGGGGGTTGTAAAATTCTTCCTTAAAGGTTCATTGGGGCCCCTCTGGTGGTTGCCCAGTAGTTGTTTTTTGTAGGCAAAATTTCACTAGAGGTATATGTTCATTCCAGTTTCCCCTAAAATTAGTGCACATGCCCCGAGTAAAAACTTCTTGTATTTTTATGTCCTTTCGATGCCATTGTTTGTGGGTAGAATGCTATACTGAATTGTAGTTTAGTGCCCAAAGCTTTTTTTAAGTTATTCCAAAATTTTCTCATAATCTTGTGTCTCTATTAGAAATTTATTTTCATTAGACCCCATGCAGTCTAAACCCATCCCTATAGGTTATTTGAGCTAGTTTTTTTAATTTATATCCTACTTGTTTGGTATAAAATTTTTTTATGACTTGGTCAAACTGTCCATATAACCCCAAATTTCACCTACTTCTCCTAGGTGTTTAGGGGGGCTGTAATAAAGTCCATTCTCACTGCTCCCCTTTCCCCTCTGGTATGGAAGGGGTTTTAATTCTCCAAATTGGTCTTTGATGTTCTATTCTAATTTGCTGGCATGTTTTAAGGGACAAGTACATATTTTTCCATTTCTCTCTTCAGGTTTTTCCCAGTTAAAAGTTTCTATCCTAATACATTTTGGTTCTTCCAGGTCTTTTTGCGTAAGCGGGGGTGATGTTCCTCTTTTTATTCCCTTTTTTCAAATTTTACATCCCCTTTGCCACATAGGGCTCGTTTTATATCTTTAAGGTCCCTTTTTGCATTTTAAAATTGAATTCTGGTGGGCCCTTTCCTTGTTCCTTCTATCTTGACCTCTTAAAAGTCCCTTTTCTCCAAACTTTATCGTTTTAATCCTATCCAAATTTTGGTTAGTTGAATCTTTTTAAAGTAGCCATTCTTGCTCCCACTTGTTGTGTTAAAACCTCCAGTTCCAAATTTTTCCACAGCTTCTAACAACTCTTTCTATGAAATGATGAAAAGTTTCTAAATTTCCCCTTTTTTTTCTTTTTTCTAAGTGCCTCTTCCCCCCACATGGCCCTTTTTTAGATGGTATTGTATTTCTATATCTAATCTTTGATTAAATCCCCAACCCTCTCCTTTGTTTCATGTTTAGCTCTTTTCGTAAATATGTACTTCAGGTTCTATGGTCAGTGAAGATTTTGCACCTTTTTCCCCTATTTAAATAATGTTCCATAGTTCAAAACTAATATTACAACTACTAATTTTAAAATCATGGTTGGGGAGTTTTTTTATACAACTTCAATTATCAAAAAGAATATGCTATTAAATTGACCCCCTTTCATCAAAACACACCCCAACCCCTTTAACTAAGGAAACACTATATACTGTAAACTCTTCCCCCACTCTTGGGTAAAAAACCCAAAAAAGGGGTCGGGCATCGGTTTCTCTTTAAGCATTTGAAAACAGCTTCCCCATCTGGGCATCCCATTCGATTTCACATTCTTTTTTATCAATTTTTGGGGAGGGGAAATTTTTTTTTTAATTTTTGGAAAACCCTCATAAAATCTCTTGTTGTAGCTTGCTAGACCTAGGAAGCTTCTTAAAACCCCTTTTAATTGTTTTGGGGCTTTTGCTGTCTACTATGGTTTTTCACCTTTTTTAGGGCCCCCAGATAAACCCTTTTGGGAAAACCCCATACCAACAATCAATTTCCCGAAATTTTGGGACACAATTTCTGATTTATAAATTTTCCCCTTTCTAGGCTCAAAGTGTTCTTTATACTCCATAGTACTTTTAGAGTATATTAGGATATCGGGCTATTAAAAAATGATTACAAAAATTATCCAAGAAATCTTTGAAAACTTGTTCATTAAATTCCCTGATGCAGCGGTGCATTTGTTTTGTCCAAAAGGGGATCCCCCAGAAAACTCGTAGTGTCCCTATTTTAGTCTTTAATGTTGCTTTCGGATGTCCTCTTTTTGATTTTTTTATTTGGGGGGAAATTGATCTCAAGTCTACTTTTTGAGAAACTTGGGGTTTCCCCCTAATTGGTCAAATAGGTATCTATCCAAAGGGGAAAAGGATATTTTTTTTGATTGGGACAGGTTTAATTCTTTTTAATTTATTTCCCGTGCCCTTTTGCTTTCCCTCTTTCTTCTTCACAAACCCGGATTGGTTCAACCTAAGGGGGGGACACTAGGTCTTATAAAAAAATTATCTTTTGCTCTTTTTAAATTTTTTTCTTAAAATTTTTTAAATTCCCCCAGTGCCCTCTTGTAGACTGGGTTTTTGGGTACTATACCCTATATTTAAGTCAATTTTTGAAAATTTTTTTCTCTAGTAAGGGTGAACAAGTAAGATTTTCTGGAAAACCCTTTAGGAAATTTTCCCCACTAAACGATTTCCTTCCCTTTAAAATTTTTTATTGGCTTCAAAAATATAGTTACTAGTTTACACTTTTTTTCCCCCAATTTTTTAGGTAGGTTTTTTAAGGTTTGGGGGGTTTGCATTTATAAAAAGTATTCAAAAAAATCTATCCCCGGGAGATTAAACTGCACCATATGTTTGTGATGGGCAAAGGTACCCTGATATTTTGTTTGGGCCAAATTGGGCACTTAAAATAATGTTAAAATCTATCATTTCCCAAAAAACTTTGGAGGTCTGCTGGCATCAACCCCATATGTATTTTTATTCTCAAATTTCCCCTGCTACCCTATTTATTTTTTCCTTCTACTCCTTTAAAAAAGTTAATAAGGGTGGGCATTATTCTATTTTTGACATCCAAAGCAAATCCCAGACAAAAATTTTCATTAATCGGCCCCAAAGCCCCGTATTTAAATTTGCACATTGCATTGTGGGAGGTACTGGAAGCATACTGAAAGTTTTTTCTACATTCGAGATATCCTAGTACTGCTATGATGAAGGGAAACACCCTTTGGGAGGGGGTCTTTGTCCAGGCCCCGCCTGTGGTCTTTCCTCCTTTTCCTCCCCACTAGGGTCTAACTTCTTATTGAATTTGGGCTTGCCTGATTTTGATTTTCCCCTTTTTATTGTTTATTGCCTTTTGTCCATCTTTGTTTCACACATGATGATGTATTTACTAATTGGATAGCAAAACATCAAAAAGTGGGGGGAACAACAAAAACCAAACAACCCAAATTTGTGTGTCACTAACCTCACAAATGTTCCTAATTTTCAAGATTATGCTAAATTTATATATAGAAAAAAAGCAATTATGTAAGTAACAATGGATAAAAATGGAATGAATTAGAAAATTCCCCTCAAATTTAAATGATTTAAATATGAAAAGGAAGAACCCTAATTTTCGTGGATAAAGGGAAAAGTCACTAACAAATTGCCCCTTTGATATGACTCACAAATCAATTTTAAAAACAACAAGAGGAAGATTGATATTAAACATAAACCACTTAAAATTTGGGGCTTTTTTACAATTTCACTTGTGAAATTGTTAAAAGATCTTTTTTTCAAGCAAGGGGAACCTTCACGGGAAAGAAAGGGGTTTTTATTTCCAAAACTTTAAAAACTTCCTCAAAAACCCCAGTTAGCAAATATTTAAAATTACTCCAATTAGGGTTTAAAAAAATACAACAAAATTTTAAATAAACCATTTAAGTGGCCCGGGTTCCCAAAAAAAAACAAATTACAAGTACAAATAGTCTTCAAGTGGCTGGGTTCTTCACACCTTAAACCCCCAAAATTAGACTGGTTTTTTTTATTTGTTTACGTAGGTCCATTAATAAACCCCCCAAATTGAGCTTTTTGGAATTTATCACAGTTTTTTAAAATTGACAAATGTACTTGTTTTAATGCACAAAAATAGTAATGAAAAGAAGTTCCACATAAAAAAATTTTGGGGGTTTTATTCTTCAAAAAGGATATTTATCGCCAAATTTTATTTAAACCTTGTCTTGTCCCGTGATTGGTTTATAGGGGTTTTGATTCCTATCCCATGATAGAAAATTAAGGGGGGAAATTTACCCTTTTTTGGTGGCAATTTTTTTTTTTTTTTTTTTCCGCTAAGGGGCCCCATCTTCCCCCAAGAGGGAAAAAAATGGCCCATTTTAGCCCTTACACTCTCATAACTATGAGGTTCGCAAAAATTAGGACGTTTTGCATTTGTGCTTATTGTAGTGAGTGCTAAAGGCACTTGCTTGATCTAGAGAGGGGGGGGCTAAAAACTCGGGTGTTTTGCTTTTCGGGGAAGTGATGCTTTTTTCTTTTTTTTTTTCCTATTCCCCTAGAGGGGGAAGTCTTTTTCCCCCAGAGCTTTTGTTTTTTCTTTGTGGCTCCTCTATTCTTCTTTAATTTTTTAAATTTTGTCAAGGGGACTTCCTTTTTCTACTATTTCAGATTGTATTTTGCTAAAAAGGCCCTTACTGCAGGTTGTGGTCCAATTCTAATCCCCTTAGAAACCTTCTGGCTTGGGCCTATCATCCCCTTGCAACATTTTTTTGGGGAAAGGGAAATAATTGGGGGCGATTTAGTTTGCCTTAAAACTCTTTAATTTTTTGGGTTCCCCCATTCATAATTGTAGTATTCCCTTTTTCCCTTTTGTCCTAGAGCTTTCTGAGGGGAAAATTCTCTAATTTAAAAAGCTCCTTAAACCCGTCCCGTTCATGCACACCCTGCAAATTTAGGGACTTAGCCCCATGTTGTTGTAGTTTTCCCTTTAGCCCTGAATGCAACATAATTTTACCTTTTCCCATCTTTTGGGAAACTAGAAGGTAAACAAAGGGGCTTTCAATTTCCCGGGGCCTAATCCTTAGCCCGATTTTGGTCATCCACTTTTTGGGGGGAAATTCCCTTTGCCACTCTTATGAAAAATATTAAAGCGATGGGTTTGTTTGGGGATTCCATGTTGTGGACATTAGGGGCTTGGTGTTGTTGTGCTAGTAGTCCCACTAGGTAAATTTAAGTTTGCAATAGCTTTAAAATATTTTTTTAGCCATTTTTACCTCTTTCCCCCTTTTGGTAATAGGTTTTAAGTTTTTCCCCAATTTTGGGGTTTTTGCGCCCCGCACCCCTTCCAGTTCCTGGGCCGGTAGTTTTCTTGAAAAAATTCGGTTAAAAAAAGAGACAAACGAATCTACTTATGTTAGGGATTAGTCTTTTCAGTTTAAAGTGTGTAAGTATATACCATTACAAACAAATGGGTCTATTATAATAAAACTTTGTAGTTAGAAGAATACCAAAAAAATAAAACATAATTAAATAAATGTCTCATGTTTTACCCATTCTTATGTCTTCCCATCTTATAGATCCAGTTAAATTAAACCTTCAAAGCTCCCAAATTTTGAATTTTTATTTAAAATTATGGGCCTTTTTTCATCGCTTTTGTGCTAAGGAAAAAACCTAAACCCCTTCCCGGATCAACACCTTTTGCTCTATAGGGTCAAAACTTAATTATAAGGAAACATGAACCTATTTTTTTAGATTCAAAATTAAGTTGTATGAACCCCGCCAAGTGTGACGTAAATTTAAAAAATACATTCGGAATTGCAACCCAAAATTTCCAAAAAATCGAGTGGAAAACGCGGAACCCCTTTCCCATAAAAATTTAGACAAGAACCTTGGGATTTATGTAGCCGGGCCCCAATCGGGGGTGAAAGATCGATTGTAAGTCGGGTGGAAAAGCCACGGGGAAAAAAATCCGATAAGTTCTAGAGTAGTTTTTTAAAGAAAAAAGAGAGGAAATTTCTCCAAAGTTTTTCAAAAATTGTATGTTGTATATTTTTAAATTTTATGTTGTATCTAAACCCTAGGGCTTTTAATTAGGGTTTTCAATTGTAACCCAAAGATGCCCCCAAAAAGACTAACTTCAAAAAGTTGCGTAAAATAAAAAAAACAATGCTTAAAAGGCCCGGGGGCATGGGAATGAAGGGCCCGGCGCCCTTTGGGGCGGGGGTTGGGGATTAATGATCGTGTTTCTTGTATTTGTGTATTTTTTTTTGGGGAAATTCTTGACACATAACCCCGGCCGTGCCTTTGAACGTGTATACGGGCTGTATTTGAAATTTGGGGTAACCTCCCGGGCTCTTACATGGGTGTGCCTTATAAAGAACGCCCCCCTTTAACCCCTAAAACCGTTTTTGACTTGTTCAAGAGCAAAAGGGTTCCAAAGGTTGTTCCCAAACCTTTCCAAATTCAGATTGCTCCCAAACCTTTTCCGGCTTTTTGGAAACCTTTATCAAAACCCCCTTTAAATCTTCTTGAAACGTTTTGCTGAGTTTTTGTGATCGGTCCGGGGGGCACTTCAAGAGGTCCACATTCCATCTTCTGGGTTTTGGGTTCCCCCTTAAAAGGCTCTCATCATTCCCCCCTCTTGAAAAGGATTTGTCCCCAAATCATCGCCCGCATAAAAAAGAATCAAAACATAACATTGAATGGGAGACTTACTTTTACTCACCTGGGAAATTTTTCTTGTTTTTGGGATTTTCAATTTATGCGTCAAGGGAAATTTTAAAAAGGTCATGCCTTAGGAAGTAGTTTTGATCGGACGCTGCACGGAAACTGCTCTTTGCCCAGGTTTAAAACCCCCCCCAGTCTTCCAGGTTGAAAGGGCAGCTTGTCGGGCGACCCTTAAATTTGGTTGTTTACATATGCTCTTTTTCTTCGCTCAATGTTTAGCCCAAATTCTCATGGATTGTTTAACAAAAAATTTTCTTTTTTCTTGCCCTTAGATTTAAAATTTAAAAAAGAAATAGGCAGAGGTTTATAAATCCCCAAAGGGGTTTGTGGATAAAAACCTTTCAAAATTTCAAAAAGGGAAAAAACTTAGTAGCAGAATGAATTGTGTGAATTTCAGGCAAATTAAATGCGGCCCAAAAAATCCCCAACTTTTAATGTTCTTTTTTAAAGCAGCCCCTTTAAAAAAGTGACAAAGTTCGATTTATTACTCAGTCTATAGATGACAAAATAGGTTTGAAAAACAATAACTTAGTTCCTTAACCCCCCCCCCCGCCCACAAAATCTTCCCGAAGTAGCTCAAAAACTTACACCTTTTTATCCCATAGATTTTTCTAGGCTACCAAAGTAAACTCGAACTTCCCTAAAGAAAAAATTTCAAATTGCAAGCATCATTTGTTTTTTTGAAAGGAATGAAATGTGCCCTTTTTGGAGTTTTAAACCAGACTACAAAAAAAAGAATCTCAACCTGGTTAAAACCCAACACAAAATCCTTTGGAAAAATCTTTCCCCCAAGGGTCATGAGGAAAAGGGGTGGGTTTTAAAGCCTTAGGTTCGACTTAGATTTTGCTTGCTTTAAAATGGGCCATCCCCTCAAAAATCCCCTAATTTTGTTTTAGTGAGGCCAAGAGAAAGGCCTTTAAAAACCCCCAAATTTTTTGCTTCTCCAAAATGTCCCATTAAACTCCTCCTGTGAAAATCCCCATATAATTCTCTTTAAAAAACAAAATTTGGGAAAGCTTTGTTTTCTCTCCCTAAACCCAAAAATCCCTTTATGTTTATAAAATTTACCCTGGCCACTCTTCTCAACTGCACATCCCTCACAAAAAATCTCGAAACGTAGCATACAATTCCTTTAAAGTGCTCAAAACCAAGCAGTTTAGAATAAGGTGAGAAAGGATCCTTCTAGGGAAGTGCATCAGCAAAGACATTTTTTACCTTGTTTGTAGTGGATGACATAGGGAAATGTTTCAAAAGAAAATCCCCAACCCAGATGCCTTTTGTTTAGCTTATGTTTTCCTTTCAAATAAATTCAAGGGGTTCATGGGTTTTTTGTGGATCCGGGAATCTTTTGGCCAAAAATTTGTGTTGCCAAGTCTCAGTGCTCGAACCCAAAGGGAAAATAATTTCCCTGTATTAAATTGGGGAGTTCAAGGTTGCCCCATTGCTTCTCGTAAGGAATGCCAAAAGGTTTCTCTTTTGAGAGCACTGCTCCAATTTCCTAAACCGAAGCAATCACCTTTTAATTTCAAATTTTTTTAGGAAAATTTGGTAAAGCAAGTAAAAGGCGCTTGAGCAAAATTATTTTTTTGGTCTAAAAGGCCCTTTTCTTGTTGCTCTCCCCATCTAAAAAACCCCGTTTTCTTAAATTTCCCCGTAAATGGGTTGGGAATTTTGGTGCTGGGAAAACCTTCACAAAAATTTTTGGGGAAAACTTGTGTCCATGGGGAAATCCGCAAATTTCTTACATTAGTTGGGAATAGGGGCCCTTCTTGAATCGCCGAAATTTTTCTTCCCTTTTAAAAAACCCGTATCCCCCGTGCACTACCAACAAAACCCAAAAAACAAAAGGTTTTGGGCGGGGCAAAAAGTGAAATTCTTGAGGTTAGCTATAATTTCTCCTTTCGAAGCCTTCCCAAAACAACTCTCAATGTGAGATTATGGTCCCCCCAAACTCTTGCTGTAAATGAAAGGATTCATCAAAAAAGACAACCACAAAATTTTTCCCAAAAAAAGTCCTCAAAACAGGGGTTTATTTAAATCTCATAAAAGTACTAGGTGCGTTAGCCCAACCAAAAAACACTTCTAAAAATCATACAATCCAAATTTTGTCTTAAATGGGGTTTTTTTTTCATCACCTTCTTTTTTTTAAATTTTGGTTTATATTCGCTTTTTTAGTTTAATTTTGGAAAAGACAATAGACCCCTGTAACTAAAACTAACATGTCATTTAAAACGAGGAAGGGATGAAAGTACTTTACTGTGATGTTGGGTTTATGGGGGCGACCGTCAAACACACTTTTTACCCTGACCCAAACCTTCTTTTGGCCTAAAATCACAGGCACTGCACATGGATCTTGCTTTCTCTCACATACCCCTTCTCCATTAAACCCTTGGCCCTTTCCTTTGGAGTTCCTTTTTCTCCTTGGAAATTTTCTTATAATCGGCTTGTTTGGGGAAAAAAGATGTCCCGGGGACTAGGTCAAACTGTTTCTCAATACCAAATAGGTGGGAATCCTTTGGAATTCCTCAGGGAAGACATCTTTAAAGCCTTGCCCCAATAGACACAACCACACTAGGCAAAGGGGTTAAATAGTTCGGTTTGTATTCAAACAAATTTCCTTAAAAAACCAGCAAAAAAATAGGTTGCTTATCACTAAAGTTCCTCATAACTCGCTCTTGCCAAAAAACTTTTATTTTTTCAGGCTGCCCCTTCCCTTTTTTGGGACCACCAAAGTTTATCCCCCTTCAACTTGGTCTCTCCCCCACCCCCCAGCCTTCCTCTCTTTTTTCCCTTTTTATGGGGGCTTTTGTGTTCCTTTTCTTTCTGCTGTTTTTGGCTCTCACTCTCCCCCGCTTTTTACTCACCTAAAATTTTGCAAAAAAACTGTTTTAGCTTTCAAAAGATCCTCATTTCACCCGTTTAGGTGTTTAAAGGGGTTTAAAATTTTAAAGCTTTTTTTCCCCTTGGTGAAAAAAGAGTTTTTTTTGTTTTGAAAAAACCCTCTTTAAAAACTTCCCATCAAAATTTCCATGGCCCCCCAACAAAAACATGAAAACGTTGGGATCGGCATACATGCATAACAACTCATCCCCCGTTTCCTATGATTTCGAAAAGAATCGGGTTGCTTTTAAACACCTTAGTCTCCCCTACTATCATTTAGCCACTGCAATTTTATTGATAGGGTGTTTAGAGTCTTTTGGGCCAGCCTCTCAAAAAATAAAAAATTTCTCACCGCAAATTTGGGCAACTTCCCCCATTCAATGATCAAAATGCAAATATTTTCACCTAGATAAATATTTTAGGAAAAATATTCTCTCCCTTTTCACCCCCTCTTCTTCCTTTTTCATGCACATTCAAAGCTCGCCCTTTACTTTTGCGGGTCTCATATCAATAACGTCCTCTAATGGAGGGATTCATTTTCTTCACCCCATCCCCCCCAGTTCATACTCATTTATAAAAACGCCGAACATAACACCTATTCGAACATTGACTAGCAATATGGCCTCACCTTGGCATTTAAAAAATCTAATTCCGATTTTAGGAGTAGAAGAATTTTGGTTTTTTCCCTTTGGGTTTCCGGGAGTAGAAAACCCCCTTGCCTCCCCTTTTTTGGTTTGGTGGTAAAGGCTTTTCTTCCCTTTTTCCTTGGTTGTCTTTAGGGGGGGATGAACTGCCCCTGTTGAAACGTGCAGAAATACTTCCTTTCCTCCCGTTTGGGTTTTCAACCCTTTTTAGCCATATGAAAAACCCTATCTTCCCAATTTTTACATAATTTCTGCATTTTCCCCGGGCCCTTTTTTAAATTTTTTATTCAATTAGCAAGAAACCCTTTAAACCATGGTAGTCTCTATCCTCCTCACATTGCCCCATTCAAAAGTAACTTCCTTTTCATCAACAGTTCGATTCCCCACCTAAGAGTTTGCCCAAATTTTTTGTGTTTAATTTCCCCCTAGTAATACGCAGGCCCCAAAACCCCTTCTTCATCACCCTCTTTTATCTTTTTCCCGGGGCTCAATAGGGGGTTCGCCCTCCTTTTTCGATTAAAATTTGTTGATCCCCCCACCAAAATGGGATAATCCAAAAAATTTAATGGGACAAGTTTCACTTTCTTTCCCCTTTACTATAGTTGTGGGCAATCAAACACCATCTCTACCTTCTTCTCCCATCTAAGGGATGCCCCAGGATCCTTCTTCCCCTTTGGGAAAAAAGGGGAAACCTTCATCTTTATAATACCAAATTGATATCCTCTATTTTCCCATCTTCCCCTATCTTCCCAAAACCCCGTTCCTCTATTCCTACCCCTTAACCCCTATAATCCGATAGGGAAAGGGTTATCAAATTTTAAACATCAGAAAAATTTTATCTCCACCCCTTTGTAAATCTCCCAGGGGAAAAAACCCCTTTCCCCCCTTTGCCCCTTTTGGGGGGACGTTTTTTTTTGCTCTTTGTCTTTGTTCCACCATTCATTTTATTTGTTCCATCCTTTTCCCGAAAAAATCCCTTCATCTCACCCTCAAAGCCTCAAACATTAACTTAGCATCAAACCTTCCCCCTTACCTTTAGGAGAATGTTGCCTCGACCCTCGTTCCCGCAGGGAAAAAAATTTGCACGAACACAAATACCCTTTATATGATTTTAAACCTCCCTGATTCACTCCCTTAAGTTTTTTCTCAAAGAGATATCACAAGTCATCGTGTATTCCCCAAAAAAGAATAATGATATCAAAATTTGCCCCAAATTTTTCTTCTTTAATTCTATTGGAACTAAACCCCAAAAAATTCCGATTCCCCTTTCCCTAGAATTCAACTTTGGGAAAACATTTAGGGTCGAAATTTTCTCTTTTTCTTTCAAATTTTTTTTGTTGTTGCCCTTTGTTTGTTTCTCTTGATCACGTTTTTTTTTTTTTTTGTCGTGATTCCCCTTTTTTTTTTTTTTGGTAACAAAATTGAATAGTAGGTACTACACTTTCAATAGACAATTAACACTATGAAATTGAATACAAATTAATTTGGTATGAATGATTAGAGTTAGGTTTTGATGTTACCTTCCTCAAACCGAATTGTTGGTTTAATAAACCTAGGCTCTGATACCAAACTGATACGAACCACACCAACGTGTGACAAAAACTAATCCCAATACGTTCGAAATTGTACCAAGATGCCAAACAATTGAGTGGAAACCGCAACCCGTTCCCTATAAGTGAGGTAAGAACCTTGGTATATTATGTAGAGCCACAATCGGGATGAACGCCACGGAAGAAAATCCGATAAGTTCTAGAGTAGTTCTTTAAAGAATAAGAGTGGATTTCTCCCCAAAGTGTTTTCAAACTTGTATGTTGTGTTTCTATATTGTATGTTGTATCTAAACCCTAGGAGCTTTTTATATTAGGTTTCCCAATTCGAAAACAATGATGCCCCAAAACGAATAACTTCAATAAGTTGTGTAAATAACAAAACAATGACTTAAAGGCCGGTGACATGGGAATGAAGGCCGGCGGCCTTGGAGCCAGTGTTAGAGATATACACGATCGTGTATTTTAGTCGTGTATCTTTTGTGGAAATTCTTGACACCATAGACGGCCGTGCCTTTGAACCGGTGTATACGACCGTGTATGATTCTGTGTAACCTCCAGACTCCTACCGGTTGTGCCTTGTAAAGACACGCCCTCTTCAACCTGTATTCGTTATGACTTGTACAAAAGCAAGGGCATTCCCATGGTTGTTCCAATCCTTTCCAACTTCATGATTGCTCCAATCCTTTCTGGCTTCATAGGGCATCCTTTATCAACCCGTTAAGTGCTTCCTTGAATCGTTTTGCTGAGTTCTTGTGATCGGTCTAAGTGGCACTTCAAGAGGATCCACATTCATCTTATGGCTTGGCTCCCATCATGGCTCTCATCAAAGTCTCTAAAGTTCATAAAACCTTTAAAAATCTGATACCACCTAAGTTGTAACACCTTGGAACCTAGGCGCGCTACTGCCCGTATGTGTCCTTATCTTATAAGAACACGTTAAGGCTCTAAAACAACTCTAATACATTTTAGCCTGTAACTCCCATATAAAAAAATTTCATACATCCTCAAAATTCCAATGATAACTTAAGCCATATCAATTATCTAAGGCAAATAGAAGTCTTTGAACATAAAATTAACATCCTTTAAAAAGGTACTATCTATTACAGTTAAATAACATAATCTCTTAATCTTAATCACCATAATATAATGGTAATTTTCGTCTTCTTCTCTCTATAACCCACCCAAATCCAAGTCATCTTCTGGGTTCTCATCCCCCTCAACACCTGCATCTAAAAGGGTTCCTCGAAGGGTGAGCTAATGACTAGTACGTATAACACAAACACATACGCATGAACAAACATGAACAAGTGTAACACTCATTATCAGTACTTAAATATAGAAAACCCATTTCATATGACAACTTGGTGATGGGAATTGTCACTATGGCCCCTAACCCATGTATGCTTAAATCTTAAACTTGTGATGGTAACTGCCATTAGGGGCCCCCACACCATGTTTACTTGAGCCTAGTGATGGGAACTACTGCTACGGGTTCACACTCATGTACACTTAATCACTTAATCAACATTCAGTTCAGATCATTTCCTAGCACGACTCCACTAGGGATAACATCACACAAAGATCAATTGAGGTGTCCCTAGGAATTAGCCACTACGGGCCCCTTTGGCTAAGCCAAGCCATACAGTATATAAAATTAAACACTTAAGCCCAAAAAGCTCAACTTTATCAGTTTCAACACATATACTGACTTAAGCAAACATAGAAAGCATACAAGTTATAGGTACCATGGATCTAACCATAAGCACTTTCGATTTTGGACTTAATCAAAAAGGAAATCTTACAAACAACAAATTCTTCTTAGTACTTAATCTTAAAATCAATATTAATTCTTAACATTCTTAATCTTATTCCTTTAATCTCTTAAGGCCTTATAGCTATCTAGGTTGCATGAAAATTAGTTTAATTTGAAATTAAATGAATATATAATTTTGTTATACTTTATTCAACGCGACCATGTTAGGGCCCCATTTTCCCCTCAACACGGATTAAGAAATGTTTGTGTTAGAGGTCATGTATCTTTCGATGAAAAAACTTAGTTTCAACCGGTTTAAACAGGGAACGTGTTAGGGGGTGTAGGGAACCCACACCCTTTTGGACAAAACCCCATTCCAATACTTTTGGGAAATTTGCTACCCAAGATGCCAAACAATCGATGGGAAAACCGGGACCCGTTGACTATAAGTGAGGTAAAAACCCTTTGGGTTTAAAATTATGTAGACGCCACAATCGGGAAAAAAGGCCCGATTGATAAAAGGGAGATAAATTTCCCAGGGGAAGAAAATTCGAAAAGCCCTGGGGGTTTTTCTTTTAAAAAACCAAGGGGGAAATTTCTCTCAAAAGTTTTTTAAAAAATTTGTATGTTGTCTATTCTATGTTTAAACCCCTAGGAGTTTTATATTAGGGTTTACAATTCGAAAACAAAAAAGGGGCCCAAAAATGACATAAACCCATTAAGTTGGGGAAAAAATTTAACAAAAAAAAGATTTTAAAGGGGCCGTGGTGTTGGAATGAAGGTCGGTGGCCTTAAACCCCGGCGTTGGATATATATACGGCCAAAGTATATAGGCCATGTTGATTATTGGATTTTCAGGGACACCATACACGACCGTCCCTTTTGGGAACCGTGTATAAAAACCATGTATGATTCTGTGTAACCTCCAAAACTCCTACATGGCCGTCCCTTGAAAAGATACGCCTTTTTCCCCCCATATTCGGTATGACTTGTTAAAGAGAAAGGGGAATTCCCAGGGGTTTGTTCCAATCCATTCCAGTTTCATGATTTTCCAACCCTTTCGGGATTCCCAGGGGGAATCCTTTTTTCAACTTTTTAAAGTGTTTCCCTTTTAATCTTTTTTGCTCGAGTTTTGTGATCGGTCCAGGTGGCACCTAAGAGGATCCACTTTCCCATTTTTGGGCCTTGACCCCCTTTCAGGGAATCTCATCATTCCCCCTCTTGAAAAAGGTTTTGTCCTCAAATGCCCCCTTCTCAAAAGGACTCAAATCAGAAAATTTTTAAAAGTAGATTTTCTTGACCCCACCTGGTAAATCTTCTTGTATGCATTATAAATTGATGATCAAGAATTTAAAAAGGGTCCTTTCCCCTCTAGGATGTTTTTTTAAAACGACGCTACACAAAAAGCTCTCTTTGCGAGGGAAAACCCAAAAACCAAAGTCTCCGGGTTTAAAGACGGGTTGTCGACGACCCTTTTTTGGCTTGTTTCAATACTGTTTTGTTCTTTGTCAAGGTTTAGCCTTGCCTTTCTGGATCTTTTTTAACAAATTCTGCATTTTCTTGCCATCGAGATTAACATACTTAGAAATAGGAAGAGGTGATAAATCCAAAGGGTTAGTGGTTTAAAAAACCCATAACAATTTCAAAAGGAGTAAATTTGTAGCAGAATGATTGTGCGATTATAGGCAAATTAACATGGGGAAAATTAATCCCCCCAAATTTTTAATGTTTTTTTTAAGGGACACCCCTTAAAAAAGTAGAAAAAGGGTTCGATTTACTGTCAGTTTGCCCATCAATTGTGGTTGAAAAGTAGTAGAAAACAATAACTTAGTTCCAAAATTAGCCCAAAAAGGTTTTCCAGAAGTAGCTCATGAACTTGGCATCTCTATCAGATCCGATTTTTTCTAGGCATACCTTGTAATCTCAAAATTCCCTAAAAAAACAAATTAGCAATATTGCAAGCATCATCTGTTTTGTGAAAAAGGAATAAAAGTCCCATTTTAGGGGAATTTTTCCCCGGGACTCCCAAAAATAGAATCTAAAACCATATCTGGGCCGGGGTAATTTTAACCCCAAAAATCCATGGAAATGTCTATCCAAGGTCTTGAGGAAGGGGAAAAAGGGGGGTATAAAGCCCATGAGGTTGGACTTTAGTTTTCCCCCAATGTTTAACCCCGGACACATCTCTCATAAACCCTCTCAACATTTTCGTTTTTGGGCCAATGAAGTGTTTTTGCAATCCCCAAAAAGGTTTTTAGCTACTCAAAAATTTTCCCCTTTAAAACCTCCTCCTGAGATCCTTCATTTGTAATTCTCTTAAAGAACAAATTGGAATGCATAGTTTACTCCCCCCTAAAACAAGAACCCTTCATTTTTTATAAAAATTTACCAGGGACCACTCTTTCTACACGGCCCCTTACTCCCCCAAAAAAAATCTTGACAGTACCCTTTAAAATTCCTTTAAGTGCTAAAAAACCAAAGGGCCAATTAGAACTAGGTAGAGATAAGAGCATACCTTGTGAAAGTGCATCACCCCGACATTCTCTTTACCTTGCTTGTATTTGGGGGTTTTTGGGAAAATTTTTTCGATGAACCCCCCCAACGGGATCCCTTTTTGTTTAGCTTATGTTGCCCCCTTCAATTTAACAAAAAAGGATTCAGGGGCAGTGTGGATCCCCCCAAACTTTTTTGGAAAAGGTTAGTGTTGCTAAGTTTTAGTGCTCAAAAACCATGGATATAACTCCTTGTCATAATTTAGGGATTAAAGGGTTGCCCCACTTAGCTTCTCGCTAAAAAATGAAATTGGTTTCTCTCTTACTTGAGCATGCTCCAATCCCTAATCCGGGAAGCATCACACTAAATTCAAACGTTTTAGAGAAATTAGGTAAAGCAAGAAAATGGCGCCTGGTAACTTTTTTTAAGCTTTAAAAAAGGCCCTTCCCTTCTTTATTTCTTCCCCATCTGAACCCTAGTTTTTTTTAAATTTCCCGTAAGGGGGTGCTGCAATGGTGTTGAAATCCTTCCACTTCTCCTAAAAAAAATCGCTGGGTCCAGGGAAAAATCCGCACATTATTTAAAGTTAGTTGATGGGCCAATTTTGGGGTTGCATAAATCTTTTCTTCATCCCCTGTTTTTCCCGGGCCCACTAACAAAAAAACCAAGGGCACAAGTTTGTCTGTGAAAAAAGTGCATTCTTGAGGTTAGATATAATTGCCCTTTCGAAAGCATTTTCTAAAACACCCTTCAAGTGTGATATTTGGCCCTCCAAACTTTTGCTACAAATGAGGTTTTCATCAAAATAGACAATCGAAAAAATTCCCAAATTTAAAAAGTCCTAAAAAACATGGTTCATAAATCTCATAAAAGTATGGGGTGCGTTAGTTAAACCGAAAGGCTTTTATAACCATTTTTACAATCCATTTTTTGGGCTTAAATGGGGTTTTTCCCATTAAATCCCCTTCTTTCATTCAAATTTGGTGATACCGCTTTTCAGTTTAAATTTTTGGGAAAAGAAAATTAGACCCAGAAAAACTCATCAAACCCAAGTCATCTAAGCGGGGAAAAAAAAAGGGAAATGCGAAAACTTTACCGTGATGTTTTTGGGATGGCGGGTAGTAAAACAACTTTTCCCCCATGACCCTTCCTTTTGGGCCCCCAAAAAAACAGGGCCCATGCACATGGACCCCTTGTTTTTCTCTCACAAACCCCTTCTCCATTAATTATCGACCTTCCTTTGGATTTCCCTTTTGGGTCTCCTCTGGTTTTTTTTTTTTTTTTCCTTATAACCCGGTTTTTTTTGGAATAAAATGCTTGGGTACTGGGGAAATCTGTGTGAAACCCGAATAGGTGGAAACCCCTTTTGGGAAAATCCCCTCAGGGAAGACATCTTCAAAGCCCTACAAAATTAGCCAACCACACAAAAGGCAAAGAGTTAAATATTTCGTTAGAAATTTCAAACAATTTTCCTTTAAAAAACCAGCAACAACATGGGTTGCTTAATCACAAAACGCTCTCCTCACTACCTCGTTTCTTCCCAAACAATCTCCCCCTTTTGCAAGGCTGCATCTCCTTTTCAGTCACCCCCAAAATTTGACCCCCCTTTTAAATTTTGGTCTCTCACACTTTTTCCAAAGCCTTCCTCTTTTTTTCCCTTTCGAATCGATTTTTGTTTTCCCTTTTCTTTTTCGCTGTCTTTTGCTCTCTCACTCCCTTTGTTTTTCCCCTCACCTTATATTTTGCAAAAGGGTGTTGTAGCTACAACTGATCCTAATTTCCCCCTGTTTAGGTGTTAAGGGTTTAAATTAAAGCTTTTCCCTTGGGGGAACAAGCGGTTTTACTTGTTAGAAAAGCCATCATGAAAAATTCCTATAAAATTGCCCTTTTTTTCCCCAACAACACATGCACGCTTGCATCGGCATACATCCATAAACCTTTATCCTCATACCTACCAAAAGTGAAAAGCAAACAAAGCTTGGTTTCTACCTTAGTCTCTCCACTTATTTAGCCACTGCAAATTTTTTTTCGGAAATAGGGTGTTTAGTTGTCTTGGTCCCCGCCCCTCGACAAAAATTACCACCACTTTAGTGGGAATTCCTCCATCAATGATAAATTGCAAATTTTGATCACCCAGATAAATCTGTATGAAAGATATTCTCTTTTTTACACCTCCTCTTCTTCTTTCACCTGCACCCTTTAAAACTCGCTTCCTAATGCCCCTAAATTCCCTACTCAGGGGTCCTCGGGCATTGTTTGCAAAATTTTTAAAGGAGGCTTTTATCCCCTTCACTATCCCCCTCAGTTTCATACTACCATCATCCCACAGAATATCACCGCCCCATTCGGACGTTGACTAGCAAAATGGCCCTTTCCTTGTCATTTAAAAAATCTAATGTCACGGTTTCTAGGGTGGAAGAATTAGGTTTACCTTGTTTCCCGGAGTTGAAGCCGCTTGCCCCCCTCTCCTTTTCCTTTTGGGTTTGGTGGGTAAAGGCTTTTTTCCTTCTTCCATTGGTTTGTTTTCCCGGCGGGGTGAAACCCGTTTCCCTGTTGAAAACCGTGCAGTACTACTACCTTTCCCCCTTTTGTTGGTTCCCCAAAACCTTTTTTAGCCAAAATGAACCCAAAATCTTCCAAAATTTTACATAAAGCTTTCAATTCCACGGGCTTTTGAATTTCTCTATTCAATCCAGCAAAACCTAGCCTTTTTAGCTCTCCATTTCCCCTTTCATTTCCTTAATCTTTGTTAAATTCCTTTTCCCTTTAATTACTCATCCCCACTTCGGCTTCCCGCTTAAGAGTTTGTAATTTGTTGTGCAATTATGATAGTAATTTAAAAGGGACAAAACCCCTTCCCTTTATCACCCCCTTCATCTCTTCCCCAAAACTTCAATAGGGGGGGTTTGCCATTCCCTTTTTCGATTTTGGGCAAATTTGTTGATCCCCCCACACTATGGCATAAACCCAAAATTCAATGGCAGTAATAGTCACTTTCTTTCTCCCACTATAGTTTTGGGCAATCAAAAAACCGTCTCAAACCTTTTTTCTCCCATCTAAGTACGCCTCGGGATCATTTTTTCCCTTGGATGGGGGGGATTTTTCATCTTTATACTACTCGTTGAAATTTTCCCCCTCTATTTCTATTCCTCTATCTTCCCAAAACCCTAGTTCCCATATTCCCCCTCTAAACCTCTTAATCCCGAAGGGAAAGGGTTTATCAAATTTTATCATCAGACATTCCAAACTCCAACCCCTTTTACTCTCCCAAAAACAACTCTCCCTTTACCCCCCTTGGGTTTTGTTTTTGCTCCCCCGTCTCATGAATTTGTTTCGTCCCCTCCTTAAAAAATCCTCTTTATCTCACCCCTAACGCCTCAATCACTAACTTAGCAATTTCCCAAACCCTTTCCCCCAAACACTTTCAGGGGGGAATGTTGCCTCGACATAGGGTTTTTGCAGAAAAAAGGTTAGCACGAAAAACAAATTTTTTATATATTATTAGCCTCATGATACACTCCCTTACGTGTTTTGCTCCAAGGGGTGATATCCCACAGTCACCCCGTGTAAATTTTCCCCCAAGCAAAAATGATATCAATTCCCAATTCCTTTCTCGATTTTTCTCGGAAAATAACCCAAACTACACCCCAAATTTCCCCTTTGTTTTGAATTCAAAACAACTCTAAGGCTCGAAAATTTCCTCTTTTTTTCCCGATTTTTTTTTGTTTCCCCTTTTTTTGTTGCTCTTGATACGTTCCTCTTTTTTTTTTTTTTTGTAACCAAAAGTGAAAGTTGGTAGGCACTTTCAAAAAGGCAATTTTAAAACTATGAAATTTGAGTACGGGCAATTTATGAAAAAAATTGGAGTTAGGGTTTTTATGTTACCTTCCTCAAAACGAAAAAGGGTGGTTTAAAAACCCAGGCTCTAAAACCAAAAATAATACGAAACCCCCCCAAAGTGTGATGAAAAACCCCAAAACCAATACGTTTGGAATTGCTTTCCCAAGATGCCAAAAAAAAAGAAGTGGAAAAATGCGACCCATTGCCTTTTAAGTGAGGCAAGAACCTTGGTTTATTATTTTGGGTGCGACAAAACGAGTTTAAAGAAACGATTTATAAGTCGAGATGAACGCCAAAGAAGAAAATCCCATAAGTTTTTAGAGTAGTTTTTTAAAAAATAAGGGGGAGAAATTCTCTCAAAAGTGTTTTCAAATTGTATGGTTTTATATTATATGTTTTAAACCCTAGGGGGCTTTATATTAGGGTTTACAATTTGTAAAAAATAAAGGCCCAAATGTAATAAAAAAATTAAGTTTCGTTTAAAAAAAACAAAACAATGACTTAAAGGCTGGCCCGGGGTTGGGAAAGAAAGGGTGTTGGCCTTGGGGGGCCGGTTTTTGGATATATACAAGGGTGTGTTAAAGGTGTATGATTCAGTGGTTTTTCTTGACAAAAAAAAACATGGCCGGTTTCCTTTGAACCATGTATATGACCTTTTATGATTCTGGAACCTCCAGGGTCCCACACGGAAAAGTGCCCTTTTAAAGACCGCCCTCTTTTACCCCCTATCCAGTATGAAATTTTATAAGGCAAAGGCATTCCCCTGGGGGTTTTTCCAATCCCTTCCAGCTTCATGATTGCTCCAATCCTTTTCGACTTCCCTGGACATCCTTTTTAACCCCTTTTAAATGGTTTCCCTTTTAAACTTTCGCTCGAGTTTTGTTTATCCCGGGCCAGGTGGCACTTCAAGAAAATCCCCATTTCCCTCTTTGGGTGGAAACCCCTTTATGGATCTCATTCAGGGGGCTATGTTACCTTTGACTTTAAATTTTTTGAAACATGACCGGGGGTTTAAGGGGGCCATGTATCTCTCGATGTAAATTTTAAACTCAAATTTCGTCTAAAAAACGGGTATGTTGGGAGGGTTTGGGGTTAAACCCTTTACTCAATACAGTCGAAACAAGACTGTAAATTGGGGGGGTCGTATATTTTCTCGTTGGACCTTTTGAAATTTAACACGGTGAGACATGGCCGTGTTGGTGGCCATTTTACCCCCAAAAAAATTTTCCCCGGGGAAAAACCCAATCCCTTTTTCCCAAATTTTTCCAAACCTAATCCCCCTTTTATTCCTAAGGGTTTATTAAAATCTTTTTTAAAAATGTAATTATAAATAAGTTTTCACAGATTAGATTTCTTTCTTTTAAAAAATTTCCCCGATTGTATTTTTTGAGCTAATGATTCTCCCTTCTTAGTCCCCTATGAAATCTTGAGGGCCTTTAAAGCGAAAACCCAAAACCCATGAGGTTTTAATTCTAATCCCCTTAATTTAAAAATTTTATAAAGTCCCTTTTTCAATTTAATCGATTTTACTTTTCTTTAGTCGCCTTAGGGTTTTTTTGTAGGGTTCTTTCACCTTCTATTTCTCTGTACAGCTTTTAAGTTGTCTAAGTGAGAAAAAAAAAGAAACCTTTGGTTTTTCTGTTTTTTTTGGTTGGGCCCAAAAGAAGTCGAAATTGCCCCTTTTCCCCTTTTCCTATTTTTCAAAAATTGCCATTTATTTTGTTTATTTTCATGTATTTTGATAGGAATTTTATATACCTACAGGACCTATCACTTGGGCAAAGCCAAAGGGTTACAAAATTTGGCTATGAGGGTCCTCTTTGAACAATTAGACCTCGGGAATATTTGTTTAGTATCTTCTTTTCTATTACATATTTGTTGTGTATTCAGCAAGTACATTTGTCGGTTTTTATAGGACGGTGGATAAATTCACTAAAGCTCAGTTTGTGGGTTATTCATGGACCTATATAAATCAAATAAGTACCGGTCCAACAATTGCTCTATGGAAGTGAAGAAACGGCCATTTTGAAGACTTATTTGTACTTATATTTTGTGTTTGAGAACCAGCCATTTGATGGTTTTATTGTTTTTACCTTAATTGAGCAAGTATAAATACTTGCTAAGTAGGGTTTAGAAGTAACTTTTGAACTTGAGAAAAATATACCTATTCTTGCCGTGAGGAGAGGCCTTTTCACATAAAACTTAACTCTTATCAATTTCAATTGAATTGTGGCGAGTTTGCTTGAGGAGTATTGTGAGTTATATTAATCCTTCTCAAGTTGCTTCCAATTATTTTCTAGTGTGTCATATCTAGTTGTAATTGGTTGTGATACTTTGTTCATTTTCACGTGAATTATAATTCCCATTTTCATATTTGATTCAATTCCAATTTGAGTGGAATTCAGTTCATTTTATTGTTGTCCTTTATATATTATACAATTGATGTTGATTCTTAGTCACAATTTTGGCATTATAGTATTTGAATCACGTGAAATTAAGGTTTAATTGCTCATTGTTGATCATGCCTTTGTGGGATTGGTTTGGTGTTTGTGTTATTGTCTTGGTGTTCTTGCAATTGGAATTGTAGGGCACATCATCTTTTTTGTATCAGAGTAAAGGTTTTAAGAAGGGATTTGTGTGATTTTCAATTTGGGATTTAGGGTTTTTATTTATTCCAATTCTTAATTGAAGTCATTTGAAGTGGAATTGAAGTAATTATACGAGATTGTATTGTGATATACCTTATTGTTGCGGAATTGGAGGTTAAATTTCAGAATTGATCTTTGTCATCTCCATCTTGACGTGAGTTGATTGTTTGTGGAAGAAGGGAAAGTTCTTGAATTGAATTCCATAATTTGGAATTCTATAAATTGAAGTAGTGTGATTGGTTGTTTTGTTGTTTCCTTGAGGATTTAGGAACTAGAGTGCATTTTCATTTCTAGATTTTGTTTTTCAATTGTGTGGAGGATTTAGAAACAATTTAAAAATTCGAAAAACAAACTTTAAGTTTAAGAAATTATTGTGTATTGTTAATCATAATACACTGACTTTTTTGAATTGTTTACTTACCATTTGGAGAAGCTTTCATTAATTGTTCCATTGTTGTTGTTGCTGTGAATTAGAAGTGTAAGTATGTGTGTGATTCAGCTTACACTATGATTGAGTTGTGTGAGTTGGCAAAGTGAGTGTGTGGTTGAAGTGTATTACACCATAATTGTAGTAATTGAGAATTGAGGCATGGAAGTGTGTGTATTGTAGTTAAGAAGTGCTTTTACCGTTGATGAGAAATTTTCTGGTACCGCCTATACCTTCAGAACTAGATTTGGGCTGATGGTCCAAATCGCTTATATTTTTACTTCATATCTTCTTATCTAATAAATACTTGAGAAATAATCTTACAGGTACAATAATATCTCTATGGGATGCTAATATATCCTACACTAGTTGATGGCCATGGGACATCTTCAGATTTACAATCAAAAGAACCGCTGCGATTGTTTCCATTTCGAAGCATTAGCTCATGAAGATTTATGATATTTTTGTACTTTGTAATTGTTCTATGGAATATTTTATGTTGTGTTTTCTTTTGGGACACTTTCATTTTGATTGTAATTTCCATTTAGGACCGGCCACCTTAAAATGGGCATAATTGTAATTTTTGTGCATTTTCTAACCTTAAGGGTAGCAGCATAAATACTTGCTTATAGTAGGGTTTGAGGAGGCTAAAAATTTTCAGAATTGAACATCACATTTTCGGAGGGGGGCTTAGGGTTTCCCTAGTTCCATTTTCTCTTATCAATTTCAATTTCCAAGAGTTGAAATTGTGGCGGTGCAACAAAGGGAAATTGTAAGTAATTCAATTCCTTCTTTGTTGTGTTTCCTTTTCATCGCTAGTGAGTCATATCTAGGGTTGAATTAGATGTTCTTGGTTAGATTTTGATTGCATTTGTAATCAACTATTATGTTATAAGATTGATTGGTTTTAGCATTTGTTATCACCTCAATTTTTTATTCATTTTGTGAGTGAATTGGTTTATTATTGGAAGAGGAGAATCACGAAATTGGTTTTTAGTATTCTTGCATGTAATTCAAGTGGGAATTCATGTGATTGTTTTTTTATTGGAGAAGTTTATCATTGTTGGATTGTTGATTGCATCTTTGAACCTTCGGATTTATCAAATCTCCATTAGCGTTCACGCAATTTCATAGTCCAATTGAACCGATTTATATGTGTGAGTTGAGGTTGTTTCTTTGATTTTATTTGCATGTGCTTGGACTTGGTTTGAGCACATCATCTTTTTGGTATCAGAGCTTTCATTCTTGGATTTTGCAATCTTCATACATGTTCATAGTTGTGGATTTGGAATTATAAAGATTGATGGTTTATGCAATTTGGAGGGGCTAGTTTGATTTCATTGTGTTAATTGGTCTTTCAATTGGGTTTTGTGTGCTTGGGTTGGTTTTGAGCACATCAACCGTGGTTGTGTGTGTGTGTATGTGCTGTGGTGAAGTGTGTGTGTGGCATAGAAGAGTGTGTGTTGTGGTTCATTTTGAAATTTTAAAATGCAATCATTAGTGTGGAAGTTATTATGTATTGATCCTTTAAATACACTTTGACTAGTTGTAATTATTAGCTTTGCCATTTAAAGAAGTGTTCATCATTGCTTCAAATTGCATTGTTTCCATGATTGTATTAGTGTGCCATAGGTGTAAGAAGCTTAGGTGGAGCATACTTTGTGTTTTGAAGTGAGTGAGGATGTGAAGTAGTGGTTGTGTGTTACACTATGGAAGTGAGTGTATGTATCATGGTTTTAGTGTTGTGATTGTTGTTGTTGGCATGAAGTGTAGTTGTTGTGAAGGGGTGATTGTGAGGTATATTACACTTGCCTTGAATTGTCTTTGTAGTTCAACAAATCAATTCGTTAACCATGTCTAATGTTATTGTCAATGGGGGATTTATCAATGAGGCTAATATTCAGGGGGGGGTGATTTTTATTTATCTACTAATTTACTAAGCCAAACTTTGACTTTATTTCCTACCATTGATGATTGAGCAAGGAGAAAACTTGTTTCACACCTCTTGTAGAGTACAAGGTAATCTATATGCTATTATTATTGTGGCGGTAGTTGTACTAATGTTGTGGTTGCATCATTAGTATCGAAATTGAAAATTGTAACTACCCCAAAATCCAAAACCCCCATAAATTGCATTGGCTAAGTGAGCAGGGTAATTTGCTTGTTACCTAAGGGCTAGGGTACCTTTCAGTATAGGGGAAAAAATATAATGATGAGATTGTATGTGATATCCTTCTATGTGTGTATCCCATAAAATTTTTTGGGGTAGGCTTTGGTTGTTATGATAGGGGGGTTTTTGAATGATGGTATAGAAATACTTATATGTTCCAATAAGGGGTAAACTTTTAGTGTTAAACCCCAATGTCACCTTTTGAGGTCTAAAATTTTTTAGAGGTAAAATTAGTAAACCTTTAAGGATTTAAGGGGTTTTTTTAGAAAACATATAAGTAAAATTGGGAAAAAAGAAGATTTTGGTGGGACAGTTTGAGTTAGGGGGGGCCATAGCGGAGGTTGACCATTATATTTATTATAATGAGGTATATCTAGAGATAGAGGGGAAAGGGCTTTTACCCCTTGTGGTATCTTAGGTATTGAAAATTATAGGATATTTTTACTAAAAAATTGCCAGGGGGGTTTAGGGTCTTTTTTACTTTAAATTTTTATAGACCTTCACTCTATTTCCCCGTTGATGTTTTTGAAGCCCTTATCAGTTTGGGGGGAAAATTCCTTGAGGCCTGGGGAAAGAGGGTAAAAATTGGGTAAGAAATTAAATTAACATTTGTATTTAGGGGAATTCTGGGTTTTTGTGTAATAAGTTGATGTTATTTTAAATTTTTTTTGATACTTAAAAAAAGAAAATTTTTTAGTTTAAAGGATGAGGACCATATTTTGAGAGGAGATATCGACTTGGATTAAAGATTGGAAAAGAATACAGAAGAAAAAATTTTTTTTGGGAAAGGGAAAAAGGGGGGAAGTCCCAGGGTGGTATTTTTTAGAGCCCGGGGTGTGTTGGGCTTAAAAAACCCAAAGAAGCTTAAAAGGGTTAAAAGGCCCACGGGTTTTTTTTGGCTTATTCACAAAAGTCACGGTTGGGGTGTTATTGGGTGGGTTTTTTTTTTTTTTACTTAAAGACATATTGAAAGGGCAGGGGCCAAAGGGAAAAAGTGGGCCCGAGCCCTTGTAAAATTGGAAAGTTTGGCGTTTGGGGTTTTTTTTATTTTCCATAAAATATATCTCTTCGTTTTCTAAGTGGGGGGGGGTTCTTAACCTAAAGATAAAAAAAAAACGACAAAAAGGGAAAAAAGAGGAGGAGAGGGGGAAAAGTTATCAAAGGGGAAAAAGAACATCAACGGTTTCCCTTTCTTTTCTTTTCAAAGGGGTTTTATGCCCCGGGGTTTTTCATTTTCTTTGTTTTGAAAACTTGAAAACCGGGAGTGGCTAATTATTTTTTTCCTAAACCTTACAAACCCCAAATTTGTCTTTGAACATTGGATTGTTGAAATAGTTAAGGGAATAGGGGAAAAATTTTTTGAATTTATTCATGTTGTTCATTTAGTGTTGCTAATTTGATGTATGGCAGCTTTGAGTTTGCATTGATTTCTTAGAAGTTAATTGAAAATCTTTGTTTGAATAGATCGTGCATGAATAAGGAATTCGTTTTGTAATATAGGGATAGAGAACATAAATTTTTCCGTATTGGGTTTTAAATTAGAAAATTTGACCTGTGGGGGGGTTAAAAGAGTTTTAAATGAAATTAAAAATGGGATTTTGAAAAAGAGGAATCTTTTTTTAATGCGATTGGGGTTAGGAGCTAATAAATCTGGAAGGAATTTTGGGCCCTTAGGGTTAGAAAACTTGGGTTTTTTAGAGAAAAACCTTTGCTTTTTAAATTTAAATTTATTGAAAGGGTGAAGTTACACGACAATTGGGAGGAGTAGTAAGGGTAGGGTAGGAACTTAAAATTATCGGATTTAGAAATAAAATTTATTGGTTAGTTTTAATTCCCTATGGGTTTTGTCAAGTTTTTTCTTTTTTAAAATTTAAAATCTTTTAAAATTGTGGGGTTTGGAAAATTTGGGGTTTAGAGTTATTATTAGTACTTGCTGTTCCTTGGGGGAAAGATATTTGAACTTAAAACTCTTACTATTATTTTTAAATTAGGTGCGTTTTCCCAAAATTGATCAAAAAAAGAGAGTGTAAAAAAGGTTTTTAAAAAAATTTTTTTTGTGATTACAGTCAACCCCAAAGTTTTTGGCATATTATTGGGGATTGGTGATTTTAAAGGAAGGGTAAACGCTAACTAATTTAACCTTATTTATTTTTGTTGTTTTTCGGGGGAAATTTCATCCAATCTTTTAAAAGGTAAAAAATTTTCCCCGATTTCTTTTTTTTTATGACAAAGAGTTTTTCCCTCCAAAAACAGCCTTTGCCCAAAGGATTGATCGGACTTTTTAGAAAAAAAGGTTGAAGAGTGCTTTTAAATTTGCGTCAAAAAAAATTTATTTTTAAAAAATAGAAAGTGGTGAAGAGGAATTGGGGGTGAGTGAGGGTGAAAATTTTAAGTTGAGAAATGGCGGGTAAACCCCCAACGGGGGTTTGATTTATCCCAAAACCCCGACTTTGGATAGCAGGGGGCTCTTGTATAAAAGACCCTTTAATAGAGGCCAAAAATTTTAAATTTCAAGGCTTCTACAATAAACATGATCCTAATAAAATCCCAAATTTCGAGGTTTAGCTGATGAGGACCCCCTGCTCACATCTAGATTTTTTCTGTCATTTGTGAAATATTTAAAACCCGGGAATGGGGTGTAGATGAAGCTTTGAAGTTGTGTTTTTTTCCCTTTTTCCATTAGGGAAAAAAAAGGCAGGGGTTAAACTCTTTAGATGGAACTCCACAAAACGGGGGCCCCCATTTGGGGGAAAAACTTTCTTGGGCAAATATTTTCCCCCCTTTTCCAAAAAGGGGCCAAACTAAAAATTGATATCACATTTTTATTTGAGGGGATAATGACCCCCTTCAGGGGAACCCCTTGGGGTTAAAGGGTTTTAAAGGGAAAATTGCTTAGGCGGTGCCCATATCATAAAGTTTCCCCAATTGGTTAAAGTCTCCACCTTCTAAAACCGGGTTTTTGTTATCCAAAGAAACAAAAATTGTGTGCTGTGCTGGAAAAAAACTTAATGTAAAAAGACCCCTGAGGACCCTCTCAATTTTTTTAAAAAACATGGTGAAAAAATTAACCATTAGTGGAGTTTTTGGCCCAGGTTGAGGAAAAGAGCAGCAGGGATTATGAAGTTGAAATGATGACCACCCTTATAGAAAAGGGTTAATGCTTACCCAAAAAAGGTTGATGGGATGGAAAATATCTGATTCACCCTAATTTTTTTCCAGCTTGATCAAAAAACCCGTGGGGGGGTCTTTGTTTATATAAAAAAAATTTGATTATGTTAGCAACCCTTTGTGATTTTTTGAACTTTTTTCCTTTTCAGAAAACACATTTAATCCAGGCTTGCGCAATCACCCAAATTTTTTCCCAGGAGTAATCTCCAAATTTCCCTCGAGGAAATGCCCCTTTGCACAAATTTTTCCCAAAAGGCCTCCTCCCACCTTTTTACAAAAAAGAAGTCAACCCTGAAGGATAGGTTTTTAAAAGTTCTTAAAACCTTAGAGCAGTGCCAGAAAAGAAACAGATATCCCTTTAAGAAATCACGAGGTTTCCCTTTTTAAAATCGGGGAAAACCCAAAGGGGGGTTTAAATTTTTAAAAATGTTTAGAAAAGGCCACAAGGGCCCCTTACCTGGGAATAGGGAAAACCTAACCCAAAGGGGCAGGTGAAGGCAGGGCCCCCCCTTAGGAGAAAAAAAGGGGAAAATTTTCATTCTGCACCTTTTGGAGTGCCAGGGGTTTTTACAAAACAAGGGGTTTAAAGGTTGGACAAGAAAAGGTTGCTGAAAAAGGAAAAAGCCTTTTACAAAAAGGAAAGGGAAAAAGGAGTTGATAAGGAGGAAGATTGGGGAAAGGGCCAAGAAATCAACAGTTCAGCCCCAAAACCCTTCCAATTCCATTCCAGGCCGCTTGAAAAAAAATAAAAAAGCAAAAAACACTTCGGTATTGAACAAGAAACGGAAAAGTTTTTAGATTTTTTTAAAACAATTGCATTTTAATAAAACGTTCGGGGAAGCTCTTGCGTAGATCCCCCAAGTAGAAAGTTCTTGAAGGATTTTTATCGAATAAAAACGGCTGGAAGGGGGTTTTCTACTTTAAGTCATTGGAGCAAAACGTTTAGCTTTTTTGAAGAACAAGTTGCCTAAGAAACTAAAGGATCCCGGGGTTTTCTTTTTCCCATGCCAAAATGGGAATTGCCTGTGGAGAGGGGTTTGGTTTGCCCTTGGGGCAAGTATAAACTTATGCCCTATTCCTTTTTTTGGGAAAGCTAAAACTTGGTGAGCCAAACCCTTTTAAGGTGAGTTGCAGCTGGTGATCGCTGGTCAAATTCCTAAAAGGGAAATCATAAAAAGCATCCTAGTAAAGGTAAAAAAAATTTTCTTTTTTTCCTTGGACTTTGTTTTTTGGGGAATGGATGTGGTAAAAGTCCCACTAATCTTGGGGGGGGACCTTTCCCTTGGCACGGCACGAGCGGTAAATAGATTTTGGGTTTGAGGGGAAAACTGGTTTTAAGAGTGGGTGAAGATGATTTTGACGTGACAATCCCGAGCTCTAAATTTAATTTTTTAAGTGCTGTTTGATTTTTGCTATGCTATTGACTATGTTGATATGTCTGTAATGGGGTTCTATGTAGGAATTGTTTTTGCCCGTGCCCTTTTTAGAATTTAGTTTGTAGCAACTGGAGGAAAAAGGTTTTGGAACTTTGATTTTCAGAATTTGATGGCTCAAGGGAATGCTTGTGAGGAGGTGGTTTTTGAAAAAAGGGGGTTTGGGGAAGTTTGGATCTAGTGAGGAAAAAAGGTAAAACCCCACCCCGGTTGGGGAAAACCCCAGAACTCGAGTTGAAGAAACCCCAAAATTTCGGGAGTATCCCTTTTTTGAGGCTAATTCTAAACTCCTTGTTTATTGTTGTGGTTTGACAAAGGACCCAAAGGGATACCCCCTATTGGGGGTCTTGAAGGAGCATAAGCATGCTCTGTTGGAGATTTTGATATTCGGGGTTTTACCCTTTTCTTTTGCCCCATAAGATTTTGTTGGGATGATTTAAAACCCAAAGTGGGGCAACCTCAGAGGGGGTTTAAACCCAAATATGCGGGGGGGTTGTGAAAAAAGAGGTGATCAAACTCATGGTTGCGGGGTTAAATTTTTTCCTATTTTTGACAGTTCTTGGGTACCCCTGTACAAGTGGAAAAAAAAAAAAGGGGGTTTGATGTGGTGCCCAATGAAGGAAAAAAAAACTCATACTAGGGGGAATTTTAACAGGAGGCGAGTGTGCATAAAATTATGAAGTTTTTAAATGAGGCAACTGCAGGATAAATTTTCCCTCTCCCTTTTATGGCCCAGATGCTGGGGGGGGTTGGTGGACATCTATATTACGTTTTTAGAAGAATGTAGGGTTTTTCCCAAATTCCAATTGCTTTTGAGGTCAGGAAAAGACCAGTTCATTTGGGTCTTTATGGTACTTTCGTGTTGGGGTGTTTCCCTTGGGGCTACCCAAGGCACCAGGGGATTTCCAGCGTGTATGTAGCCTTTTTGAGGACTTAGGGGAAAGGGGACATCATGGGGTGTTTATGGACGATTTCCCCAAATTTTTGGTGATTTTTTGTTTGTTTTCACTAATTTGAAAAAGGATTTTTAGTTGGTAAAAAGAGAAAAATTTGGGTTTTTGGGAATTTGGGGGAGAAAGGTCACTTCAGGTGAAGGGGGCACCCATTCTGGGCAAAAAATTCTCTCATAGAGGAATCGAAGAGGGATAGTGAAAAAGGTGGACCTTTTTGCAAAACTTCCACCCCTTTTTTTTAAAGCCATTCGGGTTTCCTTGGGATGCCGGTTTCAAATAGAAGGTTCTTTAAAAAATTCTCTAAAAAAAGCTCGCCCTTGACACGACTTTTTGGGAAAAAAGGACATGCTTTATGAATTCCCCAAAAATGCCTTAAAGGGTTTTAAATATGTTTAAAAGGGAAAAGTTAAACCCAAGCCCTATCATGGTAGCCTTGTTGGGATCTTTTTTAAAAATTTAAATGTATGATGCAAGGGGTTTTGGCTGTTGGAGGGTTTTTGGGAAAAGGAGGGTAAGCATTTTAAACCCTTTTTTACTATGTTTGAAAGGACCCTCATGGGTCCCCAAGAGCTACACAAAGCCCGGGAAAAGGAACTTCTTGCTGTAATTTTTGTTTTTGGGAAAAAGTTTTGGTCTTATTTTTTTTTGTTAGGGAAATTTTTTTCACTGACCTTTTAAGCTCTCAGGTACTTATTATAAAGGACGAATGCAAAACCCTTTACATTCGGTGGATTTGCTTCTATAAGAATTAAATTTGGAGTTTCAGGAAAAAAGGAGTTGAGCCCTAGCTGCTGATCATCTATTCGATTGGAGAACCGGGGAAATTTGGAAAAAAATTGAATAAAGGGGGATTTTTGTGAAAATTTTTTCCAAAGGAAGGATTTCAAAAATTTAACAAGGTAAGTAAACCCCCTTAAAAAACCTTTTTGGTTTTTGAAAATTTTCCCTTTTGTCTTTTAAAGTACTCTTTAGTGAAAAAACTTTCAGCAAAAAAACGTTTCTTTGCGGGGTTTTTTAAAGCACTATTTTTGGGAGGAACCATTCTTTTTCCCGGGTTATGCAATAAGGTGTTTAGCGATGTGAAACCCGAGAAAGAAGGGAGGAGATTTAAAGCACTATAACCGGGAACGGGGCGGTCATTATAGTGTAAAATCGGACAACCCAAAAGATTTTGGAATTGGATTTTATTAGCCAACTTATTCAAGGATTCCTTCAACTTTGTGAAAAACTTTTTTGAAGGATGCCAAGAGTGGGGGGTATGTAAAAAATGATGAAAAAGCCCCAAATTTTTATATTGGAGGTGAGATCTTTGACGTATGGGGGATTGTTTTTGGGAACCCTTTCCCAAAATTTTTTTGGGGAAAAAAGTATATTCTCGTGGGGGTTTTTATTCCAAAGAGCAGATTTGTGGTAAGTTTTTGAAAAAACCCTTTTTTCAGATTTTGGGAAAACCAGGGCTTTTTTTTTAGTGTAGGGGAACACATTTTTGTTTAAAGTGCAATTTGGGGAAGGGGTTTTTTAAGCGATTTTTGGGGTTTACCCATGAATTTCCAAACCCCCCATCACCCAAGACGATTGGGGCAAAATAGAAGTTTCTAAATGGAGCTAAAAAGGGGTTCTAGAGAAGACAGTGGAAACATCACCGAAGGGAATTTGGGCGGAAAAAAATTTGGGTTTATGCGTTGTGGGCCTATTGGGGGTAGCCTTTAAAAAATCCTTTAGGCAACCCCCCATTTGACTAGTGTTTTGGGAAAACTTGCCACTTGCCAAAATGGGTTAGAAAAATTTTGAGCTTTTTAAGGGCTTTGCCCTAACCTCAAAATGGATTAGAGGCCAAATAGTAAGGGAAAAGGAAATTTTTTGCTGAATGAACTTGAGAATGGGAGGCAATGGCTTATGACACATGTGAGTTTATAAGGGGGATGAAGAGGTATTTGGGAAAGGAATTCATCATCCAAAAAAATTCCATGAGGGGGATATGTTTTCTTATTCAATTCGCAATTGGGAAACTTTTCCCAAGGGGACGTTGAGATCGAAGTTTGGGCTAGGGGCCCTTTAAGGTGAAAAAGTCCCCTTTATGGAGGGGGGAATTGGAACACCCGAAATGGGGCTTTCTTCAAGGGAAAAAATGGGCAAAAGATTTAAGTTTTTATTTTGGGACTTAAGGGGAAAAAAAAAGGGCCAAAAAAGGAGTTTTGACTCTACCCTCTTATGAATTAATCAGGTGCAAAAACATTCTGTCGAGCAAAAGACGTTTTAAATAAAAACGCTTGTGGGGGGCAAACCCCCTGCAGTTTTTTTGGGAAATTTTTTTTTTCATCATAAGATTCAACAACCCCCGCGAATTTCTTGTGTTAGGGGTCTTGAGGTTTACATGGGAATTATGTTTCAAAAGTTTGGAAAGGGGTAGAAAACTTCCCGGGGGTGGGTTTGTGGGTTTTTAGAAGTACACTTTCCCCCCTATTTTTATTTTTTCATGGGTGTGTAAAGGTAGTTTTATGTAAAAGAGGGGTTTCCGCCCTACATACATGGGGGTGTACCCTAGGGGGGGTTAATTGGGAAAATTTTTTCACGGCGTTTTTCAAGCCCGTGTATTTGACCTTTCATGGGGGTTAAAAAAAATTTATCACTCCCAACTAATTCTTGTGATTTTTTCAACCCCTTCCTCCCGGAAAAAAAAGGTTTTAAAATGCCTGGGAAAAAGTTTTTTGCTCAGAAAAAGGGCGGCCTTTTTGACGATGGGCCAAAAGTAATGGGGGGTGATCCGCTTCCGTAATATTAAAGGGCCCAGATTAACCGATCTACCATAACTACAGAGGGACCAAGATTTTTAGACTAAATGTGGGGTCTTAATTGGGGAAAGGGGTTTTTGGGGGGGTTTTTTGGGGATTCGTCAAGAAAATTGGGGGGGTCTTCTGATGACCCCGCTTGGGTGAGAAATTTTTTTATTTAGGGCAAAATCTATTTGGACCCCCAAAACTTACCCTTTTTTGCTCCTTCACATTAGAGAGCCCATGGTGCTGGGATAGGGTTAAAGAAGTTGGGTTCCTTGTGATGGGTTCAAAACGGGGGGTATTTAATGTGGATTTTTTTGAGGCCATTTGGTTTTCTATGAATCTGGCCCTTTTCCCCCTTCCCCAGCGTCCCCAAAATTTTCCCCTTTGGGGTTTCCCCCTTGGTTTTCGACGGGATTATTGGCCACAATTGGGATCGGGCGCTTAACTTCTTCTTTTCAAAAGGGTTCCCCCTTTGGTTTTGCTTTTCCTTTCGGGTGCTTTATTACATTTTTTGCTCATTCCATACGGGCCTAACCCATTTGGAAGGGGTGTTATTTCCCAGGATGTGCTCCAGTATGGAGTATGAAAACTGGGAGCCTATCAATGCGGGGGGGTTTGCTGCAAATTTTTTTTACTCCCACAAGCAGAAGCTGGGAATTGGGGAGTCTTTATGGGTTCCTAAATTTCTTTAAATTTTGAAAATTGGAGCTTTCCCTATACCCTGAACTTCGGGGATTGCATTGGAAAGGGCTATTTGACTATCAGCTACACCCGTTATTGGGTGGGGGGATAAACCCCAAAACAATGAGGGGAAAACTTCGTTTTGGGTTGGATTTAAATTTTGGGGGGGTGACACTAACCAGGAATCTGAGGCTGGGGAAGGGGGTAAAAAGAAAGAGCTTTCCCCAAAAGAAAAGGGCTTAAAAGGGTGAAGTTTAGAAAAAATAGGGGAATTAAGGGGCCCAAGTTCAGGGAAATTTAAGGAGCAACAAGGGTAGCTTTTGAAAAAAAAAAAAAGGGAGGTTTTAAATATTTATTCAAAATTGGGTTCAATTTAAATTGGGTGAAAAAGTTGGGTTTAGACTTTGCATCTTGCAGCTGTTTGAAAACGTGAAGGGCCCTCCGGGTCAAAAGCACAAACAAAAGGTTTCCCGGTTTTTTCCTCTCGACATGGGAAAAGGGCGGGTCATCGAGAAAGGGTCGGAAAAGGGGAGGGGGATTGAAGAATTTAAATTTTTGGGGGTTAATTTTTTGAATCCCTTTTTGTAGGATTTTTTTTCTTTTTTTTTTTTTTTTTGTCAAAAACTTTGTATTAAAAAAAGGGATGGATGTGTTATTTTTCTTTTGGAAGTTTTATTTTTTTCTTTTTGCTTTTATTTTTTTTTTTTTGGGTTTTTATTTCGAGATTTACTAAATTTTGAAATTTCGGGCTTTAGTTGTGGACAAAAATTTTGGGGGGGATAAAAATTTTTGGGTTTTTTCAAGGAAATCAGGGGCTTGTGCACATGAATACTATTGTTTGAGTTCTTCTAAAAAGTGGTTTTCTGGATTTCACGATTCTAATATTGATCCAAGGGGGGGTCCGGGGTTTTTTCCCTTTTCTTTTTTTTTTTTTTTTCCATTTTCTTCCCTTTTTTGTAGTTCAATGTAGACATTGGGGAAAAATGTCTAAAACTAGTGTGGGGGAGGGAACTAAGTTTAAAAAGCTGAAATTTAAGTGTTAATTTAATAAAAATTTTAAAGTTTCCCCCCTTAAGATGTAAATTTTAAGAATTTTCTAACAATCAAGGGAAATTTTGGATTTTGTTATAAATTTCTTTTGTGCTGAAAATTCTTGGGAATTTTTTAAAAAGTTTATCTTTACCCTTTTTTTATAAATACTTTCTAGAATTTTCAAGTTGAAACCAAGTGAAAAGAATTACTTTTGTTTAAAGTAGTTTTTTTCGAGAATTTGGGGTGAATTTAAAATCTCTTGTAGGGTTTTGTATGCTCTTTCTTTTGTTTAATGTGGTTATGCAATTTTGAGTAAAAGGGTAGAGGATACTTGTAAAATTGATGTTTTTCCTTTTTGCAATTATTGGAACGAAAAACTTTTGGAGTAATTATCTCTGAAAAAAAAAATTTTGAAAGTGGGCCTCATTGACTGAGTAATTTAAAACCCGAGGGGTGCCCCCTTTTTGGGAGTAAAAATCTATTGACTTGGGTTTATGAAAATCGGGAAACAAAAGGGTGAAAGTCGGTACAAAGGGGCTTTAGAAAAGTCCGAAAAAAACTGAAATTTTTTGAGTGTTTAAATTGGAAAATTTAAATTTAAATTTTAAAATTTTATTTAGATGGTAGGGTTCGAAGGGGGATCTTTGAAACCTAGTTGCCCAAGATCGTTGGTTGGGACCCTTTCTCACCAAGGAAAAAATTTCAAATTGGGAAAGGGTTTAAAGGGGGAAAAGTTTGTTGACTTGACTCGGGAAAAAGTAAATCCCAGGGGGCGCCTTTTTCGCTGAGGGGTTCGGGCTGTTTTAAATTAGTTTTTGGCTTGGGGATTATCGATTGAAAATTCGTTACATGAGTCAGTTAACTTAAATTTTTAAATACTTTAAAGGAAAATCTCCAATTTTTTTTTAAAAAGGGCAAAGGAAAAAAAAATTAGGGGGGATAAATGGATATTTTTAAAAATGTCTTTTCTCCCTTTTTGAAATTTCTTATAGGATTTGTTTTAAGGGGGGGAAGTTACTTTCCTATGGCATTGATCATGTTTAATTTTCACTTTTGGGGGTTTGTGTTTAAATGATGAAAGTATAGTTTAAGTCACTTGGAAATTTGCTTTGAGATTCGGTATTTTTATCTTGTAAAAATTTAAAGGTGGGATTGAGAGAGATTGCAATTATGGGGGTAAACTATGAGAATCAATGATGCAAAAAAAAATTCTTGATTGTGATTTTTAAAGAAAAACATGTCCTTGGGTTTTTTTTTGGGGTTGTTTTAGGGGGTAAATAAAAACTTAATGTGGGGGGGTTTTTTGTATAAAATTTAAACTTGTATTTTTTGATGAATTCTAGTTGTTTATGTAATAAAGTTGATGTTTTTTGGAAAAATTTTTTATACTTAAAAGAGAAAAATTTAATTTTTTAGGGATTTAGGACCCCTATTTTGAGAGGAGATTCCCACTTTTTGGAAAATTTAGACGGGAAAAATACAGAAGAATAATGCTTTTTGGAAGGAACAGGGGAAAATCCCCGGGCGTGTATTTTCCCGAGGTTTTGGGGGTGTATTTCCAAAAACAAAGGGCGGGGTTTTTGGGCTTGAAAAACCCCCAAAAAAGCTTAACGGTTTGAGTACACGATTGAAGCAGAATGTTTTGGGTTTGGGGTTTTTCATAGAAGTACAGGTTGTGTGTTTTTGGCCCTGGGTTTTTTTTTTTTTTTTTTTCAGACATTTTTGCAAGGCAACCCCCCCGTTTTTTAAACCGTGGGGTCGGAAGGGTATATGGAAAAATTTGGGGCCCTTTCAAGAGTTTTTCGGTTTCCTTATATATTCCCCTTTGTTTTTAAAATGGGGGGGGTTTTTTAACGTGAAGATGGGAAAAAAAAGACGGAAAAAAAAGAAGGGAGGAGAGGGGAAAGATTATTTACGGGGAAAGGGGAAAACAAAAAATCAAACGGGTTCATCTTTTTCTTCCGAAGGTTTATTTCACAAAGGGTTTTCATTTTATTGATTTGTAATTTTAAAAAACCCTGAGTGGGAAATTTTTTTATACCTAAAACCCTTCGAACCCCCAATTGTCATGGAACTTTTGGGTTGATTTCCCTAGGGTTTAAAGAATTTGTGGGAAATCTTGAATTTTTTTCATGTTGTTATTTTTGTGTTTCTAATTTGATGTTTATGGGCCGCATTGGTTTGCATTGATTTTTAGAAGTTGATTGGAAAATTTTCTTGTTTAATAGATGTGCATGGGAAAAAAGGGAAAATTTATATGTAATCTAGGGATAGAAAACATGAAATTTTTAAAATTAGGTTTTAAAAATTTGATAATTCGGGCTTGGTGGGGTTTTCAAAAGTGTTATGCAATTTTATTTGATTTTTTTAAAAAAAGGGGAAACCCTTTTTTAATTTCGATTAGGGTTAGGAGCTATAAAAACTGGAAGGAAAAATTGCTTTTTGTTTGATACTCCGAGTTCAGAGATAAACCCTTGCTGTTAAAATTAAAAAATTTTTTAAATTTTTGAAATTAGGGGCAAATAGTAAGGGTTTGGGTATGCTTTAATTATGGATTTAGTAATCAAGTTATTTTGTTAGTTTTAATTGCTATAGGTTTTGCAAGTGTTTTAATTTAAAATTTAATCTTTTGAAATTGTGCGGTTTGGGGTTTTTTGGGTTTTTGAGTTATTATTTGTACTTTATGACCTTGGAGGGGAAAGATAATGGAATCAACTCTATACCCATTACAAATTTATGATGTGGGGTTGCCTTTAAATTTATCGTAAAAGGGAGTCGTAGAAAAGGATTTTAAAAATTTTTGTTTATTCGGTCATCAACAGAATATATACCCTTTTGGGCCCATCCCTAGGGCAAGGGGGCCAAAGGGGTTTTCCAAAAAATTGGCCCATAAGGGTCCCTTTTTTGAATTTAAACTGGGTTTTGAGAAAAATTTTTTTAGTATCTTTTTTCTTTTACATATTTGGGAAAAAATTCCCAAAAAGGGTTTTTTTTCGGTTTTTTTCAGGACGGCGGATGAATTCACTAAGCTCGTTTGTTGGGTTTTTCATGGACCCACTAAACAAAGAAGTTCCCATCCAACAATTGCTCCATGAAAGTGAAGAAAATGGCCATTTTGAGGGTTTATTTCTAATTGTCTTTTGTTGATTCAAAGTCGGTCACTTGTTGGTTTTATTTGTAATTTTGTTTTGTTGATTTATCCTAATTAGAGTGAGTTAAATACTTGTTAAGTAGGTTTTAGAAGGGGCTTTTTAAATTCATATTTTTCGGCTGCCTATTTATGTGAAAGAGGGTTTCTTCTTTTCACAAAATCTCTTATCAATTCTTCCATAGGATTGTGGTGAGTGGATTTAGATTTGTTGTGAGTAGTATCAACAAATTACAAGTTGATCCTAATTCCAACTAGTATTTAATATTGGTAAGGAATTAGTTACTTTAAGTTGTTTTTTAGTTCACATCAATTAGGGTTTATTCTTCAAGTTTTGTTTCACGCCATTTTTTATTTGGAAATTGGATTCAAATAATGTTGTTTATTTGATTGGTTTTGGAAATTTTCTAATTGTGTTCATTGTAAATTGCATATTCAATCAAGTGGTTCTTGCAATTAGGGTTGACGTGGAAGTGGAATCACACCCTTTTTATGATTTGTGTTTAGTGGATTATCCAATTAGTATTTTTATGATTGTAATTAGATTACTAGGCACATCATATTTATTTATTTATATAAGATAAAAAAATGTGTATTACAACTAATTTGATGGTACACTTACCCTTGATTTTGTTGATTTCACAATTTTTTGTTAATTACAAGCCTAGTCAATTATTCTATATCAATTCCACTTCTAAAAATGGTAACCTAGAGTTGTTTGGTTGATTTATATAGTTACTGCACCATTTTCATGCTTATCCTTAATTCTGCATTGTAGTTAGTAACTTTGTTTACTTTGCTTAAGTTTCTTTATTGAAAAAGTTTCAACCTCTGTATTTCTTTCTTTAAAGAAAGCTAATATTTGAGTTTGCTTATCGATTTATAGTGGATTTTAAGGAAAGTTTTATCCTTTTGCTAAAAGTGGGTTGAATAGCTAATACTATTCTATTTCTCCTTTTGCAAGTTCTTGGAAGTTGTTTAAAGATAAGTTGTAAAGAGTAGAATGGTGGGGAATTCAAACTAAACACATGCCATTTTCTATGTTGTGTTAGTATAAGATTTTGAAAACTTTTGTATTTAGCCCTCTAAATAATTCAAGCTCCACACTTTAGAGGCATGAATTATTTATACTAGAACATGTGCATGTCCACTTATATTAAGGCTAATGACTATACTTCATGGCAAGTGATCGACATTGGAGACAATCAAGTGATAAGAACTAATGATGTTGAGTTCATAGAGGCTAAATTGAAGCTAATCGAGCAAAATAATAAGGCTAAGAATATGCTTCTCACTACTATATCTCCATTTGAGTTTTACTTAATTTCTTATTGCGAAACAGCAAAAAAATATGGGATACACTATCTAAAACATATGAAGAAACTAATACAATTAAGGAAACAAAAATTAATGCTTCATTGCAGAGATATGAATTGTTTAAAATTAAATCTAATGAGAAAATTAAAGATGCTTTTAATCATTTTACTGCTATAAACTAATGAAATAACCTCTCTTAGGAAGAAAATAGAAGATCCTGATCTTGTTAAGAAAGTATTATGAATTTTACCAAAATCATGGGATGCTAAGAAGACTACTATAGAAGAAGCATAGATCTAAACAAGCTACACTTAGTCAACTAAAAGAGAAATAGATGGTGTATGAGTCCCATCTAAACGTAATTGAAGAATCCAACAGTAGCATAAAAGTGATCGCATTCAAAGCGAAGAAAATAGCTGCTAAAGAACCTGATTCTGATGAGAACAATGATGATGAGGAGGACATAAGTATGCTTGTAAATGATTCAATAGGCTGGTGAAGAGGAAAAGTAAGAAATTTAAAACTTTAGCAAATATAATAAATATGACACAGGAAGGAACATTAAGGACAAAGAAGAGAAAAAAGAAATTATGTGCTATGAGTGTAAGAAACCTAGACATATCAAATATGAGTGCCCAATTCCCATAAAGTAGATAGAAAAATTCAAGAAGAAAAGCTGAGCAATGATGGCAACTTGGAATGACCTAGAAGAGTCAGAACCTGACTTAGAAATTGCAAGTGAGGATAAAGAAGAAGCCAATTTATGTCTAAGGTTATATCTGAGGTGAATCTTGAATCTGAAGCTAATATATCGGATAATAAAATGTATGTTAAGGTGAAAAAAATGTTTGAAGGCTCTGCAAAAGGGTAGATGTAAAAATATCTAAGCTAAAATAAGAAAACAAGTGATGTGCTCAAAACCAAGATTAAGCACATGCAAAACTAATTTGAAAGACAATTAGACAATGTCAATCAAATTAGTTCAACCATTGCACAATTCCTCAATATTATGAACCAATTCCCATAACAGGACATGACCAAGAATGAATCCAAGTATGATGAAGCTTCTGATACCAAATTATGATGTCCCTAAAACCAAGGTCTAAGCACATGAAAATGAACTAAAGGAATAACTTCAACTCTCAAAAGCAAAAACCGGTTCAAAAGGGTAAAAAATTGCGTGAACCGTAGTTGAATTAGGTGAACCGATTGCTATAAATTGATGAAATGAATTTTACAATGATGTTTTCCCCAATGTAGATCATCAAATATACTTGACAAAACACGTGAATAATTCACAAGATCAATATGAACAAATCCAAAATTAACCTTTCCAACAAGAGCTAATTCACTCCACAGATGGAGTAAAATTTGATGGTGATAACAAATGTTAAGATCCAATCAATTAAGTAGTAATAATTTGATTATAAATGCAATCAAATCTGACCAAGAAACTTCCAATTCAACCCTAGATATGACTCACTAGAGATGAAAAGAAAAACACAACAATTAAGAAATTGATGACTACAATTTCCCCTGTTTGCACTCGCTACAATTTTAATTCTTGGGATTGAAATTGATAAGAGAAATTAAACTAGGAAGAACCCTAATTCCCACACGTAAAGTGTATGTTCTAATATGCAAAATGGCCTCTTCAAACCCTACTTTAAGCAAGTATTTATACTTGCTCCCTTTAGGGTTAAAAATGCACAAAATTACAACTATGCCACTTTTAAGGTCGTCGGTCCTAAAGACAATTACAAACAAATGAAAGTGTCCTAAAAGAAAATTACATCATAAAATGGTCCAAATAACAATTACAAAATAAAAGAAAATAGTCTTCATCATGCGAGTTCTTCCATAGGATTCATCAGCCCAACTCATCACCGTTTCAGATCAGTCCATGGATAACCCACAAGCTGAATCTGAGTGAGTTTGTCCATCGCCCTATAAAATATGATAAATGTGCTTGTTGGAATATATAATACATGAATAAGATAAAAAAGGTAAATAATGAATAATTCTAGGGTCGATTTGCTCAAAATGGGCCCTCATCGCCAAGATTTGAAATCCTTTGGTTCTTACCCTAATGATAGGTCTTATCAGATTTTGATTCCTATCATCTCTTTGGGCCTAAAAAAGATTTGTCCTCAAATCTGGCAGATAAAATGCAGTATGAGACTCTGTTTTCTCCTAGCAATCCATCTAAGAAGTATCTCTGTAGAATTCCAATATCTGAATTACCACAGGTGGTGATTGTTTTCTCTCCTCCATTTCTAGGATGTATCTCATCTGCAACACAAATAATGCTCCATTATCCACTAAAGTTGCCCCTGTATCAACCTGTTCCACTGAAATTGTTTTCTCCTTTTCTAACTTATTTGTATGTCGTTGATCCTCATGGTCTTCTAATGGTTGATCCAACTACTCATTGCCCTTTGAAATCGCTGAAGGTGAACATAACTATCTTTGAACAGTCTGGCTCTCTGATGATAGACTCAACTGACTCTGACCTTTAGAATCCTCTAATGGTTTACTCAACTACTCATGAACCTCTAGTATCTTTGAAGGTGAACATAACTGCCTGGAACAGTTTCCTCCTCTAATGATATACTCATTTGACTCTATTCATTAGGGATCCTCTAAAGGTTGGTACTTCTGTGATTGTCAAATTTTGTGCTCTAAAGGTGGTTCA
>JBBMOL010000186.1:0-36697 GCA_037954665.1 Laguncularia racemosa
TAAAAAAAAAAGTTATGTTAAAAACATTAAACATTTAAAAATTAAAAAGACCAACGAATTTTACAAAACCTTGAAGTTGAATTAGCTTAAATTATGAAATTGTTTTCCTACTAGGTGAAAAACTTTTTGAGATGCCTTTTACTAGATTTTTATAAATAAAAAACATATCTAAGTGAGAAAACCCAATGACTACTTTTCCAGTTTTTTTGAAATTTGTGACCCAATGTAATTGGGGAATATAATTGTTTTTTAGGGGGTATCGGGTATTTTTTGTGTTGGTTTCTATATTTGTTTTTCAAAAATCCCTTAATTCCCTTTGCTTTGAATTAAGGAAAGAAAGTTTTGTTTAATTGTGTGATAGAATAAATGAATTATATTTTTGCCCCCCAAAATAAAATAAACCCTGCATCGTGAAATCCACATGTAAAAAAGCTGTTAAAATCAATGGTGATATGGAGAGGGCAATGGGGGTTAATTGAAAAACCCTTTCTTTAATGATCATTCCAATTGATTTTAAAAATTGAATTCTTGTTCTTAATCCTATACAAAGCAATGGGAAAGTGACCTATCTAGTGTAATATAGCAAGTAAGCAAAGGTCTTTTCTTCAGAGTCAAAATTTACTAGTACAACCCCCTTTCCTATTACCTAACTGTTGCTTAATAATGTTGTTCAAAATTGTTATTTAATCTCAAAATAAAAATTTTCACTAACGCAAGGTTCTGAAGATTTAAAATTAACAAAAGCAATTAGATTTTTTTGCCCCTTTCTTCTTTAATTCAATAGATTTTGAAGAATCAAAATTTGATTCTTATATGTCAATTCTCATTAAGTTAAACTACTTTTAAAGTATTTAACTTCTAACCCTGGGTTTATCAAAAAAGATTTTCCCCTTAATTAATAGCAACCTAGAATTGCATAAAGAAAATGAATTGCATAACCGATGTAAACAGAAGATTTTTTCCTATCTTAGAAGAACAACAAATTCTTAATTGCATTAGATTAATCATATGAGCAATTTTCAAAAACTAAAATGATATCACGCATAAATTCATTTCCGATTATGAATCAAAAAACAAATTGAAAGATGCAATTAATTATAAGAAAAGTCAATAACTTTGCATTAAAACCAATCTTTATCACATGAAGGGGAAGTTTCAAAAAAATCTAGATCTAGGGTTACCCCTCCAAAAAATTTGACAAAAGAAACCATTACTAGAAGAATAGAAAAAGTTCAGGCCCAAAACCCCTTAAAAGAAAAAATTTTTTTTTCTGGGTCTTAAATTCCCTTGGAATCGACAAAATCTTTTTTTCCCTTTGTTTAAGTGAGAGAAAATAAAAAATTTCGTAACCTCCCTTTTTTGGGGCAAACTGAAGGTCTATTTATAATGTACCCCAATTGGATTATACACGCCCGGGATCATAAGTAGTGTATCTCTTTGTGTATCTCATCCCTTGCTTCCAAAGGCCCTTAGTGAATATACACGAGCAAGTACATGGGGTGAAAATTGGTGTGTATTTAAAAGTAAAATCGAACAGAAGCAAAATTAGATACACAAGCAAAGTCATGGGGGCTTTGCTGTGATTTCCCCAGAAATCCGCTTTAAACACAAAGTAAAACAGCAAAGTGATGGGCGTGTATTTTGTTTAGTTTTTCCGTTTTTTTTTCACATGAAGTACCAAATTCCCTTCCCAAACTTTTCAACTTTTAAAAAACCCCCTTTCCTTGCTCCAGAATACTTAAAGATCCTAAAATTAATTTATTCCATTAAGCACCCTTTTCTTCAACAAATCATCAAAAAAAACAAAAAATAAAGCTGATTTAGAGCCATGTGGGACCAAGTAGAAGGTGGAAGTGGATCCTCTTTAAGTGCCACTGGACCGATCATAAGAACTCGAGCGAAATGATTCAAGGAAGCCCTGAACGGGTGTAAAGGATATCCAAAACCGGAAAAGAGTGGAGCAAAATGAGATTACCCTCATTTGTCAAATATTCAAGGGGATCAAAGTTTGGGCCCCGGCCTTAAAAGTGGTTAAAAGCTGCCGCCTTGAATCGGCATTTCCATTCGCGCGCACAAGGGGGAAAAGCCGCCGGGCCCAATAACCGGGGTACATCCTCGCCGGCTCTAACCCCTTGGTTTATTACCTTTTGTTATTTTTCCCTGCTTTTTGATGTTTTGCTTTTGGGTTTTGTTATTCGAGTTGTAAAACCCAAATAAGTCTAGGGTTGGAAACGAAATAGAACAAAGATACAAATTTAAAAACACATTTTGAGAAATTCCTCCTTTGGTTCTCAAAGAACTTTTTTACCCCTTTCGGGTTTCTTTCCCTGCGTTCAACAGATTTTCCCAATCGGTCTTTCTCCCCATTGTGGCATCAAAAATATACCAAGGTTTTAAACCATTACAGGAAAAGGGCCGGTCCACTTTGATTGTTTTGGGATCTTGGGTTTTAATTTTAAAAGTATTGGTTTGGTTTCTCACACGTGGGTTGGGTTGATCAGTTTGGTATCGGGCCTAGTTTGTTAAAATCATTGGTTTGGGGAATAAAATCAAAACCCAACTCCAATCGTTCATACAAGTTTCGGTTGTCATCTTCGATTAAGCCCTAGTGTTTTTTTTCGGTAGTGTAGTCATCTATTAATCTTGTTACAAAAAAAAAAAAAAAGTTTAAAAAGGAATTAAAAAAAACCAAAAAAGGGAAAAAAGATTCTTCTACTCCTAAAAACGTGACTTTAAATTTTTTAAAATGCCAAGGCAGAGGCAATTGCAGAAATGTCAAATAGACGATTATGATTCTAGTGATGATGGTGAGTATAGATGAGGGGGTAGTGAAGATATGATATGCCTCCTTTGGGGGAGCTAGTGATGAAGAGGGGCCGCAGTAGGGAAGTTGTGGCAGTAGTGAAGCGACTTTAAATGTGAGGTAAGGGAAAAAGGGGAAAGGGGAACAAGAAAATCTTTTACTAAAAGTTATCTGGGTGATCATTTTTGCAGTTTGATCATTGATGGGGGGATTTCACTAATGTGGTGAGTACTTTTATTTTGGGGGTTTGGGGGGACTGAAGACTACAAACCCCCTAACCCATATAAATTGCAGTGGCTGAATGATATGGCAGATAAGGTGAGTAAGCAAGCCTTGATTATTTTTCGCATCGGGGTATGGGGATGAGGTGTTATGCGAGTTGTGCCGATGCAGGAGTGTCATGTGTTTTTTGGGGAGGCCATGGCAATTTGACAAGAAGGTTGTTCATGATGGGCTTTTCTAAAGTTACACTTGTTCACCATGGCAAAAGCTATAATCTTAAACCCTTAACACCTAAATAGGTGTATGAGGATCAGTTGCAGCTACAACAATCTTTGCAAAATACAAGGTGAGTGAAAAACAGAGGGGAGATGAGAGAAATAAAAGACATAGAAAAAAGAAAAAGAACACAAAAGTCAATATCAAAAGGAAAAAGAGAGGAAGGCTTGGAAAGAGTGTGAGAGGCTAAGTTGAGGGGGATCAACTTTGGTGGGTGAGTGAAAAGGAGAGTGCAGCCTTGCAAAAGGAGAGTTGTGTGGCAAGAGTGAGTGTAGTGTGGAGAGCGTAGTGATGAAGCAACCCATGTTGTTGCTAGTCTTTAAGGAAACTTGTTTGAATACTAAAGAACTTTTTAACTCTTTGCCTAGTGTGGTTGTGTCTATTGTGCAGGACTTTGAAGATGTCTTCCCCAAGGAGATTCCAAAGGGGTTACCACCTATTTTGTGGTTTTTGAGCACCAATTGACCTTGTACCTGGAGCATCAATTCCAAACAAACCCGCTTTATAGGAGCAATCCAGAGGAGGACAAAGGAACTCCAAATGCAGGTCAATGAATTAATGGAGAAGGGGTTTCATGAGAGAAAGCATGAGCCCATGTGCCGTGCCAGTGATTTTGGTGCCTAAGAAGGATGGGTCATGGAGAATGTGTGTTGATTGCCGCGCCATCAACAACATCAAAAAAGTATCATCATCCATTTCCTCGCTTAGATGACATGTTAGATGAGTTACATGGGTTTAGTGTCTTTTCCAAAATTGATTGAAAAGCGAATATCACCAAATTAGAATGAAAGAAGGTGATGAATGGAAAACCGCATTTAAGACAAAATATGGATTATATGAGTGGTTAGTAATGCCTTTCGGTTTAACTAATACACCTAGTACTTTCATGAGACTTATGAACCATGTTTTGAGGACTTTTATTGGCAAATTTGTGGTTGTCTATTTGTGATATCCTCATTTACAACAAGATTTTGGAAGACCATATATCTCACTTGAAGGATGTTTTGGGGAAATGCTTCGAAAGGAGTAATTATATGCTAACCTCAAAAAGTGCACTTTTTGCATAGACAAACTTGTGTTTCTTGGGTTTTATTGTTGGTGCACAGGGAATACAAGGGGGGATGAAGAGAAGGTTCGTGCGATCCAAGGGAATGGCCTAGTCCAACAAATGTAAGTAATTTTGCGGAGTTTCCATGACTAGCGAGCTTTTAAAAGAGGTTTATGAAGGATTTCAGCACCATTGTAAGCCCCACTTACTGAAGTAATCAAGAAGAACGCGGGGTTTAGATGGGGAGAGCAACAAGAGAAGGCCTTTCAGACGCTTAAAAATAAGCTGACTCATTGCGCCATTACTTGCCTTACCTGATTTCTCTAAAACCTTTTGAAATTGAGTGTGATTGCTTCCAGGAAAAAGTATTGGAGCAGTTCTCATGCAGGAGGGGAAGACCAATTGCATTCTTTAGTGAGAAGCTAAGTGGGGCAACCTTGAACTACCCTACTTATGATAAAGAGTTATATGCATTGGTTCGAGCGTTGAGGACTTGGCAGCACTATCTTTGGCTAAAAGAGTTCGTGATCTACACTGATCATGAACCCCTTGGGAAGTACTTGAAGGGACAACATAAGCTAAAAAAAAGGCATGCGCGTTGGGTGGGAGTTCATCGAAACATTTCCCTATGTCATCCACTACAAGCAAGGTAAAGAGAATGTTGTTACTGATGCACTTTCTAGAAGGTAAGCTCTTATCTCTACTCTTAGGTCTAGATTGCTTGGTTTTGAGCATATTAAAGAATTGTACGCTGCTGATCGAGATTTTTGTGAAGAGTATATGCGCTGTGAGAAGAGTGGTCATGGTAAATTTTATAAGCATGAAGGATTCTTGTTTAAGGAGAATAAACTTTGCATTCCAAATTGTTCTTTAAGAGAATTATTAGTGGGGGAGTTTCATGGAGGAGGTTTAATGGGGCATTTTAGAGTAGCTAAAAACCTTAGGGGTTTTGCAGGAACACTTCTATTGGCTCACATGAAACGAAATGTTGAGAAGAGTTGTGAGCAATGTGTCACTTGTAAGCAAGCAAAATCTAAAGTCCAACCTCAGGGACTTTATACCCCACTTCCCATTCCTCATAAGCCTTGGGTAGATATTTCCATGGATTTTGTGTTAGGATTACCTAGATCTAAGTATGGTCGAGACTCTTTTTTTTGTAGTCGGGGATAGGTTTTCTAAGATGGCACATTTCATTCATTGCCACAAAACAGATGATGCTTGCAATATTGCTAATTTGTTCTTAGGGAAGTGAGATTGCATGGTATACCTAGAACAATCTATCGGATCAAGTGCTAAGTTCTTGAGCTACTTCTAGAAGACCCTATGGGCTAAGTTAGGAACTAAGTTATTGTAAGAAAAGCAGAATTTGTTAAACAGATCCATGAGAAGGCAAAGTTAAACATTGAGTGAAGAACAGAGCAGTATGTGAAACAAGCCAAAAGGGTCATCGATAAGCTGTCTTTGAACCTGGGGGACTGGGTTTGGGTTCACATGCAAAAAAAAGCGGTTTCCTGTGTAGCGTCGATCTAAATTACTTCCTAGAGGCGATGGACCATTTCAAATTCTTGATTTGCATCAATGATAATGCCTTTAAAAGATAGATTTGCCAGGTGAGTATCAAATAAGTGCTACTTTTAATGTTACTGATCTGAGTCCTTTTTATGTAGGCGACGATTTGAGGAAAAATCCTTTTCAAGAGGAGGGGAATGATGAGAGCCATGATGGGAGCCAAGCTAGAAGGTGGAATGTGGATCCTCTTGGGAAATGCCACCTGGACAACCACAAGAACTCGAGCGAAACGATTCAAGGAAGCACTGAACGGGCTAATAAAGGATATCCAAGAAACCGGAAAAGAGTGGAGCAACAATGAGAATGACCTTGCATTTGTACAAGTCATTTAAGGAGATCAAAGCTGCCGGCCTTGACAACACTGCTTAAACGCTGCTGGCCTTGAATAGCGTTGCCCTTCGCACGCGACAAAGGGACTACGCCTGCTTACTACGCTGCTGGCCTATATACCCGGCGTACACCCTACGCCGGCTCCAAAGCCACCGGCTTTCATTGCCTATTTTTTATTTTTCCGCGACTTTTTGTGTTATGTTGTTTTGGGCTTTTGTTATTACAAGTTGTAAACCCTAATACAAGCTACTAGGGTTGGAAAACAAAACATAAAACATTGATACAACATTGAATAACACATTTTGAGAGAATTCCTCTCTTTGTTCTCTAAAGAACTTCCTTGAACTTATCGGGTTTTTCCGTACTTTAACCAATTATCAATCGGTCTTTCATCCCGATTGTGGCGCAACAGAACATACCAAGGTTCCCCGCTCTTTAAAATAGGCAATGGGTCGCGGTTCCCCTTTGATTTTTTTGGCATCTTTGGGGTTTTAATTCCGAACCCTTTGGGATTAGGTTTTGTCAACTGGGGGTGGTTCTATCAAAGCACAATTTCATTACTTAGATAAGGGTATTTTGTGACTTAATCAAACTTCCCCACACTTAAGTCTTTGCTTGTCCCAAGCAAAAAAAAACATTAAATCAAACTTCTCATTAATCAGATTACGTTACCAAATAATACTACTTACACATTAACATTTATGAATTTTTTAAACTTTTTAAAACTAAATGCAATCCCTCAATTAATGAGTGTCTTCTCACCTTGTCTTTAAAATATTGTAACAAAAATACTTTAAAAAAATTTCTAGGATTAATCAGAGTAAAACCCAAACTTTACCCCTCATTTTAAAAATGGCTTTAGACAAAATTTGACACGAGATCAATCAAAGCAAAAGAAAAATCAGAGCAAAAGGGAACGTGGTTTATTTCAACCCCCTAAAGAGTCTATAATCTTCTCAATTATCTCTCAAAGTAAAGCAATCAATAATGAAAGACATTGCATTTTGATTCCCGGTTTCCCCCCTCCTTTTTAGTTGAAATAATGAAAGTACATTGCATCTATGTTTCCCCTGGATTCCTCCCCCTTTTTTATTTGATCTTTTCAAAGATTTTATTCTTTGTATAGTTCACTTTTTTTCCCCCCTTTTTTTTTTTTTTAGTTCAGTTGTTTAGGATCTTGAACCCATGTAACATTTTTCCCCCCCGATAATCCTAGGCTCCCCCCCAAGTTAACAATTATCCCCTAATTAGGCATTCTTTTGGGCTTAATTACCAATTAGGGGGACCCTCTCAATTTTTTCCTTTATCGTTTTTTCATTTGTTACGGTAATTTCCTCGTCGGCCGACCCAGGCCAGACGCCCTTGGTACCGGGTTTTTAAAAGGAACCCCTCGAACCTCTACCCCCTTAACTTATTATTTTGCTAGTTAGTAGGGGAGTAAACTCCTCTTCTGAGGGACCAAACCCCCCATCTAACCAATCCTTTTTTTTCAAGTTAACATGCTTTCTTTAAAATTTATTATTTAAAGAGATCTTCTAAGAAGGGATCACCAAGTAAATCTTTCCCCTTTCCCTTTTTTCATGAAAGATTAAATGGCCCCAAGATCTTGGTTTCACACGATTTTATCCAAACTTTAACTGAAAAATCAATTTTCCAAAGAAGACAAAGGTGACATGCACAACACCTTTTAGGGGATTCATTCACAAATGCTAAAATACTACTAATTTAAAATCATGATTTAAAAATTCGATTTTCAAGCAAAGAGAAAAAATAGGGAAATTTTTGAATGACTCATAAAATTAAACAAACCCTTATCAAATTTCTTTTTATCCCCTTCCCCACTTAGATTGAGACTTGTCCCAAATGTCTTTTCTTTCATAATACAATGGTCTCAAAAAAATTTTGGGTCGTCAATTACACAAAGAAAATGATAACTTGCATTGGGTTTTTCGAAAAAAGGAGGAAGATAGCAATAGATACAAAACCCAAAGGTACACGATCGTGTCCCTATTATGTATCTCCCCGCTCATACATGCACAAATTACCATAGGGAACGCTCAAATCAGGTTTGGGTTTAGTATATTATAAATCTACCTTCCGAAGGCAAAAATTTTGTAACTACAACACACCAAAGATCCTAAAACAAAAAAGTTCAAATTTGATAAAAAGAAGTAGGTGCGATAGTTTAGTCTCAAAAAAAAAAGCCTCAAAATTTTGGGTTTCAAAGAAAAAGATCGGGAAAGAAACACAACAACATTATTCAAAAAAACCCAAAAATTAAAGCCCAAATTTCAGTTCAAACCCAAACTGGGATTCATTGTTTGGCACCATATGACATCATCATGCATGCATTCACGTGGTTCAAAAGTCTACAATCTATCAACAATGATTCCAAAATGGAAATCACTCTCATCCAAAATCATCTAGATGAAAGCATTATGGTAGTCGTAAAAAAAACTGACAAAAAGTATTGCATAAAGAAGAAGAGAGAAAACTTACTTACCCTTTAGTCCTTAAAAAAAAGAAATTGATGGTGTGGAAAAAAACAACCATGGTTGGGAGGAAGAGGGTGAGTTTGGGGGAAAAAGGAAGTGCACGAATGGAGAAAGGGTCGTGTAAAGGGGGGAAGAAGTGAGGATTCCCTTTTTTGTACAGGGAAAAATTAGATCACGACCAAGTTCACGGTCGTTACTTTTGGGTTGTGTATCTGTGTTCCGTGGGAGAGCATTCTGGTTAATACCGCCCCGGGACATGATTGTGTACCTTGTTCGTGATGAGGAAGCATTCTGTAGGTCAGAACACACCGGGGACACAGCGTGTACCTTGTTCGTGTATCCAATTGTGCCTCTTGGATCAAATATACGACCAGGGACACGACGTGTACCTTGTTTGTGTATCAAGAGGGGGGGATTCTGTGGGTCAGTACACGACCAGGGAACGAGCGTTACCTTTTTGTGTTTTTCCTTTGTAAAAAACAACAAATGAGCTTTTTTTTGGATTTTGAAAAAAAAAAAGTGATGGGGGGCACACAATGATGTATTCCCCTTTTGTATTGCAAAGTCAATTTAGACACCCTCTAGCATTTGTGGGGAAACCGAAAACACCCCTGTGACCGGTTTGAATCAAAGTCTACCTGTCTCACTTCATCTTGCCCCCTTTTAAAAGGTTTTCCCCCTTAATTTTCCCACACTTAGACTTAAAAAAAAACTCTTTAAGGTGATTTTTATAGAAACCAAACTTGGTTTGCCCTTGTAGCTTGCTGTCCTGCAAAAGTTACTCAAAACAATGGTGATAATAAAGAAAATAAAGAGTAAAGAAAAAACTTACCTAAGAACATGGGTTGCCTCCCAAGAAGCGCTATTGTTTAACTCGTTAGTCGACGTAATGAACCGGGGGAGTCAAATGGGCATGGGAAAAAGAGGTTCACTCCTCCTTTTCTTCTAAAACTATTTTGTCCCCCCAAATAATGCTTAACCTTTTTGGCCCCTTCACCTTGAAATGCCTTCTTTGAGATTTTATAACCCAAAACAATACCTTCTTTTGCCATAAAATGAAACTTCCCCAAAATTTAGGGGCCAGGGTTTTATTTCACAAGTTGCAAACATAACTCAAGATGGTGTAGACACTCATCAAAAGAATTCCCCAAAACGAAAAATCATCTATGTTACTCCATCTTGCCCTACCATACCTCAAAAATAGCCATCATGCATCACAAAGGGGGTGGAGCATTGCATAATCCAAAAAAGGGATGCGTCGATAAGCGAAGGTCCCAAAAGGGCATGTGAAAAGTCTTTTTTCTTGGTCTTCGGGGGGAAGGGGAATTTAAAATTCTAGACATCCCATCGAGGAAATAGAAAATTGCAGACAGCTAACCTTTCAAGCTTTTGGGTCCACAAATGAAAGAGGAAAATGATCCTTCGAGTTGCCCTTTGCTTGCAGTAATCTATACAAACTTTCCAAAACAAAAATGAATTTCATGGGGTTGAGTTCATTTTTTCTTTCGGACCATGTAAAAACTTCCTTTTTTCGAGACATTTGAATGGGGTTCACCCATGAGCTATAAAATTGGGTAGATCTTCCCCTGCATCAAGAAATTTGATGATTCCTTTTTAAACACTCTCATATTTAGATTAAGTCGGCGTGCGGTTGTACCACTGCTTGACACAATTTTCCCATCAGAATTTTGTTTGTCAAAAGATGGGCTAACCCCCTTTTTATATTGAAATTTTTCCATGCATTCTTTTTTTGTGTTGCCCCGGGACATGCAATAACCTTCCTCTACTCGATCTAATTTGATGCAATTATGATGGAATTTAGAATCTTCTTCCAAAAAAAGCATATTGAAGGGTAGTATGGCAGTTTTTTCATTCCTCAGGGGGTTCCCCAAATTTAAAGGTTTTCGATCTCTGAATGTGGATCTATTATATCTTCAAAGTTCTTTCTTCTCTAAACTCGGGATTGTTATTAAGCTGATTACAACTGCTCTAATGCCATTTTTCAGGTTGCTCTTTCTCCCCTTCATCAAACAAAATTCCAATCATCCCCAATCAACGGGGTTTGAAATAAATCCGAAAATGCGAAGTTAAGGTGTCGATTGCATAGCATTATAATCATGGTGAGGCTTTTTTTTAAGGACGTCAGGCATTTTCACTATGCCTCTTCTTTCCCCCTCTCAACACAACTTCCCATCCCCAACATAAAATTTGGGCTCTAGCAGTACCCAAAAAAAGGCCCCCTCCCCAATATAAGGGGGACCTCCAATTGCCCATGAAAGGATGAGGGGAAATCCGCCGGGAAATGAACCTACCCCTTTTACAAATACATCTTCAACACTCCTTTTGGGGAATTTGATTGTTTGAGGGCTAACTGAAGACTCATTTTTTTTGTTTCGGCTTTCCAATCCCCAAATTTCGGGAAACATCTTGTAGGCATAAAATTAATGGGCTCCTAAATGCCAACCCCCGTTCTTCAATAAATTCCCTTCAGGAAAGGGATGGAAAAGCCCCTAAATCTTTTAATTTCTCAGGATTTTGTTTAATTACCGCAAGATTCTCCTCCTAAAGTTCAGTGGAAAACTCTTAAAGCTTTCTTTTGTTCGATAGCAAATCTTTAAAAAATTTTGCAATCGTGACAAATTTTATAATGCCTCAACCCTGGAAAGGGTTTATACAATTTCTTGAATATCTCTAAAAATCTACCATAGTGCCATTGTTCTGTCCTTCTTTAGTCGTGCTGGGGGAGGAACATTAGGCTTGTTTTCTGGATTAATGGAGGGATGATTTCTCTTTAGGTGATTTTTTGAAGCTTTCCCCCCTTTTTGGAATTGCTTGTTTTTTTGCTGGGTTTAGCCCCCCACTCCCTCTTCTTAACCTTTGGTTATAGTTCCCTTTCCATTTGTAATGTGACAGTTTTAAAATGTTCTCTAGGGGGTTGGTTTCCTGTTTCCATAGTAAACCTTGAGACTCTCTAAGAACTTCTATCTGACCGACCTGGGTTTTTAAGATTGTGTATTGATGCCTCATGATTCCTCAGAGCCGAGTTTTGATTTTTCATAATCAAATCTAAAGGACTTCTTCTCTCTTCTGAATCCTTGAGAATTTTTGAGAATCTTCAAGTGGAGTTTTTGGAAATCTGGACGTGGCCCTTTTATAACCCGGTGGAGGATTCGGTTGCCCTTTTAAATTACGTTGTTAGTCCCCCAAAAAAATTTGGGTGATTTCTCCATCCCGGGGGTTTAAGTATTGCTATTGGATTGTTCTAGGGCCGAATTGGGTTTTTCCCCAAAAAATCCACTTGCTCCGTTTGCCCTCCTCACCACCCCAAAAGGGTTTCCGCAAAAACCAGTTGATGTTTTGAGAACCAAACCGTCGACTTTCTAAATAAAGCCTCAACTTTGGACATGATTGAAGTACCACACCATTTAAGAAAAGCCGCCACCTTCTTTTCTCTGCCCCCCCCATGTGACCATTCATAATTATTCTGGGCCTGTCTTCAAAAGAGTAAACTTTCTTTAGGAGTTTTATGGTTCAAGGTCCACCACTGGGATCTATTTTGTTTTGATAGTTTTTAAACCCTTATAAAATATTGAACTTAAACCCCTCAGGATCCCCTGGTGTGGGCATTTCTGCTTAATCCTGAATCTCTCCCCCGGTTTTTATACAACTCTCCATGTCTACTGTGATAAAATCAATTTAGTGGTCTTTAAAAGGGGGGAAGAATTTGTCCTAAACTTTTAATCAAACCTTGCCATGTAGTGATGGGGTTCCTCGGGAAAAATTCACCACTGCTTAGCCCTTCCCTTTTAAAAAGAATGGGAAAACTGGGGGGATCGCATCATCATAACTCCATTAAATTTGAGGTTCGCATATTCCAAAAAGAGTTGGATATGCGCATTTGGATCTTTTTATCTAAAACCATCAATTGAGATATTGCTACACCATCTGAATCACAGCAGTTAAGTTAAAAATTATTTACCTCCACTCGAGGATGAACTATGCAGAGCAAAACCCTATCAAGTTTGGCGGGAAAAATCAAAATTGGTTCTAAGTGGTCATTACTCAGCCATCTCATTATCAACCATTGATGATTGGGGATCCACAACAACATTTCCTTGATTCAGCTCTTAACACGATTATTAATTGATCAGCCATTTTTTCCCTTCAATATTCCCTTGAATCCAAATAGTTGACTTAATCGGGGGTTGCTTTTTTTGAAAAAAGATGAATAATTTCTCTGGTCAAGATTAAAAACAGTAAGTTCCTTGGAGCACTTTGGTCATGCACTGAAAAAGTAAACAAAAAAATTATGAGCCCCAAATTCTCGGGAAAAAAGGGAAGAAAATCAAAAGAAATAAATTGGTTAAATTAAAATAAAAAGGTTTCTAATATTGGCGTCCCCCGGCAAGGGGTACCAAAAACTTGATCGGCCAATAGTTTTTAAATAAATTAAATTCTTGTTCTTAATCCTACTACAAAAAAGGGCAAGTGCACTACCCTAGCTAATTATAGCAAGTAAGCACAAGGGCCCCTTAGAGATACACCAATTACTAGTACAAAATCCTTTCCAATTATCTAACCTACTTAAAATGTTGTTCGAAAACTTGATTACCCTAATCTCAAAACTAACAATTCACAACCAAGGGGGTTTGAAGATTTTAAATTAACAAAAGCAATCTAGATCTTATTCTACTCCTTCTCTATCATGAAATTCATTAGTTTCTGAAGACTATCAAAATTGACTTCTTTACTTCGAATTCTCTAGAAAAGTTAACTCTTTTAAAGTATATTCCTACAACCCCAGCTTATCAAATTTTTCCCCTTAATTAAAGAAACCCTAAAAATTCAAAAAAGCACATAAATTTCGCAAAAAAAATAATCAATGTAAACAGAAAACTTTGTTTTCCACTCAAAGAAGAACAATCAAATCTCATTAATTGCATTAGATCTAATCATATGAGCAATTTCTCAATTAACTAATATGATATCACGCATAAAATTCATATTCCGAATCTATGAATCTAAGAAACAATTGAAGAGCATGCAATTAATCATAAGAAAGTCAACAACTTTGCATTAAAGACCAAATCTTTATCACATGACAAAGAAGTTTTCAAATAAAATCTAGATCTAGGGTATACTCCTCCATAAATTTGACAAAAAAATGCAATTACTAGAAGAATAGATAAAGTTCATGGTCACAACCCTTAAAGATAAAATCTTCTTCTTCGTGGGTCTTCAATCGCCCTTGGAATCGACAAAATCTTCTTTCCCTTGTTGTTATGAGAGTGAGAGAAAATGAAAAATTCGTAACCTCCCTTTCTAGGGCAAACTGAAGGTCTATTTATACATGTACCCCGATTGGATATATACATGACCGGATACACAGGTAGTGTATCTCATTCATGTATCTCATGCTTGCTTCCAGGTGTCCTTATGTGAATATACACGAGCAAGTACATAGGAGTGTACATTGATCGTGTATTTGAAACATCATCGAACAGAAGCAAAACATAGATACACAAGCAAAGTATATGGGCATGTACTTTGCTCGTGTACTTTCCAAAAATCCGCTTCAGTATACAAAAGTAAAATAGCAAAGTGCATGGGCGTGTATCATGCTTGTGTACTTTCCAGGATTTTTTTCTTCACATGTAATGTATCCAATTCCTTCCAAACTTGCTCTAACTCTTCAAAACTCCTTCCCTTAGCTCCAGAATACTCTAGAAGATCCTGAAATTAACATTCATTCCATTAAGCACCCTTTTCTTCAACAAATCATCTAAAAATTCAACAATAAAGCACAATTTCATTACTCTAGATAAGGGTATTTTACGACTTATCACTTAACCTTTGGGAACTAAGTGAAACCGGGAAATGCCATCCTATGATTGAGACCTAGTTTAGGTGATGTGCTCAAAATCAAGTTCAAGCACAATCAAATGACTTAAGAAAAACAATTCACAAATCAATCACAAAACCGGTCCAATGGGTTCACAAATCACGTGAAACCCTTTTGAAATTTGGATGGAAAATGAAGATCAAATGATGTAATTGCAATCCCAATTTGTAATCTTCACCAAGTGACAACAAAATGAAATGAGATCCACATGAAAATCAGATCAAAATGGAAGCATCAAAACCGTGATTTCCACTATTCCTTCAATTCCAATGCATGCCAACACTAAAATGATATATAGTTCAAGTACTATAAGAACAATCAATCTTAACAAGATAATTTTTCACGAATTACGTTCACAAATAAGTCTAAGAAATTTCAAATCCACCCTAGATATGACTCACTAGAGAAGAAATGAAAAACAACAAAGAAAGAAATCGATATGACTCACAATTTCCCCTTGTTGCACTCGCCACAATTCCAATTCTTGGGTTGAAATTGATAAGAGGATTAGAACTAGGATGAACCCTAATTCCCACACATGAAGTGATAGTGTATAATATGCAAAATGGCCTCCCTCAAACCCTACTATAAGCAAGTATTTATACTTACCACCCTTAGGGTTAGAAAATGGACAAAAATTACAACTATGCCACTTTTAAGGTAGCCGATCCTAAAAGACAATTACAATCAAAATAAAAGTGTTCCAAATGATTACAACATAAATAGTCCATGCAAATGAAAAATATATAAAAGAAATTGGTCTTCAAGATGTCGGTCTTCTATAGGATTCATTGGCTCAGCTCATCGTCGGTTCAGGTCGGTCCATGACTAACCCACAAGCTGAGTTTGAGTGAGTTTGTCCATCGCCCTATAAAATATGATAAGTGTGCCTGTTGGAAAACACAATACAAGAATAATAGAAAAGAGGTTAATTTATAAACAATTCCGGGGTCGATTTGCTCAAAATGGGCCCTCATCGCCAAAATTCGAAATCCTTTAGTTCTTGCCCTAATGATAGGTCTTGCCGGATTTTGATTCCTATCATTAGGGATTCATTACTTAAGGGTGATTGAGCTTGCAAGCCTTTCACAATCCATACCCCGCATGGGCCTAGTATATATATACATATTTTTGAAGTCTATGTAAATATAGTATAAATATATATAGATTTTTTTAATGATCTTAAAAAGGAAGCCCAGGGTCACTAGAGCCTAGAGCCAATGTGTAGTTTGTGATTTCCTTACCCAAGCAAAGGATGGCAATAAATCTATACTATATGCGATATCTGGTAGACTATATATATTGTTGCATTCATGTGATTAATCATGCATTGCATATGTTTGATTAAACAACTTGTTTGTTATTGCATGTCGGTTTAGTAGAAGGGTCTACCTCACTAAGCTATCATCGCTTACACCCCTACAGTATTTCCATGTTGCAAGAGTCAATATGATTAGAGTTGGCAAACAGATGCCAGTGGTTAATGTAGGGCACAAGGAAGAGTGAAGGATTAGAGTAAAATGGAGAGATCACTATTATTTTATTTTTATATGAATTTGATTTATATTTTAGTTCCATTAATATTTTAGTAGAGACTCATATGGTTTAAGTTATTACCCACTAGATAATGTTGTCAGCCTATAAACATTTGATATTGCCATATTATTTACTCTGATTAATTAATTGCCACTATATTTACTTAAAAATGTCAAACCCACATTGGGAATTTGGATGTGAGTACACCTTACGTGTCATAAGGCAAATTCTTAGATAACAGAGGTGTAAAACTCGTGAAATTCGTAATATATGGTATCAAACAAATACTATTAGAATCGATTATAGATCATGAAAACTTAAATCAAATAAAATATAATCCTCAAAACTTAAACTACAAACTATATTAGATTAAATAAGAAAAATTCTGGGAAATTACAAATTTAAGATTTCAAATAAAATTTTTGAATGGACAATTATATTTCGAATAGCCAAATTTCCTAAACCTAAAATGTTGTAATAAGATACTTAAATTACAAAAAAAGAAAAATTATAAAAGAAAAGGACACGACATCACTTGATTAGAAGACACCAAAAGAGAGAAAAAGAACCGAGAGAAATCGTGAGGAGAGAAGAGAGAAAGAAGAAGAAAGAAAAAAACAATTAGAAAACAATTTGTAATTTTTTCATACGATCTCCAAATCACAAATCAAGGCTACTAATGCGATCCTTAAGGTAAGAGCAACTCAACAAAACCAATTTTGCATGAAAAGGAACCACTTTTCAAAGTTTAGATACTAAAGCTTAATATGTAGAAATATTAACATTTAACCAAGAACTAATAATCTTAGTTAAAAATACTATAGATATGGATTTCCTGAGCTCGAATAGTATATAATAATATATTTTTCCTTGTGTTTTAGGTGAGGAAAAATCATTTAAGAGAATACCCGAGGATTACTTTGAGTAGAAGTGAGAAAAGATGAAACTTAGGTGAGTAGGACTCTATGACGTGTTGTATTGTATATTTATTTTGATTTGTGTTTTGTATCGAATATATTGTCCTATATATATGTATATGTATATGTAGGGAGTATGTGTATTTGTATATTGAAGGTGTAGATGTGTATATGTGTATGTACGTGTAGATGTGTATGTGTATGCGTGTGTATGTGTGTGACGTGTGTGCGTGTGCGTATGTGTGTGAGTACATGAGGCATGTGTTGGTGTGTATATGTGTGTAGCGTGATGATGTATACGTGTGTATGCATGAGTGTGTGTTGGTGTGTGTGTGTGTATGTATACGTATGTGTGAGCGTATGTGCGGTATGTGTGTGTAAATGTATGATATGTATGTGTAGGTGTGCTTGATTGAGTGATGATGCGATAGGAATCAAAATCCAACAAAACCTATCATTAGGGCAAGAGCTAAAGGATTTCGAATTTTGGCGATGAGGGCCCATTTTGAGCAAATCGACCCCGGAATTATTTATAAATTAACCTCTTTTCTATTATTCTTGTATTGTGTTTTCCAATAAGCACACTTATCATATTTTATAAGGCAATGGACAAACTCACTCAAACTCAGCTTATGGGTTATCTATGGACCGATCTGAACCAACGATGAGCTAGGCTGATGAATCTTATAGAAGACCGGCATCTTGAAGACCAATTTCTTTTATATATTTTTCATTTGCATGGACTATTTATGTTGTAATCATTTTGGAACACTTTTATTTTGATTGTAATTTTCATTTAGGACCGGCCACCCTAAAAGTGGTATAGTTGTAATTTTGTGCATTTTCTAACCCTAAAGGGAGCAAGTATAAATACTTACTTATAGTAGGGTTTGAGGAGGCCATTTTGCATATTAGAAACAAACACTTAACGTGTGGGAATTAGGGTTCATCCTAGTTCATTTTCTCTTATCAATTTCAATCATATGAATTGGAATTGTGGCAAGTGCAATAAGGGGAAATTGTGAGTCATATCAATTCTTTCTTTGTTGTTTTTTCATTTCATCTCTAGTGAGTCATATCTATGGTTGATTTGGAAGTTTCTTTGTCAGATTTTTTATTGCATTTGTGATCAATTATCTTGTTTAAGGTTGATTACTTTAGTACTTGATCTTACCATTACATTGGTGGCGTGAATTTGTACTTGTGTTGGAAGAACATATATCACGTTTTGGTACTTTTCCTATTCATCCATTTCACATGAAATTCACTTGATCTTATTTTTGTTTAGTGAAATTGATCATTAGTGGATTTTGATTGCATCTTTGAACCATTGGATTTCATTAAATTTCCATTAGGGTTCACGCAAATTGCTAGTTCAATTAGACCGGTTTGATTGTGGCTTGAGGATTGTTTTCTTTGATTCATTTGATTGTGCTTGGACTTGGTTTTGAGCACATAATCTTTTGGTATTAGAGCAATCTAATTTGGATACTTAAGATTGATCACATCCTCATTGGAAGAATTGGTTATAAACATTGAGATTTGACACCATTGTTCATGTGATTGAGACTAGTTTGATTAACATTGTTTGTTTGTCTTTCAAATTGGTTTTTGTATGTGCTTAATCTTGGTTTTAGGCACATCATGATGTGTGTACATGACTATGGGAAGGAGAATGTGCTAATATGCATTGAGGAAGGGACGTGTGGATATGTGTATGGAAAGGTGTTTATATGCAAAAATAAGAAGATATGAGAATTGATTGTTTTCCGTTGTTATTATTGGAATTGTATTCCTTAAATTGCCAATGGATTACTTTAGTTTCCTAATGGGGATTGGCCTATTAAACGGGACATGCATTACACGAGACATTGCATAAAATTTGAAGGCCATCACTGCTATAGGGCATCCGGAGGTAATCATGGTATTACTAACCCGCTAAGTGCGAACTAAGGGATTAAGGGGTTATCAGCGCCTTGTTGATTCCTACGTTCAGTATGTCTTTGAAGGCGTTGCTCTGTGCATGGTCATGAGAGAAATCTATGCATGGACACTTGAGCATCATATGTTAAATTAAAAGATATTCAGTACATTAAAGAGATAAGAAATATTTAACCAGGTAATGAGACCTAGGCACTGATGGTTGCTTCAAAATCCCTAACCCAAGGTCAAGGAGGGCGTAAACCCTAAACTTCATGTTGGTTACCAAAAGACCACGTGAACATTCTCGTGATTGCTCATGCATAGCATATGATTGATAACTTGATTGAGATTACTTGTGTTGTAGCAACACTGAAAGATTACATTCCTATCTCACTAAGCTTATAGCTTACCCTCCGATAGATTTTGTCTTGCGGGTCGTGACTACAAAAACTTTCTTATGGGTTGCTAAACTACGGTAAGCCTCTATTTAAAGCTAAAAGATCAAGGATATTGTGAGAGAAAGCAAAGATTAGAACATGAATTAGATTAATAGACTTAAATTGCAGTAATGTGAAAGTTTATGTTAGACTCAATAGAGATTTTATGTATTTATGTGAAATGGGCCCATTGACAATTATATAAATAGGTAATGATGACAACCGAGCTAGGAAATAGATAGCGGATCCTCTTGAAATGCTAGTTAGACCTATGACCAACTTAGAGCTAAACAGCTTAAGGAAGCATTCTATAGATTAATCAAAGAAATCCAAGATGAGGAGCAATGCTTGCACCAATCCATGATTAACCAAGAGTAATCTAAGCCATTAGAATCCAAGATGTTCCGGAATGAAGATGAATTGAAGACATCTGTTGAAGAAGCAAAGCTGCCGATGTGGAAGTTGATGGCCGTCGGCCTAAATGGCCAACGTAGAAATATACAATGTAAGCCGACAAGTAGCTGCCAACCTTTGCAGCCGGCTTACTCCTACACTAGTCTAAAATGGCATATAAGCCGCCGGCTTTGTATGGTCGGCTTAGTAGCAAAGATAGCTTATTCAAGTAGGGTTTTGTTACATTATTTTGTGTAATTCCATGGACATATAAATAGCCGCCAAACTCCATTGTAACATAACTTTTAACAAAATAGAAATCAAACATCCCTTTCTTCTTCTGTTCTTGAAGAAAAATCTCGGACTTATTGGAATTGTTCTGTGGCGTTCGAACCTACTTATCAATTAATAATCCATCTCGATTGTGACATCATCATCATACCAAGGTTCTTGCTTCTCTATAAGCAATGGGCCACGGTCTTTCCATCGCTTATAATCGATTGACGACTGTTCGATTTCCAAAATCGATCGTAGGTTTTGGCACAAGTTGATGGAGTTCACGTCATTTGGTATTAGAGCAATCAGGTTAGTTAGGAATTGCCTATCTGAATTCAATTTTTGTTCTTTATACATCTAGTTTCAAAAAAAAATAAAAAATTCATATAAAAAAAGAGAAAAGTTTGAATCTTTATGTATCTGTTCATTTTATTAGACTTGTTATAGCAATCATTATATGTGTTCAATTGATTCACATTTAGTTTCTGATTGAATAGTTAAAAAAAAAGAAGAGGAAAAAATCGTATAAAAGAAAATTTAGGGGTCCTTGGCAATAGTTGTGTTGAAATCAATAACTATGCAATTGAAGTGTTGGGAAAAACTTCGGTGACTTGTTGACATGTTGATTCCCACAACAAAGGAATCTGTTGAATATGTTGGTTCCGTTGAATCTATGGAATGACTTCTGATTGGTTAGGTGATTATAAAAGAATTGAGGAAGAAGTAGTAGGTGGTAAAAGGCAAAAGTGATGAGAACATTAGAGTGCATAAAAGCCAAGTAAATCTTGTGGGATATAAAACACAAGGGAATAGAGAGACATTAAGTAATTGAGTGTTCAAATACGTGAGGGAGTGATTCAGTGAGGAATTGTATTGTATATTTTCACCTTTGTTTTTGTTGCAGGAAAAGGCATGTCTAATAGAAACTCTCCTGATAGTGTGATAGGTGGTATTGATATGAAACTGATCATGGAGACATTGTCTACTAAGATGAGGAGGATGTTTAAAGTAAAGATGGGTCAGTTTCATGAGCAAATAGAGTAGAATTTTAAGCAGTCTAGGATTGCTTTTACTAGACGTAGGAGAGATAAAATTCGTAGGAAGGTAGTACATATGGAGGAAGATGAGTGGGATAGAGAAGGGTCTGCTGCTGAATCTGACCAGGATTCCTTCATTGGCTATAGGAGAAATGTAGGGAGAAGTAGAGGACTTAAGAAAGAAGAAGATAGCAACTTAGGAAATATCAAAATGAAAATCCCTTCCTTCCAAGGGAAGAATGATCCTGATGTCTATCTTAAGTGGGAGAAGAAGGTAGAACTAGTCTTTAACTTTCATAACTATTCTGAAGTTAAAAATGTAAAATTGGCTGCCATCCAATTTTCTGACTACACCATAGTTTAATGGGATCAATTGTTGTCAAGTAAGAGGAGGAACAGGAAGCCACCAATAGAGACTTGGGAAGAAATGAAGAGGGTGATGAGGAAGCGGTTTATTCCCACTTATTACTATAAGGATTTGTATAATAAGTTACAAAATCTGAGATAAGGAAACTAGAGTGTAGAGGAATATCATAAGGAGATGGAGGTTGCTATGATCCAAGAAAATGTTGAGGAGGATCGAGAAGCTACTATAGCTAGGTCCTTAGTAGGTTTGAATAGGGATATATAAAATGTGGTAAAGTTGCAACATTATATAATACTGGAAGATATGGTTCACATGGCAATTAAAGTGGAGAAGCAACTCAAGTGGAAAGGTGAGTTCTTCCAACTGGAGGACTAATGCAGGAAAGAAGGAGGAGAAGCAGTTCCATTCCAAACCAATGCCAAAACAAAAAGCAGAAATGGCATCTCGAGAAAATAAAGGTAAACTCGATTCTTTTCCTAATAGGAATCGTGATATTAAATGCTTTAAATGCTAAGGCTGGGGACATATAGCGAGTCAATGTCCTAACAAGAGAGTTATAGTGATGCAAGATGATGGAGAGATTGAGACTGACAGTAGGTCAGAACATGATTCCATGCCATCGTTATAGGATGTCGATGAGGGGGGAAAAAATGCTATTCGGGGGGAGATTTTAGTAGCTAAGAGGGCTTTGAGTGTGCAGATAAAGGAAGAAAAGAATTTATAACGGGAGAACATATTTCACACTAAATGTCTTGTTAAAGGCAAAGTATGTGGTGTGATTGTAGACAGTAGGAGTTGTACCAATGTTGCCAACATAACCATGGTTGAGAAATTAGGGCTTCCCACAATTAAACATCCTCACCTTTATAAGCTGTAGTGGTTAAATGATAGTGGTGAGGTAAGGGTTACCAAGCAGGCGTTAGTCTCTTTTAGCATAGGAAAATATGGGGATGAAGTTATTTATGATGTAGTTCCTATGAAGGCTACACATTTGTTGCTAGGTATACCATGGCAGTTTAACTGGTAGGTGAAACATAATGGATTCACCAATAAATACTCTTTTACATACGATCAGAGGCCTGTTGCTCTTTGTCCTCTGACTCCTAGTGAAGTATATGAGGATCAAGTGAGGTTACAGAGAGAGAGTGAGCAAAAAAGAGCAGGTGAAAATAAAATAATAAAAAAAAAAAAGTGCTACTACTAAAGAAAAAGAGAGAGAATCTAAGAAAAGAGAAAAGGAAAAGAATAGTAGCAAATTGGCTAGTGAGAAAAAAACAGAGAAAAGAGAAAATTTTTATGCAAAAGCTAGTGATGTTAAAAAGGCTTTATTCTTAGGAGCAAAGAGACCTATGATAGTAATTTTATACAAAGAGATACTTTTTAGCTCTGACTAACTTGACAAGTCCTTGCCAAGTTCTGTTATTTCTCTTTTATAAGAATTTGAAGATGTTTTTCCAAAGGAAATCCCAAAAGGATTACCTCCGATCAAGGGAATTGAACATTACATTGATTTTGTACCTGATGCAACCATTCCAAACCAACCCACTTATAGGAGCAATCCTAAGGAAACAAAGGAACTCCAAAAACAGGTTAGTGTGCTAATGGATAAGGGGTATGTGAGAGAAAGCATGAACCCATGTGCAGTTCCTATGATCTTAGTCCCTAAAAAGGATGGGTCCTAGAGGATGTGTGTCAAACTATCGAGCGATCAACAACATAACGGTAAAGTATTATCATCCTATTCCTTGATTAGATGGCATGTTAAATGAGTTACATGGTTCCTATATTTTCTCTAAAATTGATCTGAATAGTAGATACCATCAAATTAGAATGAAAGAAGGAGATGAGTGGAAGATTGCATTTAAAACAAAGTATGGTTTATATGAATGGTTGGTTATGCCCTTTAGGTTAACCAATGCACCTAGTACTTTCATGAGGTTAATGAATCATATTTTGAGAGCTTTTATTGGGAAATTTGTAGTAGTCTATTTTGATGATATCCTTATCTACAGTAAGAATTTAGACGATCATTTACTTCATTTGAATTCCATTTTAGAAGTGCTACGACAGGAAAGGTTATTTGCTAACCTTAAGAAATACACTTTTTGTATAGGTAGACTTGTTTTTCTTGGTTTTATTATTAGTTCATAAGGCATCAGGTTGATAAGGAGAAAGCTCGAGTGATACAAAAATGGACAAGCCCAACTAATTTGAACTAAGTTCATAGTTTCCATAGACTTGCAAGTTTTTACAAACGATTCATGAAGGAATTTAGTAGCATTGCTGCACCAATCACTGAAGTCATCAAGAAAAATGTCAGCTTTAAGTGGTATTGGAGCTGTTCTTATGCAAGAGGGAAGGCCAATCGCATATTTTAGCAAAAAGTTGAACGGAGTTGCATTGAGCTACCTAACATATGATAAAGAATTATATGCATTGGTAAGGACTTTGGAAACCTAGCAACACTATCTCTAGCCTAAGGAGTTTGTGATTCATACTGACCATAAATCCTTGAAGCACCTGAAGAGTCAACATAAACTGAATAAGAGACATGCAAGGTGGGTAAAGTTTATTGAGACCTTTCTATACATCATCAGGTATAAACAAGGTAAGGAGAACATTGTTGTAAATGCTCTCTCATGAAGGTACTTACTAATCTCCACTCTTAATGCTAAATTGCTTGGTATTGAGCACATTAAAGAGTTATATCATCATGACCAAGATTTTAGTGATGACTTTGCTTGTTGTGAAAAGGGAGCTAGTGGAAAATTCTTTAGGCATTAAGGGTTTTTGTTTAGAGAAAATAAGCTTTGTATTCCAAACTGTTCCCTTAGAAAGTTTTTGGTCAAAGAGTCTCATGGCAGGGGATTAATGGGACACTTTAGAGTGGCTAAGACCTTGGGGGTTTTATAAGAACATTTTTATTGGCCACACATGAGACGGGATGTTGAGCGCATTTGTGAGAGATGTATCACTTGCAGACAAGCAAAATCCAGAGTGCAACCCCATGGCTTGTACCGGCCCCTTACTATTCCTAGTAAGCCCTGGGTTGATATTTCTATGGATTTCGTATTAGGCTTACCCCGGACTAAACTTGGAAGAGATTCTATCTTTGTGGTTGTGGATAGATTTTCAAAAATGGTAAACTTCATTCTATGTAACAAGATAGATAATGTTACACATGTTGCAAATTTGTTCTTTAAAGAAATTGTTCAATTGCATGGTATGCCTAGAACAATTGTATCTAATAGGGATGCTAAGTTCTTGAGTTACTTTTGGAAAACCTTATGGTGTAAGTTAGGTACTAAATTATTGTTTTCTACAACTTGTCATTTATAGACTAATGGGCAAACCGAAGTAGTTAATAGAACTTTATCTACTTTACTAAGGGTTATCATTCAAAAGAACATTAAAACATAGGAAGATTATTTGCCACATGTTGAGTTTACTTATAATTGTGTTATACATTCTGCCACTAAATTTTCTCCTTTTGAGATTGTATATAGATTTAATCCTTTAACTCCATTGGACTTAACTCCTTTACCTGTTTCTAAACATATTAATTTAGATGGCAAAAAAATAAAAAGCTGAATTTGTTAAGCATATTCACGAGAAGGCCAAATTCAACATTGAATGAAGAACGGAACAATATACAAAACAAGCCAACAAAGGGCATCAAAAAATAATATTAGAACCTAAAGATTGGGTTTGGCTGCACATACGTAAAGAGCAGTTCCCAACATAAAGGCAATCTAAGTTACTCCCTAGGGGCGATGGTCCTTTTTATGTTCTTAAGTGAATAAATAACAATGCTTAAAACTTGATTTACCTGGTGAGTATCCTATTAGTGCTACCTTTAATATTACTGATTTGAGTCCTTTTAATGCAGGTAATGATTTGAGGACAAATCCTTTTCAAGAGGAGGGGAATGATGACGACCGAGCTAAGAAATGGATAGCGAATCCTCTTGAAATGCCAGTTAGGCTTACAACCCGACTTAGAGCTAAATAGCTTAAGGAAGCACTCAATGGACTATTCAAAGAAATCTAAGATGAAGAACAATGCTTGCGCCAATCCACATTTGAACTAAAAGTAATCTAAGTCATTGGAATCCAAGATGTTCTAGAACGAAGATGAATTGAAGACATCCATTAAAGAAGCAAAGTTGCCAGCATAGAAGTTAAAGGCCGCTAGCCTAAATGGCTAGCGTAGAAATACACAATGTAAGCCGACAAGTAAGCCGTCGGCCTTTGTGGCCAGCTTACTCCTACATCGGTCTAAAAAGGCATATAAGTCATCAGCTTTGTATGGTTGGCTCAAGAGCAAAGATACCTTATTCAAGTATGGTTTTGTTACATTGTTTTGTGTAATTCTGTAGACATATAAATAGCTACCAAACTCCTTTGTAACACAACTTTTGACAAAATAGAAATCAAACATCCTTTTCTTCTTTTGTTCTTGAAGAAAAATCTTAGACTTATTGTAATCGTTCCGTAGCATTCGAACCTACTTATCAATCGGTATTCCATCCCGATTGTGGTGTCATCATCATACCAAGGTTCTTGCTTTTCTATAAGCAATGGGTCACGATCTTCCCATCGTTCATATTCGATTGACGACTGTTCAATTTCCAAAATCAATCGTGGGTTTTGGTATAGGTTGATAGAGTTCGCATCAGGTAATTATCTAATATTTTTGTTATATATATATATTATGAGAATTGGGATACATGAATGCCTGAGGCATTCGAATGTTGTAGTTTGATCAAATAGGTATAGTACATGAATGGAGACACTTAGCGGTTTCCTAGCCGAGGTTAGGCGATCGTAGCAAGTTGTCACGTAGAGGGCTTAAAGAGGGGCGTGACAAGAGGGGTTATCCCTAAGTTTCTGTGTAGTGTATGGTAAATTGTTACGTCCTAAGGGGCCCACTAAGGCATAACGCATAGTTTTAATACATTAGCACAGATTTATTAAGTTATTTAAACTAAAGCAAGACAAATAGCACCATAGATACTTAGGCCAAGTTTAAGTGATAAATTGTTTTAAGTATCCTAAATCTAACAACCAGCACACAACTAACTAGTACCTATAATCCATAAGCCATTGTTCAACATCAATTAGAAGATTCCTCCAACTCAATTAGAAGTTCATATACAATTAAGAACACTATTATCATTAACTAGTATTTGCATATGATGAATTACTTCAATTAAGTTCAATTTTCTATTATGTAGTAATTATTTCCAATTAAGCCTAATGACTTAACTTAGTATTTCACTAAGTATAAATCTATTGGGCTAATGAATCCATTTAGAATTACTAAATAGGCCCACTGATGTGCTCAAAACCAAGATTAAGCACATATAAAAACTAATTTGAAAGACAAACAAACAATGTCAATCAAACTAGTCTTAATCTCATGAACAATGGTGTCAATTTCCAATGAATGTAACCAATTCTTCAATTAGGATGTAATCAATCTTAGATCCAAATATGATGATGCTCTAATACCAAAAGATGATGTGCCTAAAACCAAGGTTTAGCACATGCAAATGAATCAAAGAAACAACTTCAATTCACAATTAAAAACCGGTTCAATAGGATCATGAATTACGTGAACCTTAATGGAGATTTAATGAAAAACGAATGCTCAAAGTTGCAATTAACAATCCAACAATGATAATCTTCTCCAATAGAACAACAATCACAAGAACTCCATGTGAATTACACACAAGAATAAGAAGATCCAATTTCGTGATTCACTTTCCCAACAAAATGACCCACGGTTCCAAGAAGATGCTAAATTGAAGGTTAAAACTAAGGCTAAAAACCAATTAATTAAGCAACACGAATTTGATTACAAATTCAATCAAATCCGGTCAATAGAGAGAAAAGAAAATTGCAATTGTTGGTCCCAATTAGATTAATCAAGAGGGGGGTGAATTGATTAATTACTTAAAATTTCAATTTTTGCAAATTATCCAAAGTCTCTTGACTAACAAAATGACGTGAGCAACAAAAATGAAAAATAATAATGTGCAATAAATAAAATGAGTAGAGAAGAATAAAATGCTCAGAGATTTATAGAGGTTCCGCCTCGAGCGTCAATCCTCTCTTCCAGCTCAACGCAGGGGTCCCGGTTGTCTTTACCGGTTGTGTTTCACTATATCAATAAAATTGAGAGTATACAAAATAAGCCTCTTCAAGGTGAAGTCTCATTGTTGAGTCTCTCTAGCTTCTTTACTAAGCTAATCACTCAAACTACAGTGATGAAACAACTCTCAATTCCTCATACAAGAAAGGAATCACAATAACAATGAGGAATATCAAATTTCCTCTACAAATCGGATCACAAGTGTAAGAATATTTTTGCGCCTGAAGATGTATGAGCTTTAAACTTTTCGTGTACTTGATTCTAAAGAAAATGTTATATATTTTCTTCAGCTAAACATCCCTTTTTATATAGAAGACATAATGGTTGCTTTGCTAGAAAATATCTTGTAACGTTTATGGAGTTCCACGTGATAAGCCTGAATTTATTTTTGAAATTTTGTATTTCAAAAATAAGTTAAACTTGCTAGAGAAAAATCTGCATTCTCGTGATATTTTGATAAGGATAAGCTTAGATAAATTAGTTTGACCGAGATCTTTGATAAGATCACATTATACTTATATTTTCTTTTGGACTTATATTAAATTTTTTTAATATTATAAGAAAATATAAAGAAATGATACTTAATGGTATTTATTGTGAAAATACAGGTTTTGAGGACCCAAAAGTAAATTACAAGTTAATTGGAGGAGTTTTTCACAAAATTTAAGAAGTGAGCGAAGGATTGCACCGAAGGCCGCCGTCCTTGGGTCGGCCTACATTCAAGGCCGCCGGCCTTGAGCCGGCCTTGAGCCGGCCTTTAAACCGGCCTCAAAAAGAAGAAAAGCCGCCGGCCTTGAGCCGGCCTACAATCAAGGCCGCCGGCCTTGAGCCGGCCTTCATTACTCCCCGGATATCCATTGCGAGAATCTCTCCAAAATCGTATCCTAATTAATTTGCTGACTCAAATCCTCATCAGATCCACCTCATCCCCCTCCTCTTTGGATCTATAAATAGACCCCTTGTGTGAACCTTGGAAGCATCCCTTTTTGTTGGAGAATCCATCCTTTCTTTTGTTTAGAATCCTTTTGTTCTTCTTCTTTGTTTTAGCATCATTTGTCTTTCTTTTAGCCTCATTAGAATTTCCTTAGGTACTTTAGATTTTTCCAAAGTTTAGTTTGAAGAAAGAATGTCATTTTGTTGAAGTTTGCTTTCAATTGAAGAATTCAAGGAGTCATTTTGGAAGATTGAAGCTCTTGAAGATTATAGCAATTGTTCCATTTACTTTATTTTCTTTTATGCCATTTATTAGTTTAATCTTGTTGTTTAATATGAATTCCATTGCATCTATTTATTTCAATTGTTTTTATGCAATTCATACTATAATGTTCTAAATCATCCTTGTGGGAAATTGGATGAAACCCTAGAATGTTAAAAGGATAATTGTAGCCATGTTATATGATTAGGAATTATTAGGATTATTCATGATTGCAATTCCTTTGATTTCAATTATAATTGGTCTTTCATTATAATTGTTAGAAATCCTTTTGATACGGGAGTTGATGAGGATTTGTTAGGAATTCTTAATTAGATTAATTGTCAATACGGGAGTTGCGATAATTGGTTTAATTAGAGTCTATGGAGGGCACAATGCAATGTTTCTTGTTAATTAATCACTAAGGGATTAGGGTTAATTGATTTAGGGCATTAGTTGTTTGTAGCATCGGGAGGTGTATGAACATAATTTTGATTCCTTGGTTAATTGGAGACGCGGAAGCCGACTAATTAATTTAAGGTCAACATCCCTAAAAAGGATTTTCTAAACTCACTTGAATAACCTTATAACCACTAGTTGACATAACTTGGTAGCAATTTGATTAACAAATCTAGGGTGAATTCTAATTTCCCTTGTTCATAATTGATAGATTCGTCATAAAATTTTTCTTGTTGCTTTAAGTTAAATTTTTAGATTAGACATTTCAAAACCCCTTTTTAATCACCTAGATATTGATAAGAATTGCCATAGATCTAGTACTCTATTGGTTCCTCGAGGGATCGACAACCTTACTTTTCACCACTTTATTACTTGATACGACCAGTGCACTTGCTGCAATTTATGCTCCCATTTTATATATACGTTCTGAGCGTATCAAGTTTTTGGCGCCGTTGCCGGGGAACTAATAGATATTAGATTTCGTAATTCTGTTGGTAATTTAGGCACAATTATTTTGTTATTTAATTTTTCTTATTCTTTGTGTGATCGTTTTCCATTCTCTTTAAGGTTCTTTTTATGCGCAAGAGTAGAAGTGCTGAACTTCTACCAATTAATCTTGAGATAGAACGCAGCTTGCGACAACTTAGAAGAGAGCAGAGAAGAAAGGAAGAAGAGAACATGGCAGATGAGAACAACAATCAGATTCAGGGTGTTGGTAGAGCACTTCGAGAATACACGGTACCTGTTGTTTCAGGTCCTGCAATTAGAAGACCAACAATTCAGGCTAATAATTTCGAGTTAAAACCAGCACTCGTTCAAATGGTTCAATCAAATCAATTTGGAGGATATCCAAATGAAAGTCCTGATGAGCATATTGCAGTATTTCTTCAATATTGTAATACAGTGAAAATGAATAATGTATCTGATGATGTAATTAGGCTACAACTTTTTCCATTTTCACTTAGAGAAAAAGCTAGGGCTTGGTACAATTCATTGCCACAAGACTCTGTAACCACTTGGGTAGATCTCTCATCTAAATTTTTAAGGAGATTTTTTCCACCATCTAGAACTGCTAGGTTAAGAAATGACATCACAAACTTCAGTAAGTTTAGTGGTGAATCACTTTATGAAGCATGGGAAAGATTCAAGGAGGCAATTAGAAAATGCCCCCATCATGGATTACCAGATAATCTCCTTATTGAGATATTCTATCTCAGTTTAGATGACACATTGAGATCTCTGGTAGATGCTGCTTCTGGTGGTGCATTAATGAGTAAGACATATGATGAGGCTAGTGCTTTGATAGATGAAATGGCCTCTAGTGCACATAATTGGCAACATGAAAGAGGTAAGTCTAGAGTGGCATCTGTCAATGATATGGACACCTTAACAGCTCAGATTTCTGCTCTTACCGCCCAGGTAAGTAAACTCACCTCTGCACCTTCTTTCAATGTTAATCAATTTTCTTATTGTGAGTTATGCTCAGGACAACACTCAACTCTTGAGTGCCCATCTAGAAACTTTTCCTCCTCATCCCATGGAGAGCAAGTAAATTTTGTCAACAATTTCCAAAGAGGAAATCAAGGACCCTATTCAAACACCTACAATCCAGGGTGGCGTAACCATCCAAATTTCTCATGGAGAAATGATAACAACGCACTTAAACCCCCTGGATTTCAAAAGCAAGGTCCTAATCATAATACTCCCCATCAACAATATCCTAATCATAATACCTCTTCTCAGCAAGGTCAGTCTAAAATGGAAGAACTCATGATAAGTTATATGCAAAAGACTGACACAATGTTGCAAAATCAACAAGCCACCATTAGGAATCTTGAAAATCAGCTTAGTCAAATGTCTCAACAGTTGAGTAATAGACCATCTGGGTCTTTACCTAGCAATACTGAGCAAAATCCTATGGGTGTAAATGCTATTATGTTAAGAAGTGGTAAGGAATTGGTTGATAAGAAACTTGAGGAAGAGGAGGTTAACCTGTGGAAAGATAAAGGGAAACAAAAGGAAGAGGAACCAAAGCAAAATTCACCAAAAGTGAAAGCATATTGTTCCTCCTATTCCTTTCCCAGGAAGGCTGAAGCAACAACAATTGGATTCACAATTTGCTAAATTTTTAGAAGTCTTTAAAAAATTGCAAATTAACATTCCTTTTGCAGAGGCACTTCAGCAGATGCCATCATATGCTAGGTTCATGAAGGATTTACTCACAAAGAAGAGGAAGATTGAAGGGAATGAACCAGTGATGCTTATAGGGGAATGTTCTATGATCTTACAAAAGAATTTATCCAATTTGCCGAGAAAACAAAGAGATCAGGGAAGTTTTACTGTTCCTTGCACTATTGGTAATTTTAATTTTGATAAAGTACTTATAGATTCTGGTGCAAGTATAAATTTAATGCCTCTGTCCATTTTCAAAAAACTAGGACTTGGAGAATGTAAGGAGACGCACGTTACCTTACAACTTGCGGATAGAAGTGTCAAGTACCCAAAGGGTATAGTGGAGAATGTCCTAGTAAAAGTGGACAAATTCATCTTTCCAGTTGACTTTATAGTCTTGGAAATGGAAGAAGATAGAGAGGTACCCATGATCTTAGGAAGACCATTCCTAGCCACAGGTCAAGCTCTAATTGATGTAGGACAAGGTAAGCTCACCCTTAGAGCACTAGATGACCAGGTAACATTTGATATGTATGATCCTGTGTTTTTGTCTAATGAGAAAGCAATGTATTCTGACATATCTGCTGAGGGTGAAATTACTAACAATGATGTGGAGGAAGATGTAGGGCAAACCACTCTTGAAGCTGTCTTGAATGAGATAGATGATTGGGGGGATGAAGATGAGCAAGAAAACAAAGGTCGTGAACAAGTAACCAGACTGAAAATGTTGTTGCTTTTGAGAAGACAGACGACTATGAGAAGCCACAGTGCCGACACTAATGCCTATGCAGACACTTGAACCTAATGTCTTTTTAATAAAATTGTTTGGTTAAAGTGTCTGAATTTAGGAAATCCATGGCCTCACATTAATCAAGCGCCTTGACAAAAGAATTGCAGCAGCAGATTCAAGGCCATTGGAGAACATAGGGGAAATCCTGGGAATGGTCAAGGGAAAAGAACCAGCAGGTAAGTTTGTTGATATCTACCTACAAAACATTGGTGGAAGCTGAAAAAAAGGGCACCATCCCAGGGGAAGGAAGTTTGGGGAATCCAATCTGAAAACGAGGTGTTGGAGTTGTTTAAATCCTTGATGTAAGCTAAACCCTGATATCAGGCTGATGACTATAAACAAGCGCTTATGGGGGCAGCCCATCTTAATAAGTATCTAAATAGTTTCGTTAAAAAAAAAAAAAAAAAAAAAAAAAAACTAATTCAAGGCTGGATAAGAGCTGCCGGTGCATTCAAGACACTCCAAGGATGACAAAACATTTTAGGAGAAATTTTCTTTCCTGATGAACAATTTTATACCAGGGAAGTACCAAAATTTCAATTTCTGCATTACATTCTTTCCTTAATTTTGTGATAAAATTAGGAACAATGGAGGACATTGTCCAATTTAATGTGGGGAAGGGGATTTAAATTAGAAGTATAATGATTGCACACATCATGAGCTTACAAATCCCATGCTTATTTATGTCCTTAAGTGTTTTCAATGAAATCCTAAATTGAATTTTAGATTGGTACCCTCTCGCCAATTGTTGTGATTATTTTACATAGTTAAAATTTTAAAGAGTAAAATCTCAAAGGGGAAACGGGGTTTTACCTATGTTGAGCCTTTGAACTTGAGATTGAGCCCTTTTAGTTGAAAAAACAAGCAAGTTTACTTCAAGGAAAAATTGGTTGGGATAAATCTCTATGAAATTTCTTTGAGAATACCTTAAAAAACCTAGTGAAAGAGGTAAAAGAAATATTTTACTTAGTGATCCCTTAAAAAAAAAAAAAAAAAAAAAAAAAAAAAAAGAGCCTTTACTCCAATAACTCAGGAAAGTGGTTAAGGTATCCAATCTTAAATGTTAGTGTGAGGAAGATTCGTAGGGGTCCCCTTTAAAAACCTGGTCACTTAGGCGATGAGCCCAGGATGTGCCCACTCAATGAACTCACAATAACGAGAAGGGCGGAAAGGCAAAAATTTAGTACCTTAATTAAAGTCAGGTTGACATGGGCGAACTTGGGGCCCCTCAGAAGAGTGAATCTCACTCCCGGGTGCCAATCAAGGCAAATTTAAAAAATAAAAAAAAAAAAAGGGGGAAATTCAGGAAAAAATGGATACCCATATGCTTTCACCCTTGTTATCTTGTTTAGAGAAGTAAAATTGAGGGAGATGAAACTTGCAAAAAACCAATGAAGTTTAAATGAATGTTTTTCCTTATGGACTAAGTATTGTTTTTATTGTTAAACACTGGGATTAAAAATCTGTTGTATTTTGATTAAACTACTAAATTTCAACTAGATATACTAGTTACAAATTTCAGTATGGTCCCGAACAATGGGCACCAAAATTTTAATGATGGATTTTCTTGTTTAAATCAATTATTTTGCTTAGGGGCAAGCAAAATTCAAGTGTGGGGATTGTTGATAAGATCACAATTTTACTTATATTTTCTTTTGGACTTATATTAAATTATTTTAATTTTATAAGAAAATATAAAGAAATGATACTTAATGGTATTTATTGTGAAAATACAGGTTTTGAGGACCCAAAAGTAAATTACAAGTTAATTGGAGGAGTTTTTTTCCAAAATTTAAGAAGTGAGCGAAGGATTGCAAAACCCAAGGCCGCCGTCCTTGGGCCGGCCTACATTCAAGGCCGCCGGCCTTGAGCCGGCCTTGAGCCGGCCTTTAAACCGCCTCAAAAAGAAGAAAAGCCGCCCCCTTGAGCCGGCCTACAATCAAGGCCGCCGGCCTTGAGCCGGCCTTCATTACCCCCCGGATATCCATTCGAGAATCTCTCCAAAATCGTATCCTAATTAATTTGCTGACTCAAAAACCTCATCAATCCACCCCATTCCCCCCCTCTTTGGATCTATAAATAGACCCCTTGTGTGAACCTTGGAAGCATCCCTTTTTGTTGGAAAAATCCATCCTTTCTTTTTTTTAAATCCTTTTGTTCTTCTTCTTTGTTTTTTGCATCATTTGTCTTTCTTTGCCCATTAAAAATTTCCTTAGGTCTTTAGATTTTTCCAAAGTTTATTTGAAGAAAGAATGTCATTTTGTTGAAGTTTGCTTTCAAATTTAAAAAATTCAAAGGAGTCATTTTGGAAGATTGAAGCTCTTGAAGATTAAGCAATTGTTCCATTTACTTTATTTTCTTTTAAAGCCATTTATTGGTTTAATCTTGTTGTTTAATATGAAAACCATTGCATCATTTATTTCAATTGTTTTTATGCAATTCATATATAATGTTTAATCATCCTTGTGGAAATTGATGAAACCCTAGGAATGTTAAAAGGATAATTGTAGCCATGTTATTTGATTAGGAATTATTAGGATTATTCGGGAATTGCAATTTCCTTTGATTTCAATTATAATTGGTCTTTCATTATAATTGTTAAAAATTTCCTTTTGATAAGGGGGTTGATGAGGATTTTTTTAGGAATTCTTAATTAGATTAATTGTCCAATACGGGAGTTGGAAAATTTGGGGTTTATTTAGAGTCTATGGAGGGCCAATGCATGTTTCTTGTTAATTAACACTAAGGGATTAGGGTTATTGATTTAGGGGCATTAGTTTTTTGTAGCATGGGAGGTGTATGAAAAATAATTTTGATTCCTTGGTTAATTGGAGACGCGGAAGCCGACTAAAAAATTTAAGGTCAACATCCCTAAAAAGGATTTTCTAAACTCACTTGAAAAAACCTTATAACCACTTTTAAACATAATTTGGGTAGAAATTTTGATTAAACAAATCTAGGGTGAATTCTAATTTTCCCTTGTTCATAATTGATAGATTCGTCATAAAATTTTTCTTGTTGCTTTAAGTTAAAATTTTTTAGATTTGACTTTTCAAAACCCCTTTTTAATCACCTAAAATTTTTATAAAAATTGCCATAGATCTAGTACTCTATTGGTTCCTCGGGGATCGAAAACCCTTTACTTTTCACCACTTTATTACTTGATACGACCAGTGCACTTGCTTCAATTTACCTCCCTTTTTTTTTATACTTTTTGAGGTATCAATCTTCTTTGGAGATATTCTTTGGATCAAGTTTATTGAAAAAACCCTCACTTATGGAACCTTTTTCTTGATATGATACGAGATCGGTTTGATCGGATTCTTAACTGATACGAACCACGCCAACGTATGATGAAACCCAATACCAATACGTTCGGAATTTCGTTACCTAAATCCCAAACACCCACAAGTGGAAAACCGCGACCCGTTTCTATAAGCGAGGCAAGAAACCTTGGTATAATATGAAGACGCCACAATCGAGATGAAAGACCGTTGATAAGTCCGGGATGAACCACGGAAAAAAAAAATTCGATAAGTTCTAGTTAGTTCTTTAAAGAACCAAGAGAGGAATTCTCTAAAAGGTTTTCAAATTTTTTAATGTTGTTTGTTCTAATTCTAACCCTAGGAGCTTTATTTAAGTTTACAAATTGAACAATAAAGCCCAAAACGACATAACTTAGATAAGTTGCGTAAAAATCAACAAAACAAACATGTAGGCCGGCGGTGTTAGACATGAAGCCGGCGGCCTTGGAGCCGGCCTTGAGATGGTGTTGAAATATACACGACCAACTTTGGAAATGTACATCCGTGTACTTCTGGCCCTGTATTTTCTGTGAAAATCTTGCCAATGTACACGACGTGTACTTCTAGTCGCGTAACTTTTTGTGGAAATCTTGACAACATACACAACCGTGCCTTTGAACCGTGTATACACCGGTAGATTTCTGTGGTACCTCCAGACTCCTACACAGTCGTGCCTTGAAAGACTGCCCCTCTTCAACCCATATCCATTATGACTTTACAAGAGCAAAGGCATTCCCATGGTTGTTCAATCCATTTCCAACTTCATGATTACTCCAATCCCTTTCCGGCTTCATGGACATCCTTTATCAATCGTTAAGGCTTCCTTGAATCGCTCGCTCGATTTCTTGTGATTGGTCCAAGTGGCACTTCAAGAGGATCCACATTCCATCTTCAGTTGGCTCCCATCATGGATCTCATCATTCCCCTCCTCCGAAAAAGGGTTGTCCTCAAATCATCGCCTGCATAAAAGGCTCAAATCAGTAACATTAAATGTAGCATTACTTGAATACTCCCGGGTAAATCTATCTTGTAGCTACTTGATTTCCCAAAATTTGAAATGGTCCACCCCTTTGAATATTTTTAAGGTTCCCG
>JBBMOL010000187.1:1344893-1361202 GCA_037954665.1 Laguncularia racemosa
AAAACTTATTAGATCGTAAGCATGAAGCTTCTGAAGGCTGAAATGGTTATAATCAGTAATGTTGGCTCGTTAGTCTTACTAGGGAATATCCGAGACCAGGCAATTGAAAATCGATACGCATCCATTCCCATGTCCTTCATTAGCTGAATATCTTCCTGAAGTAGAAAGAAAGAACAATTATCAGTATAACACTAATTTTCTAAAAAATTGTTGGAACATCAAAAGGAAAGCTCAATGATTCAGATCCTTCAACCACATAGAAACTAATAAGGTATTCATAATAAGATGATGGCACTTACATTGTATCGATGGTATTGATCTACAGCTACATCAGCATTGCTGAAATCTATTATTTTACCTATCATCACAAAGTAAAACAAATTAGACCATCAATGCAAGTCACCATAGATTTACTTTTCCATTTTCTCTCTTGAACATAGATAAATGTACAACTAACTTCTACAGAGTACGAAAATGAAAGCCACTATAAGCTCTTAAGTTTTATTGCACTAATATAAAATATAGACATCACAAGAATAGATAAATAAAATGAAGAACAACTTCCTGACACTCGTAATATAGTAGCATACTATCTAGTTGAAAATCTTTTCTCCTGTCCAAGCTAAAGGAGGCAACATGAAGAAAAACTTCGGGTCTGTTCATTTAGCGAAACGGAATTGGACAAGAAGAACTACACATGGCAGGTTTGAAAGAAGCATTATTTTCTGCCTTCTGGATTGAGGATTGAATTTGCTTACATGTTGCACAGTAGTCAGAACAACAGTTCAAATTTGAAGTTTATGATTCAAATAGCATTTTTCAAATTTAAAAGTCAGGGGCTAGAGTGAAACTGAATAATATAAGCTGTCGTGTGGGTAAAAACAATTTTGAATACGTTTTGGCTTATTAATCAGTATATTGTATGGTTTCTGAACTTTTTTTCTTTGAACCATACCATTAGACAACTAGTTGTGAAATAGGTGATAAAATCCTACATATTTAAGTCACACTATGTATGCATTTTTAAGCTCCTTTTTAATTTAACGGGTTTTGGTTTTTGGGTATTAATAATGGATAAACCATATATCATGGACCATGAGATGATATTGGAATAAGTTTATTAACAGCTAACTTAAAAATAAGTTCACAATTCAATCTGTTAGATAATTTAAAATTAATCTATCACCATTAGATATTCTTCCTCAAAATTTCCATATATCATGTATAAGACCGGCATGCACTTTATTGTAATTTTCTATATCTAGAAACCCATTGTTTTTGTAAATTATGATATAATAAAGACTTTTTGTAAATTTTCTAGGAATATGTATTTTTCTCTATTTCTTATTTTTCTAATTTTAAGGATTTTTAATGTTTCCTTCTGCTAGAGCTAAAAATATTTGTGAAGCTTTTCTAAAAATGTTTCCTCTACTCACACTATTGTAGCCTTGTATATTAAATCACTTGGTTGTTCATTGCCAGTATCTCGTTGCTTGTGTTACCTTGTAGCTATCTAGGCCCCTATTGGCTAAACTTGAAGGTTGATCGTACTCGCTACTGTTATAAAGGTAAGATAGTAAAGCACTGTACGGGCTCATTGTACTAGCGCAACCTATTTTCTACCTCACTCACACTGGACATGAATATCGAATGTGTTGAAACACAAAAATACTAGAACTTAAATTGGGCAAATTTCAAATAAACTCCCCTAAACTGCTGGTCAAATACGGACAAACTCTCTTAAAACATATGGCAGGGTACAAAGGAAGTGTGTTAGATAAGAGTCTTTTGTGCCCATTACACCAGCTCACCTTATAAAACCCTGGCCTACAAGCTTTGCTGAGAAAACAGACTGATCCCAGAAGTAGAACAAGAAGATGTCAAGAAGTAGATTTACCGAATTGATGAGAAAACTTATCCCATACGGTTGCGCCCCTTCCATCTTCCTTAACTGCTCCTTCGTACTGAAACGAAAAAACGTTAAACATGTCATATCACTGCCCACCTTACATACTTATTCATATAGTGAAATCGTCAATTCCCCCCCAACGTTGTATGGATTGTTAACCTCATTTAGCATTTCGTGTGCACTTCGATTAACAAAAGGACAAACATACGTTCCATGAAATCATGTCTTCATTCAGACTAACGTTTATCGCGAAATCTATCGAATTCATAAAGATATCAGATATTTAAAAACAATAATGCACTTTTTATTTTTAAATATTTTGATATCATAACTTCTTCTTTCTTTTTTTTTAGTAAGCATCAGCGATCAGTTTATGTATGAACACGAGTTATTCATCATCAAATTAAATATTAAAATATTGAATCATTCGAAAGAAGACCACAAATCAATGATGAATCCATTAAAAAAATAGTAATAAATAAATAAAAATTGATAGCAACCAGGTGTAAGTGTAAATTTTTTTGAAATTCAGATTTATTTATTTTGTAGTTTATTACTACGATATACGTTTGTTTGTTTTCTATCTTCTCTTATTTAGGCATCAAGGAGATAGTGCAAGTTGTCCTAATCATCATAAAAATAAAACTGATGTGTTTTCGCAACTATACGACAATATTTTACAGTTTTGATCTACCCAACACCCTGTTCCCGTGACGGAACCATAACCGGCGAGATTATGGGGCAGTTTCCGCTGCACACCTCCTCGTTCGTAGATGTTGCAAGCTATTTAAATTCTATTAGACAATAATTAAGTTGCGCTCAATTAATTGAGTAATTTAGGTTAAATTTAAATATTAATTATGTTTAAATTGAATTTGATTAATTAATGAAATAATATTTATTTAGATAATTGAGTTAAAACGGAAGTGAAGTTTTAACTTGTGAGTAGCAATTTCTAAGTCAAATTGAGCTTTAAAATTTTGACTTAAAGCTTAGAATTTGTGTCGTGAGCGGGCCCAAAACATGTTACAACCTCAACTTTTAAAAGGCAGAAAACAAAATTAACAAAAGCCCACATGTTTGACTTGTCATACATCGGACGAAAGCAACACCATTTAACGTGGTAATTGGTTTGTCTTCCCTCCAAACCCATCTCCACGGGCGTGTTGTTTTTATAGTCAGATTAGGACACTCATTAACATTATTATCCTATTTAAAACATTCTTATCAGTAAAGTATAAATACGAAAAGAATAAATTCAGGTATTAGATATAGTAAGCCAATAAGTACCTTAGGTTGAAGACCAGCTTGCTTGGTTAGCAAAAACATCACCTATCGTACTAAAAATAATATTTAAGCTGTAAAATACATATAGAAGAAGATCCTTCCAGTAACCAAGGGCAATCTCGTCAAACTGCAGGAATCTATTCTACAGCAAATAACGGCACTTGCCCAGGGCCACGGCGTTTGTCGTATGTTTTGTGAGTCGTCGTGGCGATATTCCCGCCAATTTAGGACGGCGTAATAAGGTGATTTGACCGATCTGTCCTTTAGCCGGAAACCAATGCTCGTGATTGTATCACGAATTCCCCCACCAATTACATTTAGAAGGAAAAAATCAAATCCGATTCTTTCTAATATTTTTATTACCATTCATTAACGACTTTAACTTAATGTTTTGAATTGGATGGCCTATGATTTAGAGCTAAATGGTCACTAACAGTGCTTTAAGAATACCGGTCAAGGATCTTAAAAAAATTATTTACATTTTATAAAATAATACATATATAAAACGAACAAAAAAAAAATCTCTTTGTTTTGCATCTTAACTAAAGCTTTAAGACACCTGTTAATATTTTCCATTATTGATAGGGGTTTTGAACTTTCCATTAAAAGTTAAATGTATCTAATTTATTTCTCTTTATGATCTCCTTAACCATAACGTATGTAAGTGATAAATCTAAATGCATCAGAAAGGGTAAAAAAGACAATTTACGTATGCAGCCTTCAAGTGAATCTACTAAAAAACCATGATTTAACTCCTTAATACGAACCTTAAGAATATACGTGTATTTGATGACTCCGATGGTCATATTTTAAAAAAGCCCGTAATAAATACGCAGACAATCAAACGAATGACTTTGTAGGGAAAGTCCATTCACATTTTCGATCACATCGACATATTCTTTAGGTATTTTTATCGTATTGTGATTTTTAGGTTTAAATTATTATAACATTTAAACTAATATCCATTCCAAGCACAAAGCAGAAACAACTATGCATTGTTTAATTTTATTTATATATAATTAATCATAAGATGATGACAGAATGTTGGCATATAAACTAGACAAGACATTCTTTTCTCCCGTGAAACTAGAGAGTACATAAATTCAGAGCATATATGTTAAAGCTGCTAGCATAGGCAGTCACGACTGTAATAATTTGAAATTCGAAATTTTTAGTCTGTCTCTTTTATTTGTTTCTAAAGTAAGTTAAATCATACTTTGCTAAAGGATTCACAAGAGGATGGATTTCTTATATTTTCAACTCATAAGAATTCAAGTTAAATTATTTAAACAATTCAAGTTAATACATCAAAAAATTAAAACTATATATCAAGGCTTTTATAGCACAATAATATGAATATCCGTTCAAATTTCCTCCATGCAAAAGGAGAAAAAAAAACCAAAAAAAAAGAAAAGAAACTCCGGGGCAATTCGGGAAAAAGGACATAAATAAAGGGATCAGAAAAAGGTAAAACCAACCTGGAAAGCTGAGGAAGGCGGTCCCAAACACGAACCCTTTAGGAAAACTCCCTCTGCTAATGTTGACTGAGCATGTTTGATAGATTCCGAAAACAGCACCAGTACAACTAAAATCATGCGTCTTTCTACACCCATATTTGCTGTATCAAAGTGAGAGAGAGGGAGGGAGGATTCAATGGGGGCATGCAACAGACGTAGTAGTAGGAATTGTTTGGAGCAGTTTCGAGATATACGGTGAAAACAATGAACAAGAAGACATATATATAGAGAATCTATGTGATGGGTTGTACAAGGATTTGAGGTACTATTCAGGAGTTAGGAACTTATATAGAGAAAGAGAGAGAGAGAGAGAGAGAGAGAGACAGAAGAGAGATTGGAATGGGAGTAGTGGAGAGGTATGTATGGAATGGAATTGGGTGAGACATTATGAAAACGGGTCGTTGAGAAATACGATAATGGTGGTAAATCATGAAAGTGGGGGTTGTGTGGTGTAATAATAACTAATAAGTGGCGGAATGATTTCCCTTACGGTGTTTTTTTTTTTTTTTTTTTTTATGATACTTGATATTTCCAATTTATTCTCGTAATAATGATGTTACCGATACATTAATTTAAATTTGGAAGGAGCATTATTATACATATTGATCATTTAAAACATGTATAATGAATATAAAGTTGGATATATTTTTCTTTTATAAAAATTGACTTTTTTATTTTTTATTTTATCTAATTTGGTAGATGAATCTAATAAATTTTTTTTTTTCTTTTTTTCAATGAATAATTTAGTTCTCTTAAATCTTTTTTTTTCCAAAATTATATAGACTTTCATTTTCCAATTCTCATTCCATAGCCATGATTATGATAAGACATAAGGAAAAAGATAATTTATAAGAAGTTAGATTAGAAATCAAAACGGGTTAAAATATAGATAGTTTTTCAAATATCAAAGTCTAAATAAACATGGACAAAACAAAATACAAATATAAGGAAGGCAATCAAAAAATGCCAATATATCATGAAAGAGACGTTTTGCTTTAAACGGGCATAATATTTTCTAAATGGTGGGGACATATATTAATCACAATGGTGGAATCAATAAACCATAGGTTAATCCTTCATCTAGTTATTTTAGCAATATTTTTAATTGAAAATGTCACATATAAAAGGATGATCTTATATACGAATCCTAATTATAAATTACTTTTTTGTATATATTACATTTTTATAAAAGGTATTACTGAGATAAGTAGGTATAAGTCAACCAATTATTTACTTGGTGGATGTCTGGCCATCACCGAACGAAGCGGGCCTATCTGGAGTCTTTGGTTCACACACTTCAACCAACATAAATAAATAAATAAAAAGTAAAAGGTGTTAACATCTATTAGAATCGACTTGCTTTTTGGGGCAATGCGATTGCTTTGAATTCATCCACATATTGTCTTCCCGTTTTAGAGAGCATCGGTATCTTTTAAATCCAAACCCTAATCCCTATCTTCACTCCTTTGGTTTTCGGTGATCATATCACTCAATAAGCCGGCCCCAAAGGTTTTGACATTTCGTATGCTATTCACCAAAATTTACCTACCCATTTACCTTTAATGCGTGTGGATGTTAGGAAAAGGTTCAAATTTATATGTTTAGTTCAGCTTCATTATCGAGGGTTTTATATATAATTAAGGTCGTGGATGAGTACAAAGCATTTTGCTGTATTAGGTGCATTATTTTTGTACATTTCCAGTTCAAAATATCTTGTAAATGTATAAAATCATCTTTTGGGGACATTGGTGGTTTAAAATGCTGTCAAAAAGTAACTATATATGCTTACATAATTTGATCTGTGTTTTACTTTTAGTAAATTATAAGACACTTAATTGATTTATTTTTACGTTTATAGATATTTTTAAGATATTGCATATTTTATATTTTAAATAAGCATCTCATAAAAGGTAGAAATCAATTACGGAATACATCCGAATATGTATTATAATTGTAAGAAGAATGAGATTATTATCGGGTAATTCTAGCATGGAACAAACTAATGATTGAAAAATTGTTACTTCTCAATGTTGAATTTTGTGTTTATTATATGTGGAATCTAATATTTAAAATAGATTCCAACTTAACAAAGTTTCATTGGTTGAAAAAAAAAATGTAAAGAAGTTTCATGCTATAAATTATGTTTTATTAGTTATATACTAGGGCTTAATATAAGCCATTTTCTATAACTTTTTCCCCAAACGATAAGTGTAAAAGAAAACGTGAACTATCTAAAGGCACTTTAATTTCATTCATGTAATCAATTCTTGCACACTTGTACAAAGAATGTGGACTCACTAAATCTTAACAATTGGACAAACTTAATATTATACAAGGATGACTTAAAGCAAGGGTGATTTTCACAAAACTTTTCACGGCAGGGTGGTATGACACGACAATGTCCATTTTCCAGAATTTTAACGTTGTTGTACTTGTACTCTAAAAGCCTGCGTGTCTTTCTCATTTTGGAAATTGTATTTGTAGCCAATACATTTCTGGTCAACAAAGTTCCAGAAATTTTGTCGTGAGGGACGAGGGTTCATTCTTGCACTGCAATATTAAATGCAGGGATTCCTCTCAACTTGAGATATGTATATATAAGACAGACTGTCATTAAAATGCAGCACGCAATTTTCCATGTTACCTAGTTAATAAGGCTCAACATTGGAACCGTAGAATTCTAAAACTTGTTGACTTTTATAGAATATGTTTCTGATTTAAAATTTTAAATCATGTACTTTTGTAAATAACGTTCACGATATAATTATGTATTTAGCTAGCTTAGCATATACTTGGAACTTGTGCATTATTTATAGTATGGGTTTTAAGTTCTATAACTTGTTGAACATCGAAACCATAGAATTCTAAAACTTGTTGATTGAGTAGGTTTTCTGGATAAGTATTAGATTTTATAGAATATGTTCTAATTTTAAATTGTATACTTGTGATAATAGGGTTCATGATATAATAATGTATTTAGCTAGCTAGAACATGCTTAGAAATTGTATATTGTGTATACTATGAGTTTTTAAGTCTATAACTTGTTAAACATGGAAACCTGTAGAATTCTAAAACTTGTTGATTGAGTAGGTTTTTTAAATAAATATTAGATTTTTTAGAATATGTTTTGATTTTAAATTTTTTAAATCGTATACTTATAAGAATAGGATTCGCGATATAATCATGTATTTAGCTAGCCTAGAACATACTTGGAAATTGTACATTGTGTATATTATGGTTTTTAAATTCTATAACATCTTGTAATTTTCTTTCTATATGAAGGAGAAACGGTTATTATATTGTTGGAATGTTGGAAGTATAGTCCTATTTTTAAGGAATCACAAACCACAACTTCCACTAACTAGAATTCCCATGTTCCCACTATCCACTTAATCCTAATCAACCATATTATCCACTAACCCATTAGCATGATTTTAGGAAACTTTGATGGAAAGTTTCTCTATAAATAGCTATTGGATTTAAGGTCCCAGAGCATGAAAAATTCTACAAAAAACACATTACCATCTTGTGAGTTTTTGAATGCTCTGAAGATCTTGGAGGTTCCGGGACTTGACGGTTTTGTTCCTCTCCGTATTAAGCAATGGCAAGAGGTTAGTGATTTCCCTATTTCCGCTGCATTTTCTGTGTTTGTATTTAGTTACTGCTAACATTGGTATCAGAGCCGTAATTAAACATCTGTCTTGCGATTTCGGAAAAATTAATTTTTCTCCTTTTTCAATTCAATTTTAATTTAAATTGGTTTTGATAAATTTTTATCAAATTTATGATACATTTATTTGTATCAATTTTTCTAGAGAAAATTAATTTAATTAGAGTTTTATGGTGCAAATAATTTTTATTAATTTTGTACTTAATTTTACTCAATTTTCAAGTATAATAATTAAGTAATAATGTTGGATTTTATTTGCCAACATCAAGTATTATCTTTTTTTTTTAAATAAAATTTATGAAATGTTAAATTGGAAATAAAGTAATTATTTAGTATTTTTCTTAAATAATTTTTCCTTGAAATTTAACATTTCAATTTTATTTAACATTTTCACTTACGGTTTGTGAAAAACTTTTGTGGAATTTTATTTTGTATTAAATTCCGTATTTATTTTAAATAATTTGTGTATATATAAATTTATGGTTTAATACACTAGCTTGTTAATTATTTAAAATATCGTTAATGAAATTGCATTAGGATTTTGCAAATTTTAGTATTTGTTCAAGGTGCTTAAATTGGTATGTGATTGTATGTATGTTTCGGATTTATTATGCATGCAATATATTGTTCACGTTTAAGTACATTTAGAGTTATTGCATGATGTTTAGCAATAGCAGTTATTGTTGTCTTGTGATTAAATAATTCTAATAATTTTAGCGTAGCCACAACAGCCTTATTTAGATTAGATTATTTATTAGAAATCACATTTAGTATTATAGACATTAATATAACTTCATAAACATTAAGTTAAAAGTCTAAATTGAGTCAGATTAATTTTGTCTAAGGAGACATTATCGTGGGACAAATGTGACCCCTCCACGTCTTTCCTGGGAATTCGTTCGAATTCTGTCTAAGGAGGCTGGATTTTAAGTGGGACCTTTTGTTTAACCTACGCGTCTTTCCTGGAAATTTATCCAATCTCAAGTGATAAAAATAATTTTGTTTGACTGAGGTTTAGCCAAAGCAGCCTCTATTGAACGAAGTTTATTTATACGGTATCACATAAGAAATGTTTAGACTTTACATTTATTTTGTTTGATGATCCATAAAGCATTGAGGTATAGCCACAGCAGCCTTATTAAGGACGGATCTCATAAAGTGATTATGAAGTAAAAGAAATATAATGTCTATTATAAGGAATGAATCTTATTGAATTAAAAATTTAGCCCACAGGCATTTTTATGTCGCTAGATTCATTATTGCATGATTTGCATTGGTAAATTATGATTTATGTTATAGTCTCAAATTAAGTATTAAGCATGTTTGTGTTTGCAGCTATGCAACCTTTGACTGATACTAAAGTAGAAATCCCTATTTAACAAGTGAAAAACTTTAAGACTTGGAGAGATAATGTACTTCTTCATTTGGGGTGTTTGGACATTGACTATGCCACTATTAAGGATGAGCCACTTCTGAGTGAAGAAAGCACTCAAGCTGAGTTTGATCTTCATGAGAAATGGGAACGATCTAACCGACTTAGTATCATGTTCATTAAGAGCAAACTCACTGCGGATGTCCGTGGCTCAGTGGATCAATATAAAAATATCAAAGAGCTGCTAGATGCCCTTGAAAGTCAATTTAAGACTTCTAAGAAGTCTCTAGCTAGCACCCTAATTATGAAGTTCACATCTGCTAAGTTGACTTCTGTGAAAGGCGTTAGAGAACACATCAACAAAAGCGTGATTTAGCAAATCGCTTGAAGGCTCTAGAGATTGAGATGTCGGATGCTTTCCTAGTGCATTTTATTCTGACGACCCTTCCATCACAGTATGGACCTTTTAAGATCTCTTAAAACACACATAGGACAAATGGACAATAGATGATCTATTGACCATGTGTGAAGAAGAGGAAGCCCGATTAACTCTGGAGATGGGGAGAAAATGCAATGATGGTTACTCAAGGAAAGAAAACCGACAAAGTCAAAGGAAAAGGGAAGGGTAAAATCCAACCCAATGCTGACATCAAGAAAGAGTCCAAGTGTTTTTCTGTAAAAAGAAGGGACACATAAAGAAAGACTGTGCCAAGCATAAAAATTGGCTTGAAAAGAAAGGTAACTTAGTCTCATATGTTTGTTTTGAGTCTAATATGGTTGATGTGAATTGTAACACATGGTGGATTGATTCTGGATCTACGATCCATATTTCCAATTCCATGCAGGGTTTACAAAACCTGCGGAAACCAGTGGGAGCTGAGCGATTTATCTATTCTGGAAACAAGATAAAATCGCATGTGGAAGCTATTGGGACATGCATATTAGTATTCTTAAGAGTGGCTTTAATTTAATTCTTGAAAAGACCTTTTATGTTCCTAGTTTTTCTAGGAATTTGATTTCAGTTTCAAAACTTGTACCTTCGGAATTTACTTTTAACTTTTCAAACAATGGTTTTGATTTATTTTATAAATCCAATCATATTGGTGATGGTTCTTCATTGGATGGTCTTTATTTATTAAATTTACATAATAATGCTACTCATGATGTTATGCATGTACAAGCTGGTACTATACGATGTGTTATGAATGAGGATTCTTTTACCTTATGGCACCGTAGACTAGTCATATCTCTATATAGAGAGTTAAAAGATTGGTGAATGATGGTATACTTAGTCATTTAGATTTCACTGATTTTGATACTTGTATAGACTGCATAAAGGGAAAGCAGACTAACAAGTCAAAGAAAGGTGCCAAAAGGAGTTCGGCCATATTAGAAATTATCCATTCTAATATCTGTTGTCCAGATATGGATAATCAAGGTCAGAAATACTTTATCACATTTATAGACGATTACTCACGATACATGTATCTCTACATGCTTCATCATAAAAGTGAAGCATTGGAAGCTTAAGGTTTTCAAAGTTGAACTAGAGAAACAATGCGGTAAGCAAATCAAGATTGTGAGAACCGATAGAGGTGGTGAGTATTATGGTAGATACATTGAAGATGGACAAGCATCAGGTCCTTTTGCTAAGTTTCTTCAAGATAATGGTATAGTTCCCAATACACCATGCCAGGTTTCACCTGATTAGAATGGTGTTGCGGAAAGAAGAAACCGAACATTAATGGAAATGGTGCGAAGTATGTTAGTAGCTCTAAACTGCCTAAATCCTTATGGATTGAAGCATTAAAGACGGCTTGCATATATATTAAACAGAGTTCCAACCAAGGCTGTTTCTAAAACACCATTTGAGTTGTTCAAAGGTGTGGAAACCGAGTTTGCGTCATCTGCGTGTATGGGGATGCCCGTCTGAAGTTAGAGTTTACAACCCACAAGAAAAGAAACTGGATCCTCGGACTATAAGTGGGTATTTCATTGGATATGCCGAAAAGTCCAAATGATACAGATTTATTGTCCATCTCACACTACTAGGATTGTGGAATCAAGAAATGCAAAATTTCTTGAAATGACTCAATAAGTGGGAGTGATCTATCTCAAGACATAGTTCATGAGCAAGATCTACCTTCCACATCAGGTGAGAGATCGGTTGTTGTTCACAACACTCCTCGAGTTCAAATAGGTGTTGAACAGCCAATCAATGAAAATCCACAAATTGCTGAGGAAATCATAGTAGATCAAAATCAAGAAATGATTGAGCAACATAGATCCACAAGAAAATTGTTGTCCCAATTTTAAGGAGATCTACTAGAGAAAGGAGATCAGCAATCCCTAGTGATTATATTGTGTATTTACAAGAATCTGAGTATAATATTGAGCTGAAAATTATCCCAAGTCTTTCAAGGAAGCTATGAAATTGTGATGAGTCAAATTATGGTATAATGGCTATGTTAGATGAGATGAAATTCCATGAAGAGTAATGAAGTCTGGGATCTTGTCTCGTTGCCCAACGGTGTAAAAGCCATAGGTAATAAATGGGTCTTTAAAACTAAAAGAGACTCATTGGGCAACATTGAAAGATATAAGGCTAGACTTGTTGCTAAAGGGTTCACTCAGCGTGAAGGAATTGATTACACAGAGACCTTCAGTCCTGTATCCAGGAAAGACTCTTTACGCATAATATTAGCATTAGTAGCTCAATTTGATCTTGAGTTACAACAAATGGATGTGAAAACAGCTTTCCTAAATTTAATTTAGAGGAAGAGGTTTATATGAAACAACCTGAAGGATTTTCTCTAGTGATGGTGATCACTTGGTTTGCAAGCTAAAGAAATCCATTTATGGATTAAAACAAGCCTCCCGTCAATGGTATTTAAAATTTCATGATGTTATCTCTTCATTGGTTTCGTTGAGAATATCATAGATCAATGTATATACCAAAAGGTTTAGTGGGAGTAAGATTTGTTTTCTTATCCTATATGTGGATGATATCCTACTTGCATCAAATGATAAGGGTATGCTACATGAGGTGAAACAATTTCTTTCTAAAAATTTTGATATGAAGGATATGGGTTTAAGATTCATCGAGATAGACATAGAGGAATCTTAGGTCTATCTTAAGAAACATATATTAACAAAATTTTAGAAAGATTTCGGATGAAAAATTGTTCACTTAGTGTTGCTCCTATCATGAAGGGTGATAAGCTTCATTTGGACCAATGCCCTAAAAACGAGTTTGAAAGAGAGCAATGAAGAACATTTCTTATGCTTCGGCTGTTGGAAGCTTAATGTATGCTCAGGTTTGTACTAGACCTGACATTGCATTTGCTGTTGGAATGTTAGGAAGATATCAATCAAATCGGGGACTTGACCACTGGAAAGCTGCAAAGAAAGTCTTGAGATATCTTCAAGGACAAAAGATTACATGCTTATGTACAAACGGTCAGATGATTTGGAAGTAATTGGCTACTCTAATTCAGACTTCACCGGATGCGTTGATTCTCGAAAATCAACATCAGGTTACATTTTCATGTTAGCCGGTGGAGCCATTTCATGGAGAAGTGCCAAGCAGACTTTAACTGCTACTTCTACTATGGAAGCTGAGTTCGATTCGTGTTTTGAGGCTACCTCACAAGGTGTATGGTTGAAGAGTTTCATCGAAGGGCTTAGACTTGTAGATTCTATATCTAAGCCGCTGATGATGTATTGTGACAATTCAGCTGCAGTCTTTATGGCTAAAAATAATAAGAGTGGAAGTCGAAGCAAACATATCGACATAAAGTATTTGGCCATAAGGGAACGTGTTAAAGATAACAAAGTGGTCATTCAGTATATTAACACAGAGCTGATGTTAGCCGATCCTTTGACTAAAGGCATGTCACCACAAAGATTTAAGGATCATGTTGTCAGTATGGGACTTGGTTCCATTATGTGTTAGTGAAACTCTATAGAGTAGATATTTCTCATATTTGTTGTGCACATTTTTGTTTATTTGGAGAAATATCAATAAAGTTTGGACCTAGAATAAATGTTGGGTTTATTCATTAAGCTATTGGGAAAAAGGTTTGAAAACTTGAGATACATTGTAATACATGGAAGATACTACTCGAGTAATAAAGGGAAAATATCGCCATGATTCATGTATTGTGTTTTCTTAAAGTCTAAGGATTTGTGTATTAAAGTAAAATATACGGACCAAGTGAGAGAATGTTGGAATGTTGGAAGTATGGTCCTATTTTTAAGGAACCACAAACCACAACTTCCACTAACTAGAATTCCCATGTTCCCACTATCCACTTAATCCTAATCAACCATATTATCCACTAACCATTAGCATGATTTTAGGAAACTTTGATAGAAAGTTTCTCTATAAATAGCTATTGGATTCAAGGTCCCAGAGCATGAAAAATTCTACAAAAAACACATTACCATCTTGTGAGTTTTTGAATGCTCTGAAAATCTTGGAGGTTCCGGGACTTGACGGTTTTGTTCCTTTTGTATTAAGCAATGGCAAGAGGTTAGTGATTTCCCTATTTCCGCTGCATTTTCTGTGTTTGTATTTAGTTACGGCTAACATATATAGCTAATTGTTAAAACTGAATCAATCAAATATATTGGATTCGATCAAGTCTACTTAAGTTATAACCCATTTTGTAGGCTAAAAATTAGTCAAATAATCAAACCTGTCACATATGTTCAATTTAAGCCATTATTAATGCTTATTTTTGTTCTTATGAAAAAAATATAATTATTGAGTCATCTAATTGGTTTTGATGATAGCATATCATATTATGTACTTCTAATTAAGCTGTTAAGTATATGGTGCTTAAATATAGAAACGTAGTTCAATTACCTCAAAAAAATTTGGTTTTAAAAACAAAAATATAAAAAAATTTATCCGTAAAAGTAAGAATTATATTGTAAAACATTTAAAAGATAAAATATTGATTGCAAATATCTAATGCAAAGTAATCTATCTCTATTTTAGTCATCATCATTGCAATTAAAATTTCCTATCTCAAATCAGTATCAATTCCATTAATAATTGCAATTTTTTTCTTTTTTTCTTTTTCTTTTTCTCGAAATCTTTGTGTCAAATCTATCTCATATAAAAAACAACTTTCACAAGTTGCATTATTAGGAGATGAATATTCTCTGAATATTTTTACAACCGAACATAATTAATAAACTGATCATAAAAGATTATAGCAATGAATAAATACCATGCCAACTGCCTCAATATGCCGACACATAATATAACATTATCTCCTACTATCATGTGACAAATCAAAATGTATTTGTCAAATATATTATAGAATGGATTACTTAATATCGAGAAATATCCTGCAAGAACGATCCAATTCCCACGGCCATTATGCGCTGAAGCTTGAATTCCTAACCAAGGAGTATTTCGACAGGCTTCAGAGCTTCAGCTTCCATTGTTGGCCTAATTTCTAATGGAACACTTCCCAGTTCCTGGGTTACGCCAACTTCAGTTGTGACGAAGAACTCTGTCATGGCATGAAGCATATTATTAAGGCCGGCAATTTAACACACAATCCACCATTTTTTATACAACTTGATACAATATAAACGGATATATATATGTATATAATTAATAAATAAATCAACCTATTTAAATCTATTTATAAATCTACTCAAATATAAATTGCATTTAGATCCGTTTATAAAATCCGTTAAATTAACCAGTCTTGTACACTTGCTTGAGTTTGACAAGCAAAACCATTTACTAGAAAGAGAAAATTTTTTAATGTGATACCTAACCCTAACCCAATCGGCTTAGGTGATTCAATCGAAAAGTCTTTTCCACTATTCCTATTAGCCCAAGATATATATCTTGTGAGTGCCATCCACCGATCTCTTCACCTCCAATCTAGTTAGTGTTGTCATTTTCTCTTTGATTATCATTTTCATCCATTTTGACCTTAGTTCTGAAAAAGTAATACTCTTAACTTTTTATTTCATTATATATTCTAATTTTTAACATTAAAAAAAATAGTATAATACATTTCAAGTTTCATTTTTATATATATATTCATTAGGCATATCTTATCAAGATCTAATCTCATTAATGAAATCACTTAAATAAAAACCAAACTAAATTTATTAATTAATTTTTATTTAAATTAATCAAGTAATGTTGCGGACCAAACTACAAAACAATTGCATTATAAACTATCCTTCACTATATAGTTATTTAATTCACAACATCACATGGCATCCTCTATGACACGTCTTTTTAAAATGACTAAGAGCTATTGAAGGACTTTGACTAGGTTAAATAATCCTTGGGATAATAGCTCCTTAACCATCCCTCCTATCATGCCTTCTACGATTTAGAATGTCTACAAGCTTTGATTTTGATAAGACATGTCCTGTCTGCGGACACAATTTTATGATAATACATGTAATAAGTGAGTTTGTAACTTTGTTGGAACCTCAAACAAATAACCATATCCTTTGTTATGTTGAGATTTCTTTTTTTCTTTTTGTTTTTGAAAACATGTGCAAGGGAA
>JBBMOL010000189.1:600000-912500 GCA_037954665.1 Laguncularia racemosa
TGGTTTGGTCCTTTTATAGTCAAGAAGGTCTTCTGACATGGCGCAATAGAGCTCGAACACCTATAGTATGATGATTTCTAAGTGAATGGCTATAGACTGAAGTTGTACATAGGAGATGGAAGAGAACATAAATATCGAGAAGAGTCTATACTCCAAGCACCAGATATTTAGCCAAACAAAGTGAAGGATGTCGAGCTAACGACATTAAAAAAGTGCGCTTCTTGGGAAGCAACCCATGACTAATCTAGGTATGTTAAGTTCTTTTTGTTTCATTTTTATTTCACTATCCTAAGTCTTTCTTGAAAAAAAAATTGTAGATTTATGGGGGAGTAAGTGAGCTTACATGAGGAGAATGAGAGTTAATCCTTCAGTGTGGGGAAGTATCAATGACAAGTAAGAAAATTCAAGCTTTACTTCTCAAGTGTACTTAGTAAGTTATTTTCCTGCTCTTTCACTTATGTCAAGGTGCACACTAAACAAATACATGGATCAAATAGCTTGGAAAGTTTTTACTTGATTTTTATACACTTTTTAAGCACCTACACAACCTTAAACACAAGTAGCGCACACATGAAGCTTACTTGAGGAGAATGAGAGTTAATCCTTCAGTGTGGGGAAGTATTAATGACAAGTAAGAAAATTCAAGCATTACTTCTCAAGTGTACTTAGTAGGTTATTTTCCTGCTCTTTCACTTATGTCAAGGTGCATACTAAACAAACACATGGATTAAATAGCTTGGAAAGTTTTTACTTGATTTTTATACACTTTTTAAGCATCTACACAACCTTAAGCACAAGTAGTGCACACATGAAGCTTACTTGAGGAGAATGAGAGTTAATCCTTAAGTGTGGGGAAATATCAATGACAAGTAAGAAAATCCAAGCTTTACTTCTCAAGTGTACCTAGTAAGTTATTTTCCTACTCTTTCACTTATGTCAAGGTGCACACTAAACAAACACATGGATCAAATAGCTTGGAAAGTTTTTACTTGATTTTTATACACTTTTTAAGCATCTACACAACCTTAAGCACAAGCAGTGCTCAAAGTAGTGCACACATGAAGAGGAGCTTCTAGACACTTTTTGGAGCTCTACATGGCCTGAGAATGGTCGTGCAGAAGCCGAGGCAGAGTTTCCATTTTGGTGTTTTCGTTTTTTTTTTTTTTAGGTTTGATGATGCATGACTTTTGCTTTGATGGAATTCAAACTTGCACGTGCTAACAATTGGGGAAGTCCTTAGTGTCCTTTTTTTTTATTTCTTGATTTTTTGTTTATCTCTTTTCTTTCTCTTATGTGTGCTTACTTTGGAAAGACATCGGGAATAATGTTTTAAATAAGTGTGGGGGAAGGGATATAAAGATAGAAGAAATTAGGTTCTAAATTATTTATGCATCTTATACTCTTGTTGATCAAAATTTCCCCCATTTACAAGTTTGCAATCGAACTTTAATCTTGATTGTCTATTATTGAAAAGTGGAAACTTTGAAATTATACTCATTAAAATTTAGACATAGCATTCTTGTACACATATATGTAAAAGTAGTAACTTTGTGTGCCTTACTCACCTATTATTGGGCTTGATATACTTAGTTAGAGTTTTAGGATGAAATCCAAGTGAGGTAAATCTATTTTTTGTTTAATAGCTGAATTTAGAATTATGAAGTAAATGGAAATCCTTAATTTCAAGTGAATCAGTTGTGTTTTTAAGTTAACTAGCTAATATATTTAATATTCAATCATTTCAATAGCTCTTTCAACCTTTTGTGAAAGGGACGTGTGAAATTGTTAACTTGGTAATTTTTCTTGAAATGGTCTCTTTGAAAATAATAAATATTAATATTGAGTCCCTATGTGTTAAGGTAAAGGAGGTTTGATGAGGTTCTTTTAAAACTTGGTCACCTAAGGTCGTCTATCCTGGGATCGACCAATCGATGAAATTATCATAACTTTAAGGGATATCAAAAAGACAAATTCATCAAGTCTTGTAACTCGAGTAAATAAGCCCATAGGGACCCCCTCCATTAAGGAAATAACGTTTGTTAACTTGGGTAATGAACCTGAGATTATCGGCTAAAAGCTCGCTACATAAGTTACTTGGTTCTATATATATATATATATATAAAAAATTAAGAGACTTGAAAAAAAAAAAAGAAAAAGGAAAATAATCTAGGGGAATAATAGATGCCATATACTTTTACTTCTTGTTGTTTTGCTTTGAAAAATAATTGAATGGTTTATATACTTTTTGGTAAGTGGTGAAATGCAACTAAGCAACTTGGATTTTGTTTTATTTGTTATTTCCTTTATAACTTTGAAAGTGGTTGCTAAACAATGAGGATATTGGTTTAACTTACTTAGATTAATTTGAAAAGTCTAATTACTCTATGCTAAGTATACATACAATTATAATAGGTTTGAGCAATAAGTACTAATGAGTCACGGAGAATTAATTGAGTAAAGAATGTTGCTTGTGATTTGAAGATTATAATGAGTATAATTTATGATAGAGTTTTTCTCTTGTTCTTATTTTATCTGCTTGAGGACAAGTAAATGGTTAAGTGTGGGAAAAGTTTGATAAGTGTTAAAAGAACCTTAATTACAGTGCTTATTGAATATGAATTTTGTGTGAATTTATTAAGAAAAAGATATTTAAGTGCTTAATATTTGATTTCAAGGGTTAAAGAGTGCAAATTAAAGATTTAAAAAAGATTCAAGGAAAAACGAAGCGAAATCTGGAAAAATATGAGAAAAGGTGATTTTCACATGTGTACAACCTTCAGCATAACCATGCTGATGCTAGTGTTGTGGAGTAAAAAGTAATTAGAATGCATCATGTAATTGTGCCCTGACTGTTGCACAAGTAGTGTAGAGAGTCTTATTGAAGTAAGAAATATGCCTAGAGAAGAAACTATAGGAATTTCGGAGTGCACAACCCCGAGCACAACCGTACAAAACCTAGAATGTCAAAATTTTACGTTTTTCTAGAGTACATGGCCCTAAGCACGGGCGTGTACCGGGTCATGCATGCGACACAAATTCCCTAACTATAAATACTCACTTCATTATGAAAATTAAGGATCTAATTTTATTTTTTCTCATAGCCACTCTAAAAATCATAGGAAAGAAAAATCACACATTTCAAGAGCAAAATCGTTGAAGCATCATCGAAAATCACAAAACAATTACGGGAGTTTATTCTTTTCATCATGAATTATTATTACTTGTCTAGATTTCTTGTGATTATTGTAGAGTCTATGGAGTAAATTTATATGCCCTGCATCTTATGAAACTCTAAACCATATGATTGAATTACGTATTGATTAATTAAAAGTTTATGTCTTTGTATCTATTAATGTGTTTTATTGCTATGTAATTAATTTATGCACGCGAATTGATTACATGTATGATTTTTGTTAGATAGAGAGAAGTCTCATCTAATAGATAGATCTTCATGAATAGAAGGATTGCATGTTTTACCTAGAGGTAGGAAGACTTCAATTTTCTACATAAAGATTTAATTTTTATTTGGGAATTGTGAGCTTAATGAAATCTTACAAGGCAATAGTGAGGGAGAGGTCTCCACTATTCTGTATAAGGTTATTAATTAATTAACTTGAGGGAGTAATTAGTTTAATTGAAAATTCCTGCAGTGCAAAGTATAAACAATTAATTAATCGAAACCTTATTATAAAAAAAGCTAGGGTTTAGAGTGGATTAAGATGAAGGGTATGTCTTTGTGATTAAATTCATTTATTACAATGATTATAATTAATCTTAAGGTTATTAAATTAGTTAATTAGTAATTTAATTATTTAATCTAACACTGAAATTTAGACTAGATAGTAAAAAAATGGTAATACTAATACTTGTTCCTAAGATCCTTGAGGATGACATCCATTGTAATCTATACTACCTTAGATAGGTATACTTACCTAAATAGGTAGTTATATTTCTTTGAGTTTATAAATTTATAATTTTTATATGATCGGATAACGACCCATCACATGCCTATACAATAGCTGCTTTAATCAGGCTTAATATATCGACAACTATATCAGATTGGTATAAGTAGACGCACTAAGAGCTGACATATAGGATCCACTTCCTACCCACAGGTGAGAGCCAGTAGACTAGCTGTTACTCCATCTAAGAGAAAAGCTTGCAGGGAAAAAGAGGAAATCGAGGTGAAAAAGATACTATATGGTGATGGACATTAGAGAGCATTCAGATGCGATTACATGTGAACTTTGCCGAGGGGAAGGCCATAATAGAAGAACGTACCCACATTGACATAATAATGATAAATGTTGAATCATCAGACGTATGATTAATTAAATCTTAGCTTAGCCTTGCACATTTATAATATCAAATTGTTGCCTGTAAATTGCTAACATTTTTTGCTTTCATTATGCAGATTAGATGAAGCTTAGACCATTTCAAGCATTTATTCTAACACAGCATGAGGGACATCATTCACATACATTTGTGATTCGTGTATATTACTATTTGAATTTTTTTAATTTGTTAACATTTTCTAATAAATTAATTTTTCCTTTTTTTTTGTTAACACTTTTATATTTTCTTTAACAATTGTTTGTAAACTTTTTTTATAATCATGAAATTTTATTTAAATGATAAATTTTCTCCCATTTTTTTTGTTTTAAAAAAAATTAAAATTTTACATAAGAATAATAAAAAAAAAACTAATTTTCATAAATTTAAAAATTATCAATATTGGTTTAAAATTTATTAAAAGAAAGTAAACTACCGAAGGTACATTCTAGGTTTGTGATTTTACAACCTATTTTTGAAATAACTTCTTTGGGCACCTTATTTTATAATTTTTTTAAAAGAAATAATATTATTTTAGTGAATTTCTCTATTATTCTACATCCAATGATTGAATTATTTACTTACAGTTAAAATCTCTATTATGCTAATTTATATAACCTATGATTGAATAATGGATTAAACGGTCTCATAATATAAAGTTTTCACATTACGTGGTGTGACATATGATTCTCTTCAATTTTTCAAATGTTCTTACTAGACATCTATCTTAAAATTGACCGTCAACATTTGTTTTATTCCATTTTACTATCGACACTAATCCTTTCGATTGATAATAAAAATCATAGTAATGTCCTATATTCTAAATTGATGTGACATACAATATTAATTAACATGCCGCATCTGCTAAAGAAGTAGGGAAAAAATGAATATTATTTCCAAAACTAAAATTAATATAAAAAATGAAAAGAAAATAACAGAAAAGAATACTTAATGGCTATTACTACAAATCCCTATTGAGGTTGCAAACAAGTTGAGTTAAAATGGTACATTATTGAGCTTAAACTTAAATTTATCTTGAAAATTTTATCTTCAAGCTTAAGTTTAAGCTCGATCAAGCTTAACATTCCAAACTCAAGGTTAATTTAACACGGTACTTAACAAATTCAAACTTGATATGATTAAACTCGGTTAGGTTTTTGTATAATTAAAAATTTGCAATTTTTTTCTACATAAATAATGTTGATGCTTTAACTTGATTTAGACTTGACTTACTCATAAGCTTAATTAGAGCTCGCTCACAAGTTTATCCAACTAAATATCATGACACTCAAACTTAACTGCATCAAATTGAATTCAAGTAAGCATGAAGCCAAATTTGAAAGTGTTGCAGAAAGGTATTACATTCCTACTCTTTCTATTTAATTGTTACAAGATAGCCATCCATCAACTTAAGGATAGTCATGGTAGCTACCCTCTTTTTCTTTCTTTATGTCTTTTATTTTTATTTTTTAATAACAAAAAACACTTGGTAGCATTTGATTTCTAGTACAGCTCAAGATAAGGAGAAAGCATACCACAACACAACTCAAGTTTTATGTACTAGTTTGATGCGTTAAGTTTAGCACAATTTTTTTCAATGCTATTTTACATTAAGTACTATACTAAAATAGAAATTTTGACAATTTTACTATTTATGTTATCCTTATTTAGTTTAACCATATTTTTCCATTCCATCATCATCTCATTACTACTAACATTTCCATTTCGTCCCCACCATGACTATAATATGAAGAACATGATTATATCCACACCACTTACATAGCACCACCATGATGATAATGCTATGCATTGGTTTATTGGTAGCATCAACAACAATGATGGTGCATGGTGGCCATGTGAAGATGATAGTAACGTTGATGGTGTAGTGTTGTGATGTACTCAAATTGCAAGGATTGTAGTGATGGTAGCAATAGTAGTGTGGCAAAATTGCTACAATAATGGTGGTATTGTGATGGAATGGTAGTGATGGCGTATGAGGCTCTTGAAGTGGTATTTTTTACGATAAAGGTAATGGAGCAAGTGTTAGTAGTGCAAATAGTAGTAATGGTGATAATGATTTTAATTTTATGTTAGTGTTGTATTGATGGTGGTGGTGGTGATGGTAACGATGATGTAATGGTAGTATGGTTGAGCTGGTGATGGTGCGATGGTGATAGTGGCAATGGTGGTGCTAGTAGTGAAATGTTGATCTGAAAGAAGTGTTAGTTTTAAATTTTTGTTAAAAGATTTTATTTTCACCTATTCCAAAATTTTGGGGAAAATCCAAATAATCCCATAAACTTTGACTTCAATATGGATACACTCTTAAACTTTGACATTAAAGCAAAAACATCCCTCAAACTTATTAAAATGTACTTCAACATTTCATAAACTTTGAACTTAGTATATCTTTTTGAAAAGTAAGTGTCTTCATTTTGCTAATTTATCAAATTTTAGGAATTATTTGTAATATTCGAAAGTTTAAGGGGGTGTATTAGTACCTAAATAAAAATTTACGAGGTTATTCTCCCAAAATTTGTGTACCATCAAAACAAATAAACAAAAATCTTAAAATTTATCCAATATTGTATATGTTTGCAATTACTGACATGACACGATAACATAAACACAAATACATGATGTTTCAAAATATGATTACAGAATAAAAACATACAATATAACATGATTAGAAATACGATTACAGAGAAAAACAAAACAACATAAAATCACAATTATAATATAAATAAATACGATTATACTATGGACTAATTATTTGTGATCTATATTCAAATTTATGTACTTTTGACACTAACATAAATTTATCACAAATGAAAAATATAAATATAATCCATTAATATAAATTACCATCCACTGGTAAAAGGAATTTTATCTAATACCAAATTCATTTTGCCAAATCAACACGATACTATAACTTTATCCTATCCAGCATCTCAGAGTCAGAAACCGAACGTTATCTAGTATTGCCCTCCTGACGGCCAATTGCCATTCATTTTCTCTCTCTTACTCACTACGCACTTTACTATTTTAAACAATATTGCTTTTCTTTAAGCACACCACGCCATCGCCATATTCCATGAAAATCAATTACATATGCCACGTCTATGTTGTAGTATATTAGCATCCTATGACGAGCTTAGAACGAGAAGAACTAGAAATGCGATTTTTTTTTTTTTTTAGAATAATCGGTGGACCATAGGTTTGACTCTAGATTCGCGAATGGAAAACACAATAAAGCTAACAAATAATATAATATTTCATATTTAAACTTTATCTATTTTTATAATTAACTATTTAAATTTTAAAAATATCAATTTTAATATAATTTATAATATAAAATCAAAAAATTAATTATAAAAATAAATAAAATTAAAATAATTAATTATAAAATATAAAATCTAAATAATTAATTATAAAAATAAACAAAATTCAAAACAATCAAATACTTAAACGTAAAAATGTACAACACGGGGGTACCTATAAAATAGAGATTACTATAAGAATACATATAGGGTTTATTGGGACGAATTCAAACCAAACTTCTAAATCCGACTCCCCTTGTTGGGCTAAGAGAAGATACCGGTAACGTTTACGAGAATCGAAACGTGGTTGCAAGCCCAACTTAGTAAAAACTATAATGAAAAACTTGGGCAACCAAATTTCTATTTTTAGTTTTGCTTTTGAATTGGCTTTTTCTGCCGAGCGATTTTGGAGACAGAAAATTCTTGTGGGGAGGGAACCAAAAAAAAAAAAAAAAATCATGGCTAATGTTAACAAAACAAAACACGACGAAATGGTAATAACTCCACCGTATTCGAAAATAAACTTAAGCAACCCTCTAATCTACCGCGTTATAGCAGGCTATGATGCAAGGACTAAATCTCAACAAGTTTCATCCATAGTTCAATATAGAGTTACAAATCTCATTCCCCCTAAAATTTCCTAAGCTTCCTCCTCTACTCATAAAAAAGAACATAATACAATACTTATATGGCTTTGTAAGTTAATAAGAAATCTAATTAGCCTTCAGTCCGTGGGTACGCAAAGACCGAATCAGATCCTTACAGAAGCAGCATATGGAAGTACAGCTCATTGCTGCCTGATTCATCACCATAAAAGTAGGGAAAAAAAAAAAAGGAAAATCAATAAGGCCTGTATCTTGTTGGTCGTCTGAACCTCGGGATCCTCCTGGACAAGAGAAGAACTAGTAACTACTAATGGCGCACAGAAGATACATGGCTACTCTCTATATAAAGTTACATTCAATTAATCATGGATTAGCAAACATCCATCATTGATTTAATCACACAGGGAGCATTCAATTTAAAATTTGGTCAAACAGTTTGTTTGCAAATATATGATGTGTGGAGCTTCACTTATAAAAGAAATATTCAATTCACTCCATTTCAAGCATGCATATCCATCCCTTAATGTTTTTGCTCTCAATTTCAGCGTATTGAAGATATGCAAGTGCTTACCCATAACCATAAGGAGGGAAAATGGGAGGACCGGACATAAAGGGTCTCCTAGATCGAAAACCCGAGTAGGGGTTGGGTCGCCTTCCTCGGTACTGTTTCATACCAGGAATATTTGTTCGCTTAGCAGAGACCTATCCAAAATCCAAACCACCGTCAGAAAACAATTGATGCCATCAGTTGTTAGCAATGCAGGTAAAATAATTGGAAGACCTTTAGTTGACGTCCATGCAATTCTGATTCGTTTAACAACAGGGCATTCTGCACTGCATCGACCTCAACAAACTCTACATAAGCAAATCCTTTGGGTTGACCAAACTTGTCAGTCAAAATTGTGACACGGTTAACAGTACCACAGGACTGGAAATGTTGCTGAACTTCCTCAGGGGTACAGGCATAATCCACCTGAAGTTGAAAATTTAAGCAGCAGAATGCCATCAAAATCATAAGTTATACTAAATGGTGTGAACAAAGAAAAAGCTAAATGGGCCGCATAAGCTATAGACATAATCAGTAGAGTTGGATGATAATTAGAGGGTGCTTTAGAAATGCAACTGTCGTAAAATACAGAAAGAATATTTTTTATTATTTTACAATAAATCACTTATATATAAATTAATAAGACCGAAAAAAAAATCTTCTAAAATAACAAAATCTCCTAATTTAGTTTGATTCTATAATTACAATATTTATAGCACTACTTTCTTAAAATAAACTTATTAACCATATTTTTCCCACACTCCTCTCAAGCTGGTGAATAGATATTCTCCATTCCCAGTTTGGGTACCATTTTTTCAAACACTGGACTACTTAATCCTTTGGTTAACACATCGACGAGTTGATCATTTGTAGATACATAAGTTGTGTAGATCAATCCGCTCTCCAATTTTTCCTTGATAAAATGTCTATCAATTTCAATATGCTTTGTTCGATCATGTTGCACAGGATTGTAGACAATGCTAATTGCAGACTTATTATCACAATAAAGCCTCATTGGACCCTCTAACTTTACGCTCATGTCTTCCAGAATGATCTTCAGCTAAAGTAACTCACATACTCCTTGAGCCATTGCTCGAAATTCAGCCTCTACACTAGACCTTGCTACTACATTTTGCTTCTTACTCCTGTATGTTACGAGATTCCCACCTAAAAACATACAATATCTAGTGGTCGATCTTCTATCAATCAATGACTCAGCATAATCAGCATCAGTGTAGGTTTCAAGTATTAGGTTCTCACTTCTCTTAAAGAGAATTCCTCTTCCTGGTGTACCTTTAAGATATTGTAACACATGTGCTGCTTGAAAATGAATCTCTTTTGGATTGTGCATGAATTGACTAATCATACTCATAGCATACGCTATATCCGGTCGTGTGTGGGACAGATAAATGAGCTTTCCCACCAACCGTTGATACATTCCTTTGTCTAACATAGCATCTTCCTCTGCTATTCCAAGCTTTACATTCGGATCTATTGGAGTACTCACTGGTTTTCATGTTTTACACATCTCCTTGAGTAGATCAATTACATACTTCTATTGAGAGAGAAAAATACCTTTTTCTAAATGTGCCACTTAAATTCCGAAAAAAAATTTTAGCTTCTCAAGTGTCTTAATCTCAAATTCTTTTGCCAAGCACTCACTCAAAAAACTTCTTTCTTCATCATCACTTCCTGTAACAATTATATCATCCACATAAACTAAGAGAACTATAACTCCCCCTGAAGATGAGTGTTTGACGAACAATGTATGATCTCCTTGACTTTGCTTATATCCTAAAGTCACCATAACCTTGGCAAACCTGCTAAGCCATGCTCGAGAAGATTGTTTAAACCCATATAATGCCTTCTTTAATCTACACACTGTATGATTAGTAACTTCTTTTTTATAACCAGGTGGGATCTCCATATATATCTGTTCCTCTAGGTCTCCATGCAAGAAAGCATTTTTTACATCAAACTATTGTAAATCCTATCCAAAGTTGGCTGCCAAAGACAATAGGACTCTAATAGTATTCAACTTTGCTACCAGGGCGAACGTCTTTAGATAGTCCACTCCATATGTCTGAGTATACCCTTTAGCTACCAACCTCGCCTTGTATCTCTCCACTGAACCATTAGCTTTATACTTCACTATGTACACCCATTTACATTCCACCGGTTTCTTCCTTGTTGGTAACTCGACTAGCTCCCATGTTATGTTCTTTTCTAGTGCCTCCATTTCTACATTCATAGCTTGTTTCCATTTTGCATTAGACAAAGCTTTGGATAGATTAGAAGGAATAACAATAGTTTCTAGGTTACTTAGGAAGGTTATGTGTGATGGAGAAAAAAGTTTTAAGGATAAGAAGTGTGCAAGGGGATATAAAGGTTTTTTTGTACTCTCTCTTGTACCTTTTCTTAATGCAATGGGCAAGTTTGTGTCATTACCACCCTTATAGGTCTCACTCTCTAGCTTTAGTTCAGTTTTAACTTAGAGTGTTGGTTTAGAAATCATTACCTCATTGGACTCTTGGACTTGCATAGATTTAGGGGCAACCATCTTCTTCCTTGCATACATCTTGCCTTTGCCATATCTAACATCCTCAGGAATAGACTCATTTTCAAGTTAAGTAGACACAGAAGCTGTCGTTACAGGATCAAACACAAGTTCAGAGAGAACTATGATGGACTCAAGTGGCTTAGTTTGACCTGGGATATGATCACTAGTGGATGAGGAAGTAGGATCTAACATCAAGTCAAAACCCAAACCCTCGTCTTCTCTTATTGACTTCTCCCCCTGAAGATAAGGGTTTGGAAAGTAAAATGCACGTTCATTGAAGGTAACTCTTATTGCCTCTTCTTGTGAATAGTGCTCCCAATGGCTGAGGACCTCTTGCTGTTGCTTAGTGGAGAGGGTATCAAGGATGGCTTTCGGCTGTGGAGTGATGACACCTCGGTGTGTGGTGGGGATAACTAGTTGGTCTGATGGGGTGCCAATGAATTTTTTTAAGGCCGAGACGTGGAAAACAGGGTGTACCCTCGCTTGAGGAGGAAGAGTTAGCTTATAACCTACTAATCCGATCTTAGCTTCAACTGGGAAAGGTCCACAAAACTTTGGGGCAAGCTTGTGATGGCGTTGCGAAGCCACTGACATCTGCCTACATGGTTGTAGGCGAAGCCAAACCATGTCTCCCACTTGGAAGTCAAGCTGGCAGTGCTTCTTATCATATTGGCCCTTCATCGCTGCTTGCACCTTGGCCAGTCGGTGCTGCAGCCGTTCCCAAACCAGATCACGCTCCTGCAATGCCTGTTCCACGGCTTCCAGTTTGGCAGCACCTGAACAGTAGGACATGAGGCGTGGAGGGGGTCTACCATAGACGATCTCAAAGGGAGTGGCTTGGAGTGTTGTATGGAACCCCGTGTTATAGCAGAATTCAGCCCATGCTACCCACTCTGTCCACTTCCTTGGATGATCACCCATGAAGCATCTTAAGTACATTTCGAAGGTGCGATTTACCACCTTTGTTTGTCCATCGCTTTGGCGGTGGTAGGATGAAGTAAATGCTAGCTTTGTCCCTTGTAGCTTGAAGAGTTCTTTCCAAAAAGCGCTAGTAAATGTGACATCTCTATCACTAACAATCAATTCAAGAAGGCCATGGAGCTTGAAGATGTTGTCAAAGAATATTCTTGAAATCGAGGAGGTGGTGTACAGATGGCTGACGGGTAGGAAGTGAGCATACTTTGAGAAGCGGTCCACTACCACAAATAGTACGGATTTCCCATTAGACAAAGGTAAGCCTTCGATGAAATCCATTGATATATTTACCCAGGTCTGTGTAGGAGCTTGTAGTGGCTGCAGCAACCCCACTGGCTTGAGTTGCTCAGTTTTGTGCCGCTAGCAACGTTCACAAGCTTTCACAAACTGCTGTACTTGCGATTTAAGGCCCTTCCAGACGAAATCCTTTGTGATCCGGTGAAGGGTTTTCTGATAGACTTCATGATATGAGTGCAAGGCATTATCAGTGGACATAGAGGAGATTGAGGAAGCAAGTAAACCTTTTTCTTAAAAAAACCAACCCATCCCGTGCTGTCCACTGTGGGCCTAGCTCCCCTGCCGTGATCTTGGCTTCTAGCTGCTGCATCTCGCTGCTGTGGAGATTTTCTTTTCTGATCTGGTCGAACATTTGCAACCGAGGATAGGAGATTACCAAGAGACTAGCAGGCTGTTCATTTCTTCACGAGAGGGCATCCACGAACTTGTTCCCACGTCCAGCCCTATATTCAATGGAAAAATCAAAACCCAACAACTTACTGATCCAATGCTGCTGAGATTAGGTCGTGACATGTTGTTCTAGCAGGTACTTCAAGCTGTAGTGGTCAGTCCACACCAAGAATTTCCTTCCCCACAGATATGGCCTCCAATGTCGCACTGCCTTTGACAGCCCAATGAGTTCTTTTTCATAGGCAGCCAATTTCATGCATTGCTAGGAGAAGGGGCAACTAAAGTACAATATGGGCCGCCCTGTTGTTGGAGTACCACGCCAATGCCCCCCTCCAACGCATTGCACTTGACGATGAAAAGCTGTGAGAAATCGGGCAGCACGAGAACAGGGCTCGGTCATGGCTGTCTTGAGCGTGTCGAAGGCTACTTCTGCTTCCCCTTGTCCACTGGAAGCTATTCTTTCAAAGCAACTTGGTTAATGGTTTTGCTATCTTCCCATACCTAGCTACAAACCTGCGATAATATCCGGTCAACCCCAAAAAACCCCTCAAAGCCGTGATGGTCATGGGCTTTGGCCAGTTCAGCATCACCTCCACCTTATCCAGATCAGCTTGCACCTTGTCCTCCGAAATGGTATGTCCTAGATAGGCCGCTCTCCTTTGAGCAAACTCGCACTTGGCTCGTTTTAAATATAGCTGGTGCTCCTTTAGGAGTGCTAGGACTCTTCGCAAGTGCTGCAAAAGCTCCGTCCATGTGCGACTATAGACTAGGATGTCATCAAAGAAGACTAGCACAAACTTCCTAAGGATGCCCTTAAAGACCTCATTTATTAATGCTCGAAAGGTGGAAGGCGCGTTTGTAAGCTTGAAGGGCATCACAAGGAATTCAAAATGCCTATGATGTGTGCAGAGGGCTGTTTTGCCAATGTCCTCCTCCCTCATACGCACCTGATGATACCTTGACGTTAGATCCAGCTAGGAGAAGTAGCTGGCCCTATGCAGTTCTTCGAGTAATTCCTTGATAATCGGGATAGGGAACTTGTCCTTTATAGTCTTTTCATTGAGACCGCGGTAGACCACACAAAATCGCCAACTCCAGTCAGCCTTTCTGACCAATAGCACCGGTGAAGAGAACGGGGAATGACTCACCCAAATGACTCCTTTAGCCAACATGTCCTCGCACTGTTTCTCAATTTCATCTTTCTACTAGTGTGGATACCTATAAGGCCTGATGACTATCAAAAGAGTGCCTAGCACGAGCGGAATCTAGTGGATACCCCAAACACATGCTGAGCAAGAGTGAGGTGAACCCCCCTACATACCCCCTTGCCTTGGAGGCTTTCCTCATTGGCAACCACTACCCAAATACCCTGTTTCTGTTCTACCGGCAAGTTGAGCTTCCTAGTTGCCGTTGCATCCACAAAACTGTGAGTGCTGCCAGAATCAACGAGAAACGACACCGTATGTTTGCCAATGCGACCCTGGAGCTTCATTGCTTGCAGCTTCCCCATACCTACCATTGCTTGCAAGGAGATCTTAGCAAGTTCTTCCTCCTCTTCCCGTCTTTCCTCTTCTTTCTCCTCCACACACACCAACCCTTCCTCCTGGCACTCGAGCTAGAATAGCCATTTACAATGGTGTCCCATGGTGAAAGGTTCGTCACAGTTGAAGCAAAGCCCTTTCATTTGCCTCTCCTCCAATTCAGCCCTGCCGAGTTTCCACACGTAAGGGTTTGTGCTCGAGCTTGTCGTTGCCACAAATTTCTTGCATGGTACTTCCGCTTCCACCACTGCCACGAACTTCTTCCTCTGGCCCTCCACCTCCACCCTAAGGGCCACCCCTCTCCTTTCATAGAGTCAGGCGAGCGCCATGACATGGGTCATGTCTCAAGGGTTTTGAATCAACATGTCAACCGAGATCGACTCGCGCAACCCACTGATGAATAGAGCTACCTCTTGTTCTAAGGTGAGCGTCAGCATTTGAGCTGCTGCCTGGGTGAACTGGTGTCGGTATTCCTCCACCGAGCCCAACTGCCATAGCTTGGCCAACTCCCCTAAGGGATTGCTTCGAAGTGGGGGCCCAAACTGTTTGTCGCATAGCATCTTGAACTCAGGCCACCCCACCTCCAACCAGTCCTTCTCCATTCGACCGAACTAGAGTTAAGCCTCACCCTCCATGAGATAAGCTGCCAACTCCACCTTATCCTCCTCTGGCATCTTTTGGTGTTGAAAGAACCACTCACACCTATTCAACCAACCTAACAAATCTGATTGGCCATCGAACTTAGGAAGTCCAGGCATGTGTACTTTGGCACCAGTGTGCCTAGCTCCCCTTCACTGGCCACCGCCAAACTTCCTGGTGTCCAGTCCGGCAATGAACTGCCGTTGGTGGTTTCTACGGTCTTCTTTACCTTCCCCTTCCTACCCAACATTTCCCTAGTGAGATTTGCCTGTTGGAGTGACAGTTCTTCCACCTACGCGCGGTCCGTGTGATACATGGCGAGGAAGTTTTCGAACTGGTGCTGTAGATTCTTGATGTTGTCCGACATCTTCGGCTCTGATACCACTTTGTTATAAGATTGTTCTTTGTTACTTTCGTTTAACTCCTCGAGTTCCAATTCCGATTCTACTCTAGCCTTTAGTGTTTTCCTTCCCCATCTACCTATGTTTGCAATCTTTGCTTGGGCTCGTTAGAGAGAACCCGACGATCTCAATTCTTAAAGTCACTTGAGTTTTTTTTTTTTTTTGAGAAAAAGACGTATATTTCATTGCTGGAGTTCTTCCTTTAGTACATAGGATCAGAGGTACATTTCCAGCCCTCCCACTCTCCTACACCACTCCTTCCGCCTCCCAACTATCATGCCATTTTCTCCTTTTTTTCCTCCCACTACTAGACCCACTATCTATCCTTTACACAAGTAAAAACAGAACACTACATCAACAAAAATGCAGCAACATACACATGGATTCCTTGGCCCGTGGACACCAAGCAAGACACACTACACTACCTAACATAACCGAATTGAACAACAACTATAGGACAGCTGCATTTCGCAGCATTTTCACTTAGCCGCCTTAGCACGCCTCAAGTAAACCCAGCCGAAGAACCTTGGGTTATTGTTGCGGGTAACAAGACTCTATTCAACAACCCACTAACTTCTCCTGAGTTCCATCTCTTTCTAACACATACTCAATTCTTGGTTTGCAGTGCCTCACGAAATATATTAGGGACATTTACAAAGTCAAGGGTCTACATGATTTTCACACCATGTAGCAACATTTCTTTGGCTAACTTCGGTATTTTTGAAATCAGTCATACAGCTAGAGACTATCCTCAGAATGGAGCTTAAAGCATGTTGCTCCAGTACTACTCTTTTCCTTTCAGTATGTGTACCACAAGCCTAGGTCTCCATGGTTTTGTGGTTAGAGAAGGCTGGTGTTGCCATTGTTGATCCTTCTAAGCTTGATGGGGCTTCCATCATGGCTATCCTGCATATTTCCTTCTTATCAAACAGTGAGACAACATTATGTAGGGAGGGCAACTCTTTTCCACTTATGAATTGAATACAAATAGAACGAAATTTAAAGTTGAACTCCAACAGAAAATTCAAGGATACTAGTTTCCCTACTTAAAGCAGTATAAGTCTTGGCATCCCTAGAATGTTACATTCACAAATCTTGATAGTAATCAACTACAGGCATAACCTCTTCAAGAAATTAAAGTACTCAATATGTGACAAGTTACCTTGCTTGCTAGTTGCTAGCTTAGTAGGATGGGGCTTTAATAGCATGTAAATTAGTAGTTCCGCTGTGTATAATTTAGTGTGTACAAGCTGGTCCTAAATATCCGAATGTATTACTGATATCCCATTACCCTAGGAACTAACTAAAAAGAAACGAAAGAAAAATATGGACAAGAAATTGCAGTTAATACTCTCCAATCAATACAGCTAATATCTCAGGAACTAACTAGAAAAGAATGAAAAAAAAAGGAAAAAGAAGTTACAGTTAACACTATTCCAATCTGTCCAGATAATATACAACCTCAATTCAGCTAGCAATGCTAATGTCATGGCTATTATAATCCTATGCTCTCAGGATTTGCTATAGAAATCATGCAAGCCTGAATCTCAGTTTCCAATGAAAAGACTTAAGCATGGTGAATTAGTGCTCAAGAGAAAGTATAACTCACATTTCCAACATAGATCGACCGAGAATCAACCTCTTCCTTTTCAGCCATAGTTGCAGAGCCACTAGGGGAATCTTCATACATGTCCATTAGAAAAGCAATTTTCAAATTACAGATAAAGCCTAAAACCTCAATAAAGAAAAAGACAACAGCCCTAAGTAATATAATTTAAGACCACATACAAATAATGCAATGACACAACATCATTAGGTTACCCAGCAACTATATTTTTTAAGATAATTATCTCGCAACTACTTTGGTTTGTGAGAAAACCAACAGTTATGCTGAATTATATACAATCACTAAATTTATTATTGGACCCTCTTGAATTTATTTGTTTTTCAAGGTAAGTAGCAAATCCTAGGCCATTATACAACCAATTCATAGCACATGCTTTCCTCAAGCATTATGAATTAACTGACTTGGTGCCTTTCTGGATGCTAAAGCTGCAGTCTCCAGGTATCTTGTTTCCTCACCTTTAGCTAATTAAGTGGCAATCTGCTTGCATGTTATATGGTCTCTTTATTAGGACAGCCTAAAAAACCCAATGGATAAGGTACAATAAGAATTCTTATCTTTGGAGATTTCTTTTATTGATGTAATAAAGAGAATTTCAATATTAATTGTCTATTTTTGGAACTCCATTATTTATTTTGAGAATGTAATAACTCTAAGATTGTTAGATATGCCTTAGCGCAAGGAATGAACAAAACAAGCAGAAAGAAACTATCGATTAAAATTCTTGTGCTATATTGGGAGGTTCTCTCACTTAAGCCTCCAATTCATTTAAGAGTGGGGAGGTTCTCTCACTTGAGCCTCAAAAGTACTTCAAACATAGGTTCTCATGAAAAGGACCAAAATACTAACAAACTCAAAGGGAAATTAGAATGAAACTTCAAAGTGAATCAATCAAAACTAGGTCCTACACACAAGCAGACACCAGAAAGGTATTAGAGCTACAAGATGGTAATTTGCAGAGATTGAAAAGATTAACTAACCCACACTCTTCCAGAGATATACCAATGACCGAACCCGACTCCAAGCTAAGAGAGAGAGAAGCCAGTCCGAAAGGTAAGCTTTGGCTAGCCCATAGGAGGAATTGGTATGCCAAAGTATCAGAGATCAAGAATGGCTCAGATTCACATGTGACTAAGGAAGAGAACACTGAGATCGGCCATCCCATCATTGGCATATGAAGCTATGGAAGTGCAAGTGAAGGTATGTCCAATCTAGGAGGTAGTGCCAACGATGGCATTGGTGGTGGCAATCCAAGAATGAATGTGACACATTGTCAAACAAATCAAGACCAACTTTGACACACCTCTCAATCCCCACTATATGATGCTAGAATTCCATCCTACAATGGCATGGAGCATCCTTTAGGCTGGTTGAAAGAATGAGAACACTACTTTCTACCCTAGGAATGGCGGTTGTTAGTCATGAAAGTTTGGCTTCATTTCATCTTACAAGGGAGGCATACTTGTGCTTTTATAAGGGAGAAACCCTTGTAGTCTATGAGGTTTTTTAAAACTTTTTGCCCTCTCAGATTCGGACTCCCTTTGCATGGTAAACCATTAAAATGATATGATTAATTTGAACCAAACTGGCAAGATAGAAGAGTATCAACAGACTATCAAAGGTAATGGATAAGGATTTTTATATTTGGAGATTTCTTTTTTGGTAAAGTAAAATATTTGGAGATTTCTTTTCTTGATGTAATAATGAAATTCTCAAAATTGATCTTTTTTTGGAAAACTATCATTTATTTTGAGAACGTAATGCCTCAAAGCTTGCATCAATAAAACCTTAATACAAGGAATTATGAAAACTAGCAGAAAATCATTGATTAAAATTCTTGCGCTATATAAGATAGGGAGGTTCTCTCACTTGAGCCTCCAATTCCTGTAAGATAGTGAGGTTTTCTCACTAGAACCTCCGAAACACTTCAATTGTAATTTCTCGAAAAAAGGGCCAAAATACATTAAACTTAAGGCGAGATTAGACCTACACTTCAAAGTAAATCAAGCCATAACTAGGACCTCCACACAAACACATAAACAGCATCTTATTTCTTTTACTCTATTATACTCTCTGCGTTACCAATCAGCAAGAAATTGATTACCCATGCACTGCATGCTAAACTAGAGACAGGTTAGCCAACAATCAAGATTTTAACTACATCCTTGGTAAGTTGAATGGAATCTTATGCTACCAGGTATTGATCAATTGCTTTCCCAACTTGGGGACTTCTTTTCCAATCCCTGGGTTATCTAATCACGCTCCAACTTGTGTCACAGCTGCCTTTACAAACTCCACTAGGAAGACACATCTAAAATTTTACATTTTTACATGAAAACCCCAATTTTTTGTCACTCTATGTAAGGTTTGTGGTAAACCTAGCACTGGCAACCTGATACATAAAGTCTGCAGGAAGCTAATGGCTTAAAGCTAAATAGAAGATGTTTAGAAGGAAATTCTATCTTAATATCACCATGCAAGTGATTGAAATTTAATAGTGTGCAGCAGAGGAATGGAGATGGTGCTCCAAAGGAAGACCCCTTATCAATGGAAAAGAAAACCTTCAGTCATCCCCACACACTGACATTCTATTGCGCTGCTGTGAACCCTCTAGCTAGATGAAGAAGTTACCTTCTTTCTTTCTTTCTCTTTTTTTTTTTTATTTTTATTTTTATGAATAAAAACTTTCATTGAAGAGTAAGAATGTACAACCGTCAAGTAAAAGGATGGTTTACACAGCAATTCTAATCTATTGTAAGGAATACAAAAAATGTGGACTAATATAAGTCAAAATAGCCTAAAATAGGCAAAGATTCAGTTGGCTAAAGAGTATGGAAGCGGGCAACGGCTGCCCAAGCTGACTGAATTACATATTCTTCATATACAATACACCGCAACTGCTGATGAGGACCTCCAAACGTTGAAAGAAAATTTTGAAGAAGTTGCTATATCTAGTAGGCTGGAAGTAATGCCAGACTGTGATCTTAAGGAAGCAGGACAGTCAAGGCTGTCACAAACATAGCACCATACTTGCAAGGAGAAGGGAGATTGGAAGAAGAGGTGGTCATGGTATTTGTGACCATGATTGCAGAGATAGGAAAAGGTGGTTGTGTTTATCCCCCATCCATGTAGCCTGTCCAGGGTCTGTAATTTCCTTACAAAGCCAAGCAAGGACAAAAAGCATGGTAAAAGTTACTATTTCAATAAAACCGTCACCTGCTATGAGCCACCCATGATTGATAGTTCCCTAATTATCATCTAGAGCGTATGTTTATTTAATAGGGTGAAATAGAAACTCTGGATAGGTTTTATTCGTCCATCCCGTTCCTTATTTGCTAAACAAATACTCATGCACGCTAGAAACAAACCAAAACTCAAGAGAGTAAAATAATCAAAATAATCGAGCCAAACTTGATTTGTATTAAAAAAAAAAAAACGAACTCAAATAGTCTTCGAGCAAGTTGTATTCATTTATACCCCTATCCCTAGCCTAAGAGGGAAACAATCAATAAGCAGAAAGCCAAAACTAAAAGATCACTTGCACACCACTAGCACAAGAGAATATGCACTTTCTTCTAATAGCCAAAGATAAGTAGTAATATACACGTTTTACATCTAGCCTAGATTCAAGTGTTAATACACGAGGATAAAAATTAGGGCAAACAATGAAGAAAATAAAAGAACAGACCTTGAACAGCTCCCATTTCCTTCTCGACTTTAGCCTGGAGTTCGCGGAGAGCACCAGCTTCTTCTTCAATCTCCTTCAACCTCTTCTTCATATCCTCTAGGTCCTGTTTCGATCCATCTTTCAACAACAGCTCCGAGAGGGAAAAAGAGAGAGAGGAATAAAATCTGAAATACCTTGGAGCCAGCATTGGAGTCAGGATCTTCTTCAGCATAGTATTCATCATTAGCAGACATATCGGCATCTCCATCAATCTCTCCTTCTTCGTCGGGGATATCGCCTCCGTAAACTTCGTGTTCGTGTTCTTCATCCATGTCTTATTCTTTCCTTTAGCTTAACACGGCAATTGAGTACAGATCGAATCGGTTGATCGATGTATTCTGTACACTTTTCCTGCGTTGAGTGGGCTTCGTTTAGGGTTTCGAGATCGAGAGGCGTATGTTTAGCACTGTATATTGGAGTTTGGATGGGGGAAGAAATGAGGCGGATTTGCAAATTTGGATTATTATAGAATCGCCCCAAATTTTCTTTTTGATACGATTTTACTCCCTGCACTTGGTTTTTTTTTTCAAATTATGCCCATCGAGGAGTATTTAATTTAGCCTGCGTGGTGAACTTGCATGTATTTCCAACCCCCCCCTCCCCCCCCCCAAAAAAAATAAAAAAAGAAAACACCACTCACACATACACAGCTCCTTATTTCAACAAGTAGCCGCGATGGAATAGAATTAAACGGACCAGCTTGCTTTGTTGATTCATCTGATAAATGAAATGAAATTTTTTTAGCTCAATCCACCTCATCACTTGTTGATGGATTGAATGTGCCAGCTTCGATGCATTTAAAGATTTAGTGAGTTAAATAATTCAATCTATTATTTTGCTAAAATATAAAAATATTTTTTATATATTTTATAAAATATATAACATATATATTGCCAAAGTATAATGGGTAATTTAATATCTATTATTTAGAAAATATTCACCTATAAAGTTACTCTATGTCAATTTTAAGATGATTTAAATAAATGGTAATTAAGGAAATTCTACTACATAATTACTAAAAAGTAATTATATTATATAATTATTTTTTAAACTACTATAATAAGTTAAACCGGTTAAAAATGAGGCTTTTTCCTCTCCTCCTTTTTCATTTTTCTCTTTCATCTCATTTATTATTTATTTGATTTTTCACTTCAAATTTTATGAAATTTTAATAATTAATTCTTATTAACAAACTTTGGGGATTTAGTATGGGAAATTACAAGTATATTAGTTTGCCTTGTATAGATAGTCAATAGTTTTTTACAAACTATTGACAGTTTTAGCTAACGTGTCGATAACCTAATTAAACTATCAACAATAATGTCTGTGTGTGTGTGTGTGTTTTTTTTTTTTCATATAGCCAAAGTGGAGTACATCCAAACTCATGACAGTAAACACAACATATTAGCAATACTTACCAATAGAGCTATATTTGTCAACAATTATTGTTTCGTTGTTATGGTACTATCAACAAGTACATCAACATGTTGATGTTCAATTTGTTCTCACTAATTTGATCATTAATCTTTTGTGTTTTTAGGGAAATCTTGTCATAAGTAATCACAAAGTAGTTTCATTAGTTGGAGTTGGTTTTGGTTGTGCAGTTTTATTTACGGAAAAAGGGTTGAGTGGCAAATTGCACATACAAGTGCTATTTTGAAATTCGAATATTGTTGTACCATATTGCTTTTTTTTTTTTTGTTGGTCTTTGGGTTTCAATTACCAAGGAATAGAAACATTATAAATAAAGCTCGAGAATTAGCATTCCATTGCTATTATTTTATGTGTATATGGCTATAATTATTTGTGTTTCCAATGTGCTTATGATGTAACACGTGGTGGATTGTTAGCTAGTATGTATCATCTTACAAGAATACAATATAGTATAGATCAAATCGGAAGATGTATTCATAAAAGTATTTGTTCCAAAGAGTAATCCTAGAATTCCAACGGTTTTTCAGGTTTGGAAAATTGCAAATTTTCAAGAATGGAAATTGAGTATATATGTTAACATGTTTTAAGCCCCTGGAATGTCTCTAGTCAGTCGCAATGGGTCATGGGTCAAGTATGGATTTCATGTGTATTAGGCCAATCGGCTTTGGTGCTAATTGGGCTGATGCTTTCTAAATCCGCATTTCCCTTAATCCTTTTAATTTTTTACTTTGAAACTTGTGTTATAATGTCATAATACCATATACATTTATGTAATGTAATATTTATATTTTTTATATTATATAAATGTAGTGTCATAATACTATATGAATATAACATTTCAATACTATATATGCATTTATTATGTTGTGGATGATTCTATTATAATGTTATATAACATGTATTTTTTAATATTGTCATCATATATTATACAAAAATATATGTATCTATATATGCTTTAACACTAATTATATTTATATTAACATTAGACCATATTTAATGTCGTAGTAATTTTGAATCTTGTATTATAACAAATTTGTAATATAATGTCATAATACTATATACATATATCTGATGTAATGTTTATATCATTGAGCAATTGTTTAATATTTATGATCTAGCATGCGTAGCTTATAATTATGTGATATTATATAAATGTAGCGTCATGATACTATATAAATACAAATTTTCAATTCTATATACAAATGTGTTATGTTGTAGATCATTATGTTACAATGCTATATAACACGTATTTACTTTAGTATTGCTATCACATATTATATAAAACATGCTATGATATATCATATTGAACTTTATGTAATTGTATATGCTGTAATAGTAGTTAAATTGATACCTATATTACTATGATACTATATATAATTTCCTCATATTACTGTTCAGTAATCAGTACTCCTAGTATAGTTATTTAATATTTGCATCAATCATGCAGAATTTTATATGATATGGTGATATTATATAAATGTAGTGTCAATAATAGTATTTAAATATGATATTTTAATACTATATTATAAAATTATGAATGCTTAGAATACCCACAGTACAACTATTGAATGTTTACTCCAAGCATTCATGGTTTTATATAATATGGTGATATTATATAAATGTAGTGTCATAATTCTATTTAAATATAATAATTTAATAAAAATGAGGATTTTTATGGTTTCAACAGGCCACAATTTACCATTGGCAGGCCATTTTTACTATATTCATGAATGTTTTACGTGTTGGTATTACCATATCTTTCTTTCACCCTACAATGATATTGTGTATTTTATTGCATCCGGCTTGTAACTTACCGTTTTAGGATGGAATAACTATGCATAGCTGCTAGTTACTGCTATTGATTCATCCTTAGTGTAGTGGCATTTGTAATATCATTGGTACAAGGTAAGGTTGTCGACAGGTTATTGTAAATCTATCGACAGTTTTAGTTGCTTACATTTTTTTTTTTTAACTTAAACTATCACCATTTTTTTTTTAACTTATACTATTGACATTTTGTGAAAACCTGTCGATAGTTTAATTGGAGAAAGCAAAAAGTTAACTTTCAAATTTGATTACTTACTCTTTTAGCAACTTCAAATGACATTTTTATAAAAGATTTGTCTCCCTTCTTATATACAAACCGCTAAAAAAAAAATTAGAGGGAAAAAAAAAAAAAAAAGACTATTTTGAAGATGGATAGTGTTAATGCCAATGGATCAAGTATTGCTGGTAGATGCGGTACTCCACGTGGCCATGCTAGTGGATCAATTTTTGCTAATGGAAGTGAAATTGGCGATAGACATGACATTCCAGGTGGACCTGATAATTTAGGGGGATGTGGTAATGTCATCACCATGTCGGATTTGCTGTCTTACACCAAATTTGCAGTCAGACTGAATTGTTGATTGGAAGAAATTCGCATCATACTCAAAGGTAAAAGACTTTCTACAATAGGTATGTGAATATCAATGGTTTTGGCATTTACAAAAAAAAGATAAGAAAAAGCAAATAACAATGCATGAATGGACTTGCCATAAGCAATGCTTCCGACACCAATGCCATATTGATAGAAATAATCATATTACGACAGCTAGGGCACTAACTAGAATAGGTTGTTTATCTCGATTTAGAATAAAGTATGACAAGAGTGATAATTTGTGGGAAGTTATAGAAGTGCATACAAAGCACGATCACAAACTTGTTCACCCATCACAAAACTGCTTCATAAAATTGAACAAAGTTGTTTCAACTATTGATCATGCTTAAATCAAGAGCATGTTGGGGTGTGCCATACAGCCATGTCAGATAATGGAATATTTGGTACATTAGGTGGGTAATTATTACAAAGTTGGTTTTACAAAAAAAGGATTTATACAACTACATTGATGAGTAGAAGTGCCTAACTACCGGTGATGGTGATGTCAAGGCAGCCATTGCATACCTATTGGCATGATTGTCAAAATTGTGATTCTACAAAAAAAAAAAATTAGAAGGTATAAAGTCAGTAAAATTATATAAATTTAGATAGAACCGATAAAATTGAAATTTTGTAAAATTGCACACCTAAAGTCATAATTTTCTCTAAAATCTCTACCTACGTGATTTTGCACCCACTTTGACTATGAAAAGCCTGATAAAAAAGTAAACACATAAAATCATATTGTTAACTTGTAATTTTAACAACTACATCTATCAGCTTTAAAGGAATCCAATCCTGATTTATTTTATGACAAAAGTTTGAATGAAGAGTAGTTCAGTCGATTATTTTGGGTAAACTCCAAATGCTAAGTTGATGATGCATGCTTTAATGACATGGTTGTGTTTGATTCGACATATACATCTAACACGTACTTGATGCCACTAGCGATTATAGTTGGTGTCAACCATCATCATCAAACATGCATTTTTGGTAGTGCCTTATTGGTGCATGAGAAAGCCAAGATTTACACTTGGTTACTACATGTCTTTCTACACACCATGAATGGTAAATAGCCAATGTCTATCGTTACTGATGGGGACAAGGCAATGCGGCCAACAATCGAAGTTGTTTGTACAAGAGCAAAACATCAACTTTGTTCATGGCACCTTGAAAGGAATGCCATGCCCCATGTCTACAATGAGGAGTTCCTACAAAAGCTGAAGAAGTGCATGTTTAATATTAACTCTATTGAGAAATTCAAGGGAACATGGGTAGATATTCTTGAAATATTTAGGCAAGATAATGAATGGGCTAAAGAGATTCACCGAAAGCAGTTCTTATGGGCATAGGCATATTTGTGTGGTCATTTTTTTGATAAAGTTGCGAAGTACATAGAGATGTGAAGGTCTACACTCTTTTATAAAGGGGTCACACATTGTATCTAAACAATATCGGGTTTATGAGCTCCTTCATCACTTTGAGTGGCCACTATCTAGTATTAGGCATTTTGAACTAAAAGTTAAGTACAAAAGCACACATACAAAGCCAATGGTGCAAACCATGCTTCGTAGCTTTGAAAACTATGTTGCTTCCATATATATGAAAGCATCATTTGAAAGAGCTAGGTTAGAGACTTAGTGCTAGGCCATTTGGTTTTTAGCACATTGAGATGATAGTGAACTTAGCCCAACCATCAACATATTGCATCATTATGAGCACCTTATTAGGTTTGTAAAGGTGGCATTCAAACATCCAGGCTAATCCATTAACTACGACTGTTTACACTTTGAAAACATTAGATTTCTTTATTATCACACATTCCACATTGCAAAGATTGAGCTACTAACTAGGGTCCCACAAAACTTGATTTTGCCAAGGTGGACAAAGATGGCAAAGACCATATACAATGGTGATGTGATGGGGTTGCCCACTAGAGATAGAATAATTTCAAAAGAAGTTTGCTATGGTGCACTAGCATTTGCAAGTCGATTGATGTGTGAGCTTCGGTCAAAATTAGAGAAAGCTTACTCTAAGCTCATGGAGGAGATTGCATGCTTGACTTTAAAGATGCAAGATGTTTCAATTGGTAAAGCTGTCACTCAAACACTGGATGGTGACACAACAGGTACTTATTTTAGCTCATTAGGTTTGTAAATTTCCCTATATTACATAGTTTCTACACCTTTTTGGCTAAGTTTAAATTACTTCTTACTCACTTACAAACGTAAGTTATGTTCTATTGCAAGTAGGATTAAGGATCCAGAAGTTGTGCATCCAAAGGGTTCATTTAGCTATTAAATGAAGCGACTAAAGAGATAGGTCTACTGTGGTTTGTGTAAGGAGGAGGGACATAACTATACCTAATGTCTAAACATTGTTAGATCGGTTGGATATAACATCATGGTGTGTGAAAATCCTGCTAGAAACATATATAGTTCGTCATAACAAAATAATGAAGGATGTGTAGTTTCTAGTGCATCATTTGTAGTTCACCCTTTGTCCTCAATGCAAAGATGCATTCTCATTGTCTTAAGATTTTGGAGCATTCCACATTACAACCTGCTCAAGAAGAAGTACATGTGGCAATACATATGTCAAAAACTATAAATCGTCAAAACAATACAACCATGCAGGTGTTGAAGGCATAAGATTACTTAAACTTTTGCTTTTGGCATCTTGTTCAACCTTTTACATTGCTTTCCTAATTCTTTCTTCCATCTAAGTTTTCAACCATGGTTGCTCTCACTTAAAGCCTTATACCTCCAAATAACCAATTGATAAGTACTTAATGAAGTATAGCTGCACGACAATAAGCAAAAGAAATCTCCCATAACAATGAATTTGTAAAACAAATAGACAAAAGGAAAAGGCAATTTATGATAAAAGGAGACATGTATTTGTAAAACCGAACCATACCATTAAGAACATGACACAACTCGATATGTATTTCCTATCTATCACTTTATATTTTCTCACACCACCTTGTAACTTTTCTATCACATACTTAACCCAATTGAAATGTAGAAATCTATTGGGCTCTACCACTATAGCAAGAATTTATTTTTTTTATGCTTATCTCGGAATGAGGCGTAAGCAAATGACTTAGTATCCATACAATAAACAATTGTTAGAACCTATCATCTACTTCAACATTTTTTTCTTTAATTTTTCTCTTGACACTTTGGAGTGTATTTTCTTCACTTAAACTGGTATTACTCTTCACAAGATCTAAAACCTCTTATATAGCATCTATGGAAACATCCTCACCAGTACAAATCAAACTCATCACTTGTTCAACATCATGCAGATTTACTTGTAGCCTCTTTCCATTCACCTATAACACAAAGCTCTCAATGTTGAAGTTCTCGATAAGCCACACATAAAGGTCCCTATCTGTTTTACCGCATCTCATATGTAAGAGGTTACCTAACCCCAATTTAGCTACAACATCCCATTTTTCTACACTAAAACCTTCCATAACTTTGGAGCATATCTTGTGTCGTACTACAATTAATCAACAACAAGAATCACATAATCTAATATACAAAGGTACATTTTACATAATTCTAAGATCTAACAAATCTTACTTACTTCATATGTCCTTTAGACGAGTCTTTCATCCTCTCATGCTCAATTGAATTGTCTTTAGCTTTTTGTTCATATTCCATCCTTATTTCTTCCAAAAGTGCACGCCATTTTTCGACTCTCCTCTTATTTAATTGCAAAGATAAACATCATGTGGAGTAATCACAAAAACGAATTGAGGATGCACTTTATCAAAAATAAATTAAGTTTTTAAACCTATCGACAGCTTAACCCTACTTACACTCTTTACTAAGAAGGGAAAGAAAATCATCACCATAAGTTTCACGCATTACTCACCAAGAAAACAAAAATTATGATTTAGTGGACATATTAGAACATCATGTATGAAGTTATTGGATGCTTCATTTTAACCAGATAATATTAGGTACTTGTCATAAATTTCACTAAAGGATAAGATGAAAGTATACATTAATTAATGAACTTTTGTTGATAAGAGGACATGGACTACTGATAGATGTGTGCACAATATGTAAAACTGTCAACATGTAGCATGGAATCTATCAATAGAGATGTGTTGAACACCTAAAACTATCAACATGAAGGATGTAAATACTAAACAATTATATTATAGTCAACTCTAAATACTAAACGATCAACAAAATTATCAACACCTACAACTACTTGATCGATAAGAAATTCGATTGATTCCAAACCTTAAACGATGAACACCCTAATCCCTCTAAAACCCTTCACCCAATAGAATTCCTTAATTGACATTCATAATGCTAGTTTAACCACTAGAAACCCTAAAATCCCTTACACCAATGTAAATTATAAATCTTTGTTTACAACAAACCCTAAAAACAATTGTCAACAAACTATCAAGAAATACTAAACCCTAATGCTATAGAACAACAAAATTACAAATAGAAATATAATTAAAAACAAGGGAAGTAAAAATTTCATTAAATACCTAATAAAGAAAACAAAACAAATTTGTTGATGGAGTGCACTATAATCACTTGGATTGATTTAGTTATTGATGATCAACAGTCTTTACTATTTGCAAAGATGAAAATAATTGGATTTGGGGGGGTTTTACTATTCGGACGTAATAAGCGGTAGATATTGTGTTTTTCACTTTTTTTTTTTTTTTTTGGAGGGGGCCTTAAATAAAAGTACATATTTTTAACTATTGAGAATCTATACTTTTTTGCTGTTTTAAATTTTTGCACTTTTTTTTAATCTTTTTTAATATTATTTTCTCTTTTACCTATTCAACAAATAACAATTTATCAGTAATTTAAAGTAACCGATAGCTGGAATTACACCACAATTAATTGACAATTCGTATTTACTTAAAAGGATGATTATACAGTAGTCATTTTTAAGTGACAGAATGGTAGAATCCCCTTGATGATTAATAAAGTTAATTGATTTAGAGTGTAAAGTGCATTGTCCCATTAACCCATTATCATTTTTCAAATGAGGACTTTCAATGTACTTATAGAAATGGCTTTTAGTTATTTTAAATGATTGAATAAAATAAAAACCGTCTTCTTAAGCTAATGAAGTATTATATGTCTGCCTTTTTTAATACAATATCATAGGGATTATGCTCTTATATTAAGTGTGTAATATATATAATATATATCGTATGAATACTAAATATATAACAATATTGCATATACTATTGAGAAATCAAGAATAACCATTAAGAGAACTAAAGTTTACAAACAAAGCTTAAAGTATGAATAGTGAGAGGGTTTTGGAGAATTGAATTTTCAAGTAGAAGATTTGTGGAATAAATGAAAAAAGAAAAAGAAGGATAAAAGAAAATTTGTGGATTTAAAATATTAAGGATACAAGTTAGGAAAATTAAAAAATATAATTATATGATGAGGAAATACTACCTATAGCTTAGTAGCATTAAGGAATGATCCCAATTTTGTTGTTCAATTTGATGGAAGGAGTATGATTTAAGTCAACTAAGGTTGGATTGCTAGTAGAGTAGTAGAAGCCTAAAAAGCTAAGTAAACTTGCTTAAATGATACAATTGGTGATTAAGGACTAAAGGAGATGTCTTTTTGCAGTTATTGATTAAGAATAATGAAGACTTGGATTAATTAGGAGAATGCTTCTATCTAAATTGAGATGTAGATAAACTTAAGTAAAAGATTTGAAGGAATTGAAGTGCACAAGGATTGGTATGAAAAAGGAATAGTCATAGGCAAATTGATTGATCCGGATCCTAGAGTTAAGCTATGAGGAGTCAATTGAAATAACATAGTGAAAGATGTGGTTAAGGGAATTTTCGAGGTAATTAGAGATTTATGAGTAATATTGTAAGTCTTTGTAGATAATAAGGAAGTAAGCTCTAGGGAGACTAGGAGCAAAACTTGCAACGAGATGAATATCTCACCATCAAGTTACAAGTAAATTTTGAAGACAAGATTTATCACGGAGGAAGTTTCAGGAGAAAAGGGGAATTAAAATATAAGAATATTTTTGTAATTTCTCTTCCTAACATCTTGAAATAAATCTAATTCTATCCATTTTATTTTATATAGAATTAGATTGGCCCTTGTAGACTAGTAAAACCTTTTTAATCTTTTCTCAAGCTACTAGTTTCTTAAAATTAGAAATTGCTAAGTTCACCTCTTCCACTTTCTCTCTCTCTTTTCTTTTGAGCACTATCTTTCTCTCCCTCTCCTTCCTCGAAGATCTTTTTGTTCCTTGCCACAATTTATGGTAATTTCTTTCCCTTCTCTCCAGTTCTTGTATTCAATAGCTTTAATAGAAGCCCTAATTTATTGATTGTTTAAGGAAGAAATAGCCATCTTTTTTTATAAATGACAAACACAGAAGTTTTGGTAATTGTAAGTCTTTGTTTGAAGTGTGGGTTTTGTATGAGTTTCCTAAATAGTAGTCATACTATTGAAGGAAATCATGGAAGTTTAGTGGTATTATAGACATTGTGTGTGGAGACTTTTGGGATTATGTTAAAGGTAAACAAAAAGTATGTTACTCCATCCCTCTCTTGCTATTAGGCAAATTGGAATATGTGAAAATTAGGGTTTTAGATAAATTTAGGGTTAAATTTGTATAAATTGAAAAATTACCATGGAATATGAGAAATATCTTATCAATTTTCATGTTTTCATGATTAAAAGTATGGTAGATTCATGTAATTGTAGTTGTATGAGGTTGTAATTGATGATTCTTAGTGTTGAATCAAGAATGGATTGAATCAAGGGTTAACTTTGGGGGAAATTGGAAATTAGGTTTTCATTTTAAGGCCAATTTTTTAGTTGGGGTTGGTCGAGGAGGATGTGTGGTTAACTACATCTTAACCTTGGTGAGTTAGTGTCATGCCCCATGGTTCTAATAAATAGTCCCATCATGTCTATTAACTAGTTATGATAGTTTCAAAATGATTGCTATGACAATTAATTAGTAGACACAAGACTTTTAATTCATACACTATTACTTGAGGAATAATGTTCTATTCAATAAATATTTCAAATTTAGTATAAAAGGAGTTAGGGCTTTAGTTTATTGCCTCACTTAGGAATGCATTTGATCGTTTATTATATTTTACCTCACTTGATCTCATCTTTGTCAACTCTTGGGTACCATGATATGTTTAGGCATCTTTAATTTAGGTTCTTAGGTATCTATGAAAAACCTATAGAGGTGTGAGCAAAACTACAACTCAGTTGGAAAGAGATAGGCATTACATGTAAGCACATAGAGCAATCGAATCCTTTAAAGTGAATGCAACAGTTAAAATTTTCATCCACATGACATTAACTAATTTGTCATGAAGCAAGAGAAAATAACCTCGCATAAGCTTAGGTTTCGAAGAGTTTCGCCACAACATTAAGCACCTCCTACTAAACTTAAGGTTGTGCAATGTACCCCTATATCCCCTCTTTACCATTTTAGAAAATCCTTAAGATAGCTTCTAACTCGTATTGTGACCTCCTTTTCTATTACTTAGTTTGGTAAGGTTAGAAGAAGAAAACACCTAGTACTCACTATAATGGGTGTTGTTTAGTGGGTGTATGCTATTCAAATAGTGTAGGAGATTGAATGCATGAACTAGTTGATAAAGCCAAATTTAACACTAGTTCGATTTAAGAGGTGATCAAATACCATACACATTCTACACTAGAGAGGTAAATTAATGCAATTCATGTTAAGGCACATAAACAGACTTAGTTATTGCAGTCAAGGCTACTCTGCTTAGAGACATAATACTAGGTTATAACCATAAATGGTATAATAACATACAATCCCCTATTAGTATAATAAAAATTGTTGTGAAGCAAGCCAGTTACCTAGTTTATGAAGTGCTTTACAACCATCTAGAAACCACATGTCATATAAAATATAATAATCAAGCTATTATTAAACGAGTTAGAAGAATCTATAGCCTCTATAATAGGTTTGTGAGAGGAATCAGACTCTTCCAGGACCTATCACCAGGGCCCGAGCTAAGGGTTTCCATAATCTAGCTTTGAGGGTTTTGCTAGAGAAACCTAACCTTGAGAAAACTAACCTACTTCCTACAACTTTGCACTATAATTTTGATGCATTTCAACAGGTTCATTTGTCAGTCCTACAGGATGCAAAAACACCCATACTACTGAGCGAATTAGGGTTGTCAACGGAACCTGATTCAAAAGCTTCTTGAAGACCGACATCATGAAGGACCATTTCTTTTATATATTTATTCTTTTATGAACTATTTTGGTTTTGGGACACTTTTATTTCCTTGTAATTTTCATTTAGGGCTAGCCACCTTAAAAGTGGCAAACTTGTAATTTTGACCATTTTTTAACCCTAAGAGTAGCAAGTATAAATACTTGCTTAAGAGAGGGTTTGAGGGGGGGGGGGGGGGGGCATGCATATTAGAATCATACGCTTTCACGTGTGGAATTAGGGTTCATCCTTAGTTCAAACCTCTTATCAATTTCAACCCAAGAATTGGAATTGTGGCGAGTGCGACGAAGGGGAATTGTGAGTCATATCGATTCCATCTTTGTTGTATGTTCATTTCTTCTCTAGTGAGTCATATCTAGGGTAGATTTGGATCTTTCTTAGATATATTTGTGTTTGTTTTTCGTGAATAATCATCTTTTAAGATTGATTGTTCATTGAGCACTTGAAATACATATATCACTTTTAGTGCATTGGCGAGAATTTGTGATTGAAAGGGGGAAGTGGATTTCATGGTTTTATTACTTCCTTTGATCTGATTTCCACGTGATTTTCAATCCTTATTGTGGTTACTTGGTGAATGTTACAAATAGAGATTATAATTACATCATTTGATCAACATTTTCCATCAAAATCTACAAGGTGTTCACGTGGATTGTCTCATTAGTGGACCAATTTGTGATTGACTTGAGACTTGTTTTATTTGAGTCAATTGATCGTGTTTCAAAGTGGTTTTGAGCACATCATCTTTTGGTATCAGAGCACACGTTGAGAGAAGGGATTTATGGTTGTTTGATTTTGTGATATTCATCTTCAATTAGGGTTAATCAAATTGTGAACCGCAATTGTGTTGTTGTAGTTTGTGACTTGTGAAATTACCTTGGTTAGAATTTTGATTTGCTGTTTGTTGGAGTTGGATTGGGAAGGTTGTTGTATCATCTTGTGATTAATAATTTTTGTGGAAGGAAGGAAGAATAGAAGTGTTGTTAATTCAACATTTATGTGAGCTTGAAAAAATTACCTTGTTCTTGCCATAACTAGTTGTGGCGTGAAGGAGGTTATGTAGTTTGTTGTTGTGATTTCCATTGTGTAATTCTGAATTTGAGAAGTGCAATTTACAGATTTGCATTGAGTTAAGTAGTAAGGAATCTATTTGAATTCAAACACATTCCATTAAGTTGTGGGAGTTAATAAGTGCTATTTGAATTTGAATTCATTACTTACCAATTGAAGAAGGCTTGCAATTAGTAAAGTGGTTTGAATTTCCAATTGAAGTTGCTGCCTATTGTGGATATTCGGATTACATTTGTGGAAAGTGGCATATTTGTTTTTGTTGTCATCCTTGCCATGGAAAGTGGAAGCATACTTGTTGTTATTGCCACTTGTGTTGTTGCCGTGGAAGTGAAGCATATTTATTGTTGTTATCACTTGTGTGTTGCCGTAGGAATAATTTGTGGAACTTAAAAAAAATTTGTTGCACCATGATCTTGAAAGAAGTGGGAAATATTGTTCACGTGTTGATTGAGTTTGAATTCCACAATGTCTAGTGAAATGCTTCAATATGCTAATGTATTGCGACGCACATTAAGTACATTTGCTAATAAGGAGGAAGAACAAAAGGAAAACTTGTTCTACACTTCTTGTAGGATACAAGGAAATTTATGTGTCCTTATAATAGATTGTGGTAGTTGTACTAATGTAGTAACTGCATCGTTGGTATCGAAGCTAAAGCTCTCAACTATTCCACATCCTAAACCATATAAACTACATTGACTTAATGATCAAGGAAGTCTGTATGTTACCCAAAGAGCTAGGGTACCCTTCAGTATAGAGGACAAGTATTGTGATGAAATTGAGTGTGATATCTTGCCTATGTGTACATCCTATATTTTTCTTGGCAGACCATGGTTATATAATAGGACGGTCTTACACGATGGCTTCAAAAATACATATTTGTTCCAAAAGGAGGGCAAACGGATTATTCTGAATCCTATGCCACCTTCAGAGGTCCATAATGTCCAGCAACAGATTAATCGACCATCAGAGGATAAGAAGGCTTTGATACAAAATGACATCTCTGAGGGGAAAAAGGTATTGTTGATGGGACAAGGTGAGATGGAGAGGCTAATCACAGAAGAGGCTCCAACATACTTGCTTCAGTTGAGATGTGTATTAGGGTTACAGGAACCACAGTCTCTACCTCCAGCAGTTTCTCAGGTATTGAATGAGTATACTGACATTTTTCTTGATGATTTACCAGCAGGATTACCTCCCTTGAGAGGGATAGAGCATGCTATTGATCTTATGCCCGGTTTAGTGTTACCAAACCGACATGCATGTCGCATGAATCCTGAGGAGGCTAAGGAATTGAAACGTCAGGTAGATGAATTGGTGGAACAGGGGTTTGTTAGAGAGAATCTCAGCCCATGCGCTGCTCCCGCACTTCTTGTTCCCAAGAAGGATGGAACTTGGAGAATGTGTATCGATAGCAGAGCCATCAACAAAATCATCATTAAATACAGGTATCCTATTCCTAGACTTGATGATATGTTGGATGAGCTGCATGGTTCACAAATTTTCTCCAAAGTGGATCTTAAAAGTGGATATCACCAGATTCGGATGAGGGAAGAGGATAAATGGAAGACAGCTTTTAAAACACATCATGGACTGTATGAATGTTTGGTTATGCTCTTTGGTTTGAGTAATGCTCCTAGTACCTTTATGAGATTGATGAACCATGTATTGAAAAAGTTTCTAGGAAAATTTGTTGTTGTTTATTTTGATGATATTCTGATCTACAGCAAAGACCTAGAACAACATGTGGAGCATCTTCGGGTAGTATTTTCAGTATTGAAGACACAACAGCTATTTGCAAATATTCAGAAGTGTTCCTTTTGCCAAACTGAGGTAACATTTTTGGGTTTTGTTGTGTCAGGTTCAGGTGTTAGGATGGATGAGGAGAAAGTGAGGGCGATCAAAGAATGGCCAACACCTACTTTAGTTACTGAGGTAAAAAGTTTTCATGGGCTTGCATCCTTTTATAGACACTTTGTCCAAAATTTCAGTAGCATTGTTAGTCTTCTCACAGAACTGACTAAGAAGAGTGTTCCTTTTATTTGGAGTGAAAAGGCCCTGAGGAGTTTTGAAGAGATAAAAGAAAAACTCATTTGTGCTCCATTACTAGTCTTACTTGATTTTGACAAAGTTTTTGAATTGGAATGTGATGCTTCAGGGATTGGAATTGGTGCTGTATTAATGCAGGAGAAGAGACCTATAGCATATTTTAGTGAAAAGTTGAGTGGAGCAACTTTGAACTATTCTATATATGATAAGGAATTTTATTCCTTAGTGAGGGCTCTCATGACGTGGCAGCATTATCTCCTCTCGAAGGAGTTTATCATTTATACAAATTATGAATCTTTGAAACATTTCAGGGGACAACATCATTTGTCTAAGCTCCAGGCCAAGTGGGTGGAATTTCTGGAGGGTTTTGCTTATGTGATTAAGTACAAAAAGGGCAATCAGAATATTATTGCTGATGCTTTATCACGATGGTATGTACTTATCACTTCTCTTCAGTCAAAATTGTTGGGTTTTGAGTTGTTGAAAGAACAATATGTATGTGATGAGGAATTCAAAACTGTCATGGAGAGGTGTCTTGGAGGCGGGATATATGATGGATATTGTGTGATAAATGGTTTTCTGTATAAATCAGGAAAACCATGTATTCCATCTGGATCTGTGAGGGAAGCACATGCAGGTGGTTTGTCAAGGCATTTTGGTGAGAAGAGAACTTTAGCCATATTGAGGAAAAATTTCTACTGAAAAGGTATGATAAAGGATGTCCATAGGGTACTAGAAAGGTGTGGTATTTGCAAGAGAGCCAAAGGGAGGAAAGGTGCGCAGGTTGAATATATGCCTTTACCTATACCATCTAAACCGTGGACTGATATCAGCATGGATTTTGTGTTGGGATTACCTAGAACACAAAGGGGGAAAGACTCTATTATGGTGGTTGTTAATCGATTCAACAAAATGTCACACTTTGTGCCATGCCACAAAACAAACGATGCTCTTTTTATTGCTAACCTTTTTGTGCAGGAAATTGTCAAATTACATGAAGTTCCACACAGCATAGTGTCAGACAGAGATACTAAGTTCCTTAGTTTCTTCTAGAAAACACTATGGAGAAGACTGGGTACTAAACTGATGTACAGTACCTCTTGCCATCCTCTGACCGATGGACAAACAGAGGTTGTCAATCGCACGCTTGGGAATCTACTCAAAGCAACAGTTGGCAAGAATCTTACTGATTGGGACTTGTGTCTTCCTATTGTTGAGTTCGCTTACAATAGGTCTACTCATAGTTCAACCAGTAAGTCTCCCTTTGAAGTTGTTTATGGCTATAACCCTTCCATTCCATTGGATTTTATAGCTGGACTAGCAACAAAGGAAGAAAGTCTTAGCGGAGTTGACCGAGAATAATAGATTCAACACATCCATGATCGAACCACTAAACGCCTTCAGAAGACCTAGGAACAACAGAGGATCCAAGGAAACAAACACAGGAAAATTCATCTCTATAATCCAGGTGACTTAGTCTGGATTAATCTTAGCAGGGACAGGTTTCCACATAAAAAGTCACAGAAGCTATCTCCTAAATCAGACGGACCATTCAAGGTCTTAAAGCGCATCAACGACAATGCATATCGCATAGAGTTACCAGGAGAATATGGAGTATCGACCACTTTTAATGTCTCAGATCTTTCACCATACTTAGTAGATGACGTGCACGAAGATCCATCAGATTTGAGGGCAAATCTTCCAGAAGCCCGAGGAAATGATAGGAATCAAACTCTTCCAAGACCTATCACCAGGGCCCGAGCTAAGGGTCTCCATAATCTAGCTTTGAGGGTTTTGCTAGAGAAACCTAACCTTGAGAAAACTAATCTACTTCCTACATCTTTGCACTATAATTTTGATGCATTTCAGTAGATTCATTTGTCAGTCCTACAGGATGCAAAAACACCCATACTACTGAGCGAATCAGGGTTGTCAACGGAACCTGATTCAAAAGCTTCTTGAAGATCGACATCATGAAGGACCATTTCTTTTATATATTTATTCTTTTATGAACTATTTTGGTTTTTGGACACTTTTATTTCCTTATAATTTTCATTTAGGATTAGCCACCTTAAAAGTGGCAAACTTGTAATTCTGACCACTTTTTAACCCTATGAGTAGCAAGTATAAATACTTGCTTAAGAGAGGGGGGGGGGGGGGGGGGGGGGGGGGGGGGGCATTTTTTCATATTAGAATCATACACTTTCACGTGTGGAATTAGGGTTCATCCTTAGTTCAAACCTTTTATCAATTTCAACCCAAGAATTGGAATTGTGGCGAGTGCGACGAAGGAGAATTGCGAGTCATATCAATTCCATCTTTGTTGTATGTTCATTTCTTCTCTAGTGAGTCATATCTAGGGTAGATTTGGATCTTTCTTGGATATATTTGTGTTTTTTTTTCGTGAATAATCATCTTTTAAGATTGATTGTTCATTGAGCACTTGAAATACATATATCATTTTTAGTGCATTGGCGAGAATTTGTGATTGAAAGGGGGAAGTGGATTTCATGGTTTTATTGCTTCCTTTGATCTGATTTCCACATGATTTTCAATCCTTATTGTGGTTACTTGGTGAATGTTACAAATAGAGATTATAATTACATCATTTGATCAACATTTTTCATCAAAATCTACAAGGTGTTCACGTGGATTGTCTCATTAGTGGACCGGTTTGTAATTGACTTGAGACTTGTTTTATTTGAGTCAATTGATTGTGTTTCAAAGTGGTTTTGAGCACATCAGTTTGGTATTAGGTTCTACTATAATTTAAGTTACATAAGTCATTTATAGCTATATGTAAAGTAAAGTTTAATGCATTTCCTAAAAAAATGTTAGTTAATAGTGCAATACGAAAGTTAGGTGGGAAATATAGTAAGAAATATGTAAAATTTTATTACATTTTACTTAATTTTTTTGTAAATCTTAATATGATAATTGTAATGATATCAAGTATCTTCACATTTGACTAATACTTGTAATTTTAACATTATAACCTACTAAATTCCTTTAAGATGGTGAAAACAAAGGTTATTTATAGTTAAATAGTGTTTAGGTCATATGGGATAGCAGATTTGCTGTATATAAATACAACTATTTTTAAGAAAATTGTGAAATAAGACATTGTTGTTTTGGTATTTGAGTTAAAGTGTTAAAGCTCAAGACAAAAGAGGAAATAAAAGGATTTTAAGTCTACAATAATTTAATATAAATATATTTATAAAGATTTATGTAAGGAAATTTGTATAGAGTTATAATAATGTAAATGTAACAATGACTTTGATTATAGTAAAATAAGAGACAAATAAAGAGTGTTGAAAATAAGTATCTAGTATAAGTTTCATCATAATGTAGTCAAAATGGGTCATAGATAGTGGGAAATGAAAATAGGCATTGTTTAGGAAATTAATTAGTTAATCAAAGTTTTGTTAATTTACTTGAAAATAAGTCTCAAGATCCAAAATAAACTAAAAACACTTAATCAAATAGTAGCATAGGCATTGTATGATTACGAATATCATGTGTAAAAATATGGTGATTTTATATGAACTAAAGCCATAGTTTTTCAATTTTCCCCTAAAATTAGTAATTTACACAATATATAGCCAAAACTTGCAAAAGTTATAAAAAAAATACTAAATATAAGAAAATTAAATTCAACAAAAAATAACATAGAATAGTAGGGAAATAAGATACCTATAGATTGAACGGCAAGACAAAAAAACCAAGAAAACAACCACCTAAATTTAGAGTTAGCAATTTGTGTTATTGTGTCATGTGTCATATTTGTGTCTAAACGGATTCATGTTCGAAAAACCTCAACTTGTGACATGACCCATTTATTAATTATGTACAAAAATCTAAACCCATAACTCGATCTATGTGTCTCGTATCCAAATTGAATTCGCTTATCAATTAAAAAGTCATAAATAATTTATAAAATACCTACATGTTTAAAGCAAAAAAGGTGATAATAAAATTAACTTTTACAAATACTAATGAATTAAAGATAATTATAATCATTTATGATTCTAATGAAAGTGAATCCCTTTGATCTTATATTCTTATCCATTTCCCAAAAGGGCTCTATTAGTTCCCTAACCCTCACAACAAATTTCTAGTGTGTCTAATGAAAATTTTCTCTAAGGACTTAGAAAAACAAAGATGAATATAAGAAAGAAAAAAAGAAGTTAAAAAAAATTGTGTTATAATTCTAATCAATATTTCTCCTTTTAATATATATTTCATCTTCTACCTAGCTATTATTATGTGTTCTCACAAAATTTGGATATCTTAGTTAAGATGTTCTACTATTTACCCTTAATAGTATCTTTAATAGATGATTCAAAGAAAGGATTTGCATTTTGAAATTTCCACATTCCTCCATTGTTTTCATAGCAACATTATACAATCCTCTTTCATAATGAAGCAACATGATGTAAGGAAATTTACATCACTACTTTCCACAATTTTCTCGTTCAACTTGTGTGTTTAGTTGCCTAGCCTTTTAGATTATTAATTTCTTTCAACATGCAGCCAATTGACAAATCAAAGAAGCTCAATTGTATCCCAGATGAACATTACATGCAAACTTTGTTGGGTGGAAGATATTGTTGGTTGTAAGACAATTTTATCATTGATTGATGATTTTTATTACTTCAATTTCTACTTTAGAATGCAGTACTACTACTTACAATATAATTACTCAACATAAACACATTAATGCAAATTAGCAAACAATAGTATTGAAAAGATTCAAACTTTTCATTTAGAAAACATAAAAATTGAAACTTCACTTTAAGTGTTCTATTTTGTAATTCGGCTTTGACAAGAATAAAAACTTTACCTCAAGTACATCAACTACTATTTTCCATCTTCCAATAGGAGTTTCATAAGAGTCACTGCCTTCTAGTAACAAAAAGACACAACTGCTCTTCAGCAATTGTAAGTGCACTTTATGTTTTGCTTTGTTCAGTTGTTAAGGGGGAGATGAAAAGAAGAGAGGATAAAAATAAACCTTAGGTGAAACTATTAAAATTTGAATAAACTATTATTAACAATATATGCTACTTAAATATATTCAAAATATTATTAATAATAAATGGGCTTAGGAGTCAAACTCAGGACTTATTTATGTGACCTATTAAATAAACGGATTCATAAATGGGTCTATCTGTTAAACCCAAACTTGGACATAAATTTTAGCATGTCATTTCTAAGTCTGACTCGTTTATTATTCGTGTTGTTTTTTGCCATCTTGAACTCATTTGTAATCATGTTGTGTCGTGTTAAGATTTACGAGTTGGGTCTTAAATTGCTAGCCTCACCCAAACTACCTTGACAACCACCAAGAGAGTTTTAGCCTACCTTAAGGGAATGGATTCGATCTAAACTTTACCTCTTATGATTTGCGGAGGCAAACAACTCAAGATGAAGGAGAATGAATATGGCTTGCAGAATTTATAGAGTTTTAGTTGCCTCTCAATATTTATTTATTTATTTTCATTCTTACAATAGGTTAAAAATCTAAGGAAAAATCACATGTGCATTGACATATTGGCAAGTGTTTGGTTGAATTTTAGACACTTAGTGAATTTTTTATGAGTTTTCAAAGGAAAAAATGATGCATAATGTTTTGCCTTTATTTTAAATGCCACAACTCTAATTCCTTGGTTTGCTAACCTTGTTGAGTGTTTTTCTAGCATGATAGAAGTTGTTTAACACATATAAAGTGGGTTTGTAAATTTTTGGGAGTGCATTTAGGGTGATTTTGTCATATTTTAGCATTTTACCCTATTATTTTATTTACTTTTTCTACAATAACTACTTTGAATTAGTGATAGGTATCCTCATGATGATGCCTTCCATGCATGAGGCATATGTCTTTATCATGTTTTTTACCTTTGCCTTTTACTAATTTACCTACCCTAATTACAATTTATTAATTACTATCATATTTTTACTTTTTACTATTAATTTTTACCTTTAGAGGCAAATTGTTCTTTTAACCATTTTTCCTTTAATGGATGCCTTGTTGTGGATTTTCTAATCCTTATTTATGGTAGCTAAGTATTTATGACTTTTGTAATTAAATGAAATTAAGGTTACCGTTATTCCTTTAACTATATTAAAGTATCACTTTTTAGTTATTATCGAAATTCCTTAATATAGACCATGTTGATATTTTTATCTCTAGTTCCATTAACTCCTAATATATTTCCATCCCTCCTTTGATAAGGCAGGTTAGTTGCTATGGGTGATTTGTTTATTTGCCTAATTGGTTTTTTGGCTTTATAATCCTTAAATTGGTTAGCATTTTCCATAAGGTTTCAATATTATGAGGTTATTTATGTGTTTGAGGTGTTGGAGAATATCAATATGTATGCATGTATGGATTTATACTTGCTAAGGAGTCATGTGTTATTCAAATTTTTAGGACGCTAAAATTGTGCTAGATGCTATGCTTAAATAGAAGATAATATCGTGAGTGTTGCTATAGTAATTGGAAGTATGTTGTCATGGTATGAATTGTGAGTTTATAGTTTGTTCAGAGTCTTACAAGCTCATAAGTATGAGAATACAATAGATTGTTTATGTTATCGATTTTTGGGTATGATAATTTTATAATTGGATGAAATTATAAAAAATACTAAAATTAAAAAATGGTATAATGATCCAAGTTAAAATGATTGCATAAGAATCTTGGTGCATTTTTGAAATATTCCAGGTGTAAATGCTCAATTTCAAAAATAAAGGAGTTAACTTCACTTGAAACAAATACAAGGAGAGTATATTTGTAATTTATCTAAAATGTCAATGTGCAATTTGGATAATTGTTAAGAAAATTTCTATATATCGCTTTATAGGTTTTTTTTTTATAGATATATAATCAATCATAAAAAGATAAAAATTTTATCTTTTAAACTTGTTAACTAATGTTTTAAAAGCACCATTTAAGACTTTTCTCTCATAATACAAAATCCACATAGCTATGAGTACCCTATTTGTATTATAATGTGATAAGTAAAAATAAATAAAAGATTCCTTTATTCAATCTTATATATATTTTTTATGTGGTGGTTAACTTAATACAGTAACAAAATACCAAATTTGTGGTGAATATTAAATACAACCTTCTTTTCCATTAGCCAACCATTAGTATCATTGGGAATTGAAGGCAACCACCACAACGCCATGTCAAAACTTAATATTCTAAGTTCCCAAGTCTAGAAGTCTTCGCATTCTGTCTCTCCCTCTTTCTCTCACTTTCTCACAAATTTCCTAGTCCTTTCTTGCACCATTTCTATATCCTTAAAGGGCAAAGACAGGTACCATATTATACAAAAACCCATAAGTGTTTTTAATGTTTTTATTATATCATATAGTTAAACTTAAAATAGAAAACACAAAAATGGTCTTTTATGACCTTTAATTAACACCTAAGCACCCATTAATAGAACATATTATAATAATTATTATTATATTTATTATTATAATCGTGTAATCTTTTACTACTCTTACTTTTTTTTTAAATAATACCAAACCAAAATACTGAGCAAGCATTAGCTCTCCCTGAAAAGTAGCCGTATCTTCTTCAACTTCATCATTCAACATTCTTCTCATCCTTAATCTTGCCAAGTCAACATCTTCATCGTACTAGCCTACCTCGTCCTCTCCTCCTCGTCCGTGAATCAAACTAAACCAATTCGAACTTAGAGAAAAAAAAAAGGGGGTGGGGTGGGGGAAAAGTCAATGTACTTGATCAACTGCTCGCAGTGCCGCACTCCGTTGGAGCTGCCATCGGGTGCCAGGTCCATCCGCTGTGCCGTCTGCCGTGCCGTTACCTTGGTGGCCGATCCTCGCCCCCTTCCACAGCATCACTACCAAAACCACCATTCTTATCCTCCTCCTCCTCCATCATCATCACATCAGGTCACAGCACCATCCCCCTACAACCACGCGCCGCCGGGTCCCTTGCCTTCCGCTCATGGACGCAAGCGCGCTCTCATATGTGGCGTGTCCTACAAGCACACCCGATATGAGCTTAAAGGTTGCATCAATGATGTCAGGTGCATGAAGTACTTGTTGGTCAACCGATTCAAGTTCCCCGAGTCCTGTATTCTCATGCTTAATGGTCCGTGTGTTGACTTTTCTCTCCGATCTTCGACTTTTTTATTAAGTTAGGTTTGATATTGAGACCAAACTAGTGAATTATAGTACTTGGTTGCGCATGCGCTCCATAATATCAAAAATTTCTAAATTGGGAGTCTAATGATGATGGGTTAGTTAAATTTGGGATGACAGATTATATAGCCATTGTTTTGCTTTATTACTTTAATTAGTGTGCTCGGGATTCATTCTCGTGAAATGTGTAATAAGTGCTTTAGGGTAGTTTTTTTCCTGGAATATGTTAACAACTATGATAATCAAAACTTTATAATTATTAAATATCGCTGTAGTAATTACTAAGCGTTTTCAATTACTAGAAGCTTTTTGCCAAAACTGATGCTGGTGGTTTGCAGATAGCAGCTTATGGTTGATAGCAGTGGTTAAATACGAGGATAATAAAGAAAATGATTTTCGTTTTTTAAAAGAGGAAATCGTTTTCCTTATCATCCATTGATATTTTCCGTAATTATTAACCACCATGTCACTAAAAGTCGGCTGCTAGCATTGTTTTTCACCACCACAACTGCTGAAAGTCAGCCGCTGGCATTGTTATCCACTGCTATTTATTGCTAAAAGATACTGTACTTTCAATCTCTAACATAACCATGATGGTAGTTGATAAATACTAAGTTTGATGATAACAAATGTGGAAAACAAACCCACAAATCGTTTTCTACTAACCAGACACACAGCTTAAAATTTTTCATATTTTCGTACCGGATAATATGCCTCATCCTTGTTTTATATCTCAATAGTTTCTTTAAGTGCGCCTTGAATATCAGTTGTTTAATAAATATTTATTTAACAGAAGAAGAACCTGATCCATTGAAGCGTCCAACTCTAAATAACATGAGAATGGCCTTTTACTGGCTTATCCAAGGATGTCAACCTGGGGATTCCCTCGTGTTCCATTTTTCTGGCCATGGATCCCAAAAACGGAACTATACGGGGGACGAGGTGGATGGATTTGATGAAACACTTTGTCCAACAGATTTTGAGACCAATGGAATGATTGTTGATGATGAGATCAATGTGACCATTGTCAGGCCTCTCCCTCGTGGTGCTAAACTTCATGCCATTATTGATTCTTGTCACAGTGGAACCGTGCTGGATTTACCATTCCTTTGTAGGATGGACAGGTTGGAATATTTTTATAAATGTTGATTTGCTACTAAATGCCTCTGTGTTCTCTTTTCTTGCTACAAAGTTAGTTTTTCTCCCTTAAGTCCATCGAGTTTAACTCCACAACCAATTTAAACTTTTAGATTAATTGGTTATAGGCTAAATTTCACGTAATACCAAAGCATGGAGGTCATGAATTTAAATCCTGCGAATAGATAAACAAATTTTTAGATTGGTTGGATGTTGAGCTAAATTCAAGAGTGTTATTTACTATTTCCTGTTCTTTTTTATGGATGTAGAAATGGCCAGTATTTGTGGGAGGATCATCGTCCCCGATCAGGAATGTGGAAAGGAACAAGTGGAGGGGAGGTCATTTCATTTAGTGGCTGTGATGATGATCAAACTTCTGCTGATACGTCGGTAAAGATTTAAATGCTATATAAACTTCTAATCCGATTGTTGTTTTGCAAAGCCATAATGGAAACGGCAATTTTTGTCTTTCTTCTAAAGAATATGATATTGAGATTTTTTCCAGAATGTGATTGGTTTCTATTGTTGCTTCCTGCTTTAGACCTTTTATTAGTTAATCCTTATAAAGCCCCTGCCTGTGTACTACTTTCTCCTTTTCCTGAAAATCTTTGGGATACTTAGAATGGAGCTGCATTATAGAACAGAAGCAGTCAGTCTTTCACGTACCTAAAATGGAGCCCCATTGTAGATCAGCTTATGAATTGATTACCTTCTGTCCACAGGCTCTTTCAAAGGTTACTTCAACAGGTGCAATGACTTATTCTTTCATCCAAGCTATTGAACGAGGACATGCAACTACTTATGGAAACATGCTAAATGCAATGCGGTCCACTATTCGGAGCACTCTCAATGAATCCGATGGTGGCCATGTAACAAGTCTTATCACCATGCTTTTGACAGGAGGAAGTCTTGGTGGTGGTGGTCTACGACAGGTATGTATGTCATCATAGTACTACAAGCCCTGTTAAACAGGTAAACTGAAAATTTATAAATTTTATATCTACAACTAGTTGATTTAAAAGTTTAACCCTGTTAGATTTGGTATGGTTTTATATTTCATATTTGTTAAATAATATTTTCACTCTGTGGTGGACTAAGGTTTTGGTTGAAAATCGGTCAGTGTACCATTTAATTAAATAGCAGTAAAGTGGATGAGACTTGAACTTAGGACTCCCTTAGATACCATGGTAAATTAAGATTCACAAACAGTTGGCTTAAAAATTGAAGCTTGTTAGATCCGATGTTTGTTTTACATTTATTGGTTAACAAAAACAAATGGTTTCTCTGATTAGTTTTTCTTTTTCTGAATTATGTGTGTAGAAATAAGCCAGTACTTTACATAATGTTGCCTTTTTATTGATAGACAAGCAAATGACTAGACATAAAACAACAAGGGGCAATATATAACTGGTTTTGCTGGACATTGCAACTGAAAAAACCTGATGTTCTTTAATCCCATACTCCACTACTGTTATAGACTATATAGCCAATGTGTTGCTTCTTTCGATAATTCTTCAAGAGGTATTTCTACATCTGTAATTTGAGACTCAGATACTTCCATATGCCTCTAGGAACCACAGTTGACTGCTAATGAACCGTTCGATGTATACAGGAAGCCCTTCTCTTTGTAACAGGTAGATCATCCTCTCTACTAAATGTCATTTAATCTGTTTAGTCATGTTTTGATGCAAACAGAATAATTATTGGAATGTAAAGGGATCGATGAAATTAATGTTGAGTGGGAGGATGCAAATGCATATAGACGAACATTACTATGTAGAAAATCGTTGATTCATACGGTGTAGAAACCAGCCTAACATATAGGAGTGCAAGAATCATGAGTAATATGCACTGATAAGCAATTGTTTATAGTTCATAGTTCCCTGGTGCTTTAGACTTCATGGCTAACAAGTAACAAAATAGGCTAGGTCTAATTCAGCATTTTTTATTCTGTTTTAAAGTCACTATTGGGCCTCATGGGTTCAAACCTCTGCATCTTTTGTCAACCCTAGTTTAATTAAGTCATCCACTTGTTGGACCTCAAGTCAAAGTTCAACCCACAAGTAAAGAGGAGTGTTATTTAATAAATATAATAACCCGTGCCATATCGATAAACTTAAACTGTTAAATCAAATGGTTATGGTACTAATTATGGTAAAGACTGCAATGAAAATTTCCTTGAAGGTAATATAAGAAATTTTTATGATCCTTTACATTTGCATGGCAATAGGAATTTTCTAGTGCAAATTGCAAATACATCTTGTCATGTATGGATACACCTATAATTACCAAAATGATTTCTCCTGCTATAACTTTTAAAAATATGCATTTCTCTTCCTGACCATCACTAGAGCTCCTAAAAACCGTGGTTATTTATGGGCCCTCTACCAATGGTTTAGAATCTTTTGCAACAGTTTGGGGAGATGAATGCATATTTTCAAAAGGTTATAGGAAGGTGGAAGCGCTGCACTTGACCATTAGCTTTGAGGATAAATTGCAATAGGCCATGTTTTCTAAAGCTGTCAGCTGTTGTAGCCATCATACATGTGCGGATGCACAAGCATAATCCTGCAATGTTCATTCGGTCTTGTATAGACTGCAGTTCTTGTTCGCATAAATAAAATTTTTTCAGTACATGAGGATTCCAAACATTTGAATATCCATTTTTTAACATTCTATGTCCTTCCCCGCAGGCTTTAGTACAAACTTCGGTCACTGACAGATTCTGAAGCTGGGATATGAGGAAACCATGAAACAGTGTTCTGTATGTGCTAATTTTGTGTTGAAAAGAGAAGGGAAGGCATTGGGCATATAATTACATGACTTGACACTCATGATTTTGGGCAAATAGAATTTTTGCATTTTCAAGGAGTATCATGGATAATCTACGATCTTAGATACTTTCCTGTTAACTTATTGTACAGTTACCCTTTTCATAAATGTATCTAATCCGGTTCTTCTACCTACTTTGTTTGACATGGAGGTTTAACATGTGCGGATGCTATACATGAGAAGCATGACTTCTTGGCCTTGCAATTATCTCTTGCTTGATTGTGTAATCTTTCTTCTCGTGGCTTGGAGCTAAACACAAAATATGACTAAAAATGCAATCAGCTCTCATCGATAGTATTTGATATGTATGTTATCCTTGATTAAACCAGACGACTTGATCCTTCATTGGATACTATTGATGAACTACACCATGCGAGATATTTTTTGGTGTATCTTCCTTTGATACATGAATACATCGGATCATTTGGATTACACAGAAAAATGGGACTATATATAGATCCCCTTTTCTTTCATATTAAAAATCAATGGAGGATGCATCTATTTCTACCTACACTTTGTCTAACCTGCATTTTTCACTCCAATTTAATGGATGCAGGCTCACAAAGTCACTACTTCTCTCCCTTGGACTTTGATGCTTACTACACATAATAGAATTAATGACATTGAAAATTCAAATAGTTTTTGGGATGGACTCCAGGCAAGATTCCACAAAAGTTAGCTTAACACTTGTGGAAAAATATGTATATTTAGTTTTAGATATTGTACAACTATACAATACATTAAGTTTAGAAAATCATTTTAAGGAAGTTTCCTAATTTTTAGGAATATAATTATTTTCTTTAATTAGTATTGTAACCATTTTATTTTATATATATTCTTAGTGAATAAATCAATAAATGAAGAGAATTGAACCCTATTTATAATATGGTATCCGAGTTTCTTAATGTTTGCAAAATCTGATTTTTTTCCCCTAGCCTTTATTGTCGAAATTTTCATCTTTTTCTAGCCTTCATCGCTAGAATCCTCATCTATTTCTGGTCTTCATCGCCATAATTTCTTTTTCTTTATCACTAGTAGGGGTAGGCATGATTCAGTTTGATTTGATTTTTCCTCTAAACCAAACCAAACTATAAAAACATGGTTAGGTTTTTTATAACTTTAAACTAAACCATGCAATCTAAAATAGACAATTTTTTCAAACTATAAAATTTTAGTTTGGTTCGATTTGATTTATGGATTAAATTATATTTTGTAATATAGGAAAATATATTTGCATATTATGCAATTTTATGTAAAAAGTACTAGATTCATTTAATAATAATAAGTATTAACATCATATAAATAGTTGATAAAGTCAATATTTGTATACAAATATCTATTAACAACTAGCTTTATTCATAAAGTTAATGTATACTGTAAATTTTGAGTCAATAAACATACATAAATTATACATTATTATCATATAAGTTTAATATATGTATATCTCAATAAATGTAAATTAAAAATTCTTTTGAGTATTATTTACAATAAAATATTTTTAACTTACAATTAAATTATTATTATTATTTAAAAAAAAACGGTTTGGTTTGGTTTTATGGATTAGTTTGGTTTATCCCTTTAAACCAATCATAAATTTATGATTTGGTTCGATTTGAGAATTTTTTTAAATCAAATTGCAACAAAAACCATATTTTCGAATTGATTTGGTTTAGTTTATAGATTGGTTTGGTTTGGTCATTTTTTTTGCCAATCCTTAATTGCCAGGTCATTGTCCCTACTCTCTTCACTGGAGTTTAGTCGTAATATATGAAATTACAGCACAATCAGATCACGTTACTCGATCTATGGATTATGGAAATTGTTCTCAACAACAACAGTGTATAAATTGGATGGCAACAATTATTTGAAATGATTCCAATTAGTCCAAACCATTCTAAAAGGAAAAGGGAAAATCAACTATCTCACTAGAATTGGACCACAACTAGGAGACCCCTTTTTTTAGCAATGGTATGAGGAGGATTCTATGATCATGGTGTAGTTATAGAGCTCCCTGATCCTTGAGATAAGTGATACAATAATGTTTATGGCCACAGTCAAGAGTATTTAGGATGTAATCCAACAAACATATTAAAAGGCTAGAGATGCAACTTAAGTATATGAGAAGAAAGTTGATACTATGGCTGCAAAACAAGGAAACGAAACAGTGAATGAGTATGTTAATTAATTGAAATCCTTATGGAAAGAACTTGATCACTATAAGGTAATTGAGACTAGGTGTTTAGAGGATGCTGCAATTCTAAAGAACGTTATTAAACAAAATAGAGCTTATGATTTTCTTGTTGGTTTAAATCTTGAATTTAATCAAGTCATAATTTAAATTCTTGGAAAACAGGAGGTTCCATGCTTTAATGAGGTAGTGGCCATTATTAGGGGTGAGGAAAGTAGAAGGACCTTAATGCTTGAGTCTTCTCCTACAAATGACTCGATCATGATAGCTGAAATTGCTAAAACTAGTTTAGGAAGAGCAAAAAGAAGTGCTATCTTTAAAGCTATGAAAAATGGTTAGTTCAAGGGCTTGAACTAAGAAGAATTATGATGCACTTACTGCAAAAAGCCGCACCATAATAAGGAAAAATGCTGGAAACTACACGGGAAGCCCTCAAGTCATAAGTGGGGGTAGAAAAGTGGTCCATCCCATGGCTTAGGATAGGGTTACATTGCTGTTGATGCAACAAACGAAGAGAACAAACAGGAATCGGCTGGTCTTAATCAAGAGGAGGTTGCAAAGGTGAGATCCTTCCTTAGTAATATGAAGAAAACTTCAAGTATTTGTTCTTTGACATATTCAACTGAGTAGCTTCTTTCATTTTGATTTAATGTCTCAAAAACACTCTTGCAACACTCCTGGATCATGGATTAAAGAGTCACCGACCACATGACCCATTCTTCCAAATATTTTTCCACAAACACTCAATGTCCAAGTAATAAGAAAATTGCCATTGCAAATGGAACCTTAGCAATTGTAGTTGGTATAGGAGATGTCCAGATCAACCCATCCATAACCTTAAAAAATGTCCTCCATGTTACCAAATTATCCACCAATCTTATCTCTATATATAAACTCACACAAGATTTACTTTGCAAAGTGATTTTTTACAATAATTATTATGTATTTTAAGAAAAGGATTTAGGAAGGATGATTGGACTTGGTAAAGAACAGGATGATTGGACTTGGTAAAGAACAGGGTGGTCTTTATTACCTTGAAGAATTAACTAAAGTGAGCGGTTTCAGGAACAAATTATCTCACTCTTTCATGTTTGAATTCATATTATCTAATAAAGAAAGAGCCTTCCTTTATCATTACCATTTAGGTAATCCATCCTTTAGAATTGTTAAAGTTTTATTTCCTTTATTATTTTCTAAACTTGATGTTGAGAGTCTTCATTGTGAGGTGTGTGAGCTTTCTAAACATAAGTGTTTACCTTTTCCAATAAGTAATAAAAGAAACAATTTTCCTTTTTACCTTATTCATACAGATATTTGGGGTCCTTCCACTAGTTCCAATGTTTCTGGAGCACAATGGTTTTTGACTTTCATTGATGACTATACTTAGGTCACCTGGGTTTTCTTGCTCAAGAATAAATCTAATGTCAATTATGTGTTCCTTAATTTCTTTTCATGGTAAAAAATTAGTTTTGTGTGGGTATTAAAATATTAAGATCTGATAATACTTAAGATTATTTCAATCAAATCATTATTCCTTATTGTAAAAAAGAGGGAATAATTCATAGATCTTCATATGTCAAAATACCACAATAAAATGGGGTAACTGAAAGGAAAAATGGACATCTTTTAGACCAAACTCGAGTATTATTGTTCCAAAATTGTGTTCCAAAACATTTTTGGAGGGGAGTTGTTCTCACAGCCATATATCTTATTAATAGACTTCCTACATGAGTTTTAGGATTCAAAAGACCAATGGAAGTACTTTCCTTTTTCTGTCCAAATATGTCAATCACCCACAATCTTACAATCTTACACCTTGCATTTTTTGGTGTATATCCTTTGTTTATGTCCACAATCAAGACAAAGCGAAACTTAATCCTCAAGCCCTAAAGCGTGTCTTTTTGGGATATTCCTCAACTTAAAAAGGGTATAAGTGCTATTATCCTCTATCTAAGAATTTTTTTGTGTCAAGAGATGTCACTTTCAGTGAGTAAAAAACATATTTCACCCAATCTTATCTTCATGGGGAGAGCTCTAGAGAAGATAAGGTGAGTTTAGAGAGTTTTTTTCTTGAGTTGAGTGATCTTTCTCTATCAACTCAATCTCCTTAGCCTTCACCTGTTGAGTCTACATCGGTTAAGTCCCCAACCACTTTAATTTCAAGTCCACATGTTCTTGACCTTGAAAAATCTACTAACCATGGGTAGGAGTTACCATAGTTTGATGTGAAAAATGCATTTTTGCATGGAGAACTAGAGGAGGAGATTTATATGGAGGTCCCACTTGGTTACAAAAAAAAAATATAGGTACTGACATGGTGTGTAAGTTGAATAAAGCCTTATATGATCTAAAACAATCTCCATGGGCATGGTTTGGAAGATTTGCTAGAGTTATGTTGGCTTTAGAATACAAACAAAGTCAAGAGGATCATACTTTGTTCATCAAACACTTAGCTTCAAGCATTTTCTCATTTAAAAAGGGGATTTTTTATATCCTAACCTAAGTATGTGACTAGTTTGCTCAAAGAGATAGGTCAAGTTGTATGCAAACCAATAAGTTTTCCTATAGACCTAAATCATAAACTTGGGAATTCAGAGGAAGATGCCATATTGAACAAGGAAATATATCGGTGTCTTGTCAAATAGCTCATTTACTTGTCTCATACCAAACTTGATACAACTTATGCAGTAAGCTTGATAAGCCAGTTTATGCATAGCTTAAGAAAGACTCATTTGCAAGTTGCACATAAGATTCCACAATACTTTAAAGGAACATTAGGAAGGAGGGTTTTGTTCAAAAGAAATAAGAATGTAAACCTTGAAGCCTATGCTGATGTAGACTATGCAGGATCTATTATTGATAGGTGATCAACAACAAGGCATTGCACTTTTCTAGAAGGAAATCTAGTGACATGGAGAAGCAAGAAACAAAGTGTGGTTGCATGGTCTAGCATTGAGGTAGAATTTCATGCAATGGCACAAGACATATGTGAGCTATTATGGTTGAAAATCATCTTTCAAGACCTAAAGATTAACTGGGTTGGGCCAATGAAGCTCTATTGTGACGATGAGTTAGCAATAAACATAGCTCATAGCTTACAATCCAATTAAACATGATTGAACTAAGCACATTGAAATGAATAGGCATTTCATCAAGGAAAGATTGGATAATAGCCTAATATACACTCCATATGTATCAATACATAGACAACTTGTAGACATTCTCACCAAAGGGTTGAATAATTTAACGCTTGAGAGGATTGTGTCTAAACTGGGAATGGGAAGGAATGGGAAGTTCTTATTTATCAGCTTAAGGGATAGTGTAGAAAAATATGTGTATTTATTTTTAGATATTATATGTATTTATTTTTAGATAATGTACAACTATACAATACCTTAAGTTTAGGAAATCATTTTAGGGAAGTTTCCTAATTTCTAGGAATAGAATTATTTTCTTTAATTAGTATTGTAAGCATTCTGTTTTATATATATCCTTGGTGGATTAATTAATAAATGAAGAGAATTGAACTCTATTCACAATAACACCATTGTTTATTGCTAGCATAAGCACATCTATTACCACGTGCCTAGCCTTAGCCTTAGCCACTAAGCATTGACCTAAAAGAGTATTTTGAGTTAACTTTTTATATTAAGAAAAGTCGAAGTCTACTCGTTTGCCAATTTCCTTTGACTCCACAAATCTATCTTCCTAGCACATGCACACACTAAACACTTCCCATCCCTTCACTCTAACTCTCTACTTCACATTAAAGTATAAAATGCTAAACCACATATTGATCCATGGGCTTAAACTTGTAGATCAATTTGTTATGTATTAGTATCAGAGTATGGCAACCTATGTTTGAATCCTTTATGTCATTAAGTAACCCTGATTCCATTAATTGATTCATCCAATGGGTTTCAATTAAAGTCCTAGCTCATAAGTGAAAACGAGGTTAAAGTTATCACATCATATATGCATTCGTTACAAGATAACCGTCTTGTAAACCAAAGGTCGTAAAACTCTATATAAATATTTAATTTACTACAACTAATCATATTACATATAGTTATATAATAGGAAAATAAAATATCTATGGATTTCCATATTTTATGATTGACTAAGATCATAGAGAATCATAACCCCCCACTAAAGCAGTAATATGGGTAAGTACCACTAAGTTTTATAAAATATACTGCTACTTGAGTTCTAAAGAATAAAATAATATATTCTACAACTAGTTAATTTGCTATGACAATTCTTACACTAATAGTCTTGATCTAAGTAATCTCTTGTTCACACTATATTATATCCAATCCCAAACTTTTAGAGTTTTACCTGCAAAAACAATCTATTGAAGGTGAGCACACACCGTGGCTCAATGAGATGAAAGTGCAATATTCTCATTACTACACAAGTATAAACAAGTTATTAACCATATACTATGTATAGGTAACCATATGTAATGTAGTATTGCACGTAATCTTTTAACAACCGATGTGAAGTCTAGGATATAAGCTTCCTATTGACCTTAGGTTAGGAAATATAGTTGCTATCAGTGCTCGGATTGTCCAAATAAGTGACATCTCCAACCAAACATCTAAGGATGCCCATCACTTCTTTCATTAATACAATCTTTAGTTACACATTTGAGAATCTTCTCAAAACATCCTTAGCCAAATGCCTTAGGATCTACTCATGATATTTTTTAGCCACATGTCTCAAGATTTACACACATAAGACCCTTAATGATAGTTAAGACTCTAAGCTCCGCTAAAAACGTGGCGATTCCTAACATCACTTGGTTTGCAAATTGTGGGGCAGGATTGTCACTCACATAATCCTTTCCTATTATCTTGTGATGGTGATGGCCTTTAATGCAATGCTTCATGTATTGCATGTTGAGTTTTAAATTAAGTCATTTCATTAATTAATTAGTTTAGAGGTGACCAACAGGATATATAAAGCAAACAATCAATCCCTAAAACAATAACATTAATAGTGAAATCACAACTTATCAACTAACTCATTCAATCTCAAAAAGCAGTAACAATCATAACATGATCCTTGGCCAAATGCCTTAGGTTCCATTCAATTCTTATCTAAACACTGTTCCTAACCAAATGCTCTAGAATTTTTCTCAACTTTTCCTTAATATCACCTAATCAATTAACTTGTCAACTACTTCATTTAGGGGGTGATTAACCAAGTTGATTTTACATAGGTCAATGAATACACAAGATCAAAGTATCTACAAGATATCACAAATTCATTCCTCTAGCTAATCAATCCACAAAGCAACAATACATACAAAATATCCACAAACCACATGGAGTTAAATTGACAAAGCAAGTATTTATTTTCATTCCATCACTTCTTAACATCGTTCTAGGCTCTATTAAGTGTAACATCCAGATGCTCAAAATTTCATAGTTATTTCATACGCGTGACTTGGTAAGTATATTTTCAATTTGTTAGTTGGCATTGTAGGTTTATATATGCATATATTATTTTGTGTATAGGATTGAGCATAGGTGTATATATATATAACATGGGTTGAAAAAGATAAAAAAAGAAAGAAAAGAAAAGAAAAGAAAAAAAGTGTGTGTGCTTATTGTTCGACCGGTTGGTGCAAGGAAAATAGGGGCTATATTCTTACCATTCTATTGCTGGTTACTATGTCGTTCGAATGCTAAGCAATTTCCACTTTTAGTATGTTTTGTTCATTGTTATTCTTAATAAATAACTCATTTTTTTCTTCCATATCATCACATAATTCATCAACAAACTTCATATGCAATGTTACAAAGTAAATATATTCATTAACCAAGCAACCATCATAAGTAATATAATAATTCATTGAATTTTTTGCTCACATTGATTTCATAGCTTAAAATTTAAAATAGTACTTGAAAAGTTATAAAAAATCAAGTTCTTTACCTAATAACAAAAAAATAACAAGTTTACAACTATCTCTAGTAACTAAACTTATCAAAACTTAAATATAATTAAATTTACAAATTGGTGTTCAATAAAACTATTGAAACTAAACGTTCATGTTCGTGTTAATTCTACTTAAAACTTAAAGCTCAATATTTGCCTACAAGTCTAGCCTTGTTAAATACTTTTTGTAAGGACCGCAATGGTACTTTGGGTTCTTAATTTAGAAGTTGTGAATTTTTAAACCTCAAGGAAAGAATAGGAAAAGAATTTTCGGAGGACCTCGGAGTGGAAGCTTCAGACGATGGGGAAACGATCTAGAAGTTAGAAAGTCTTAAATTATACATCCGGACTACTCCTTCTCAAGGATGGTTCGATATTGAGTTCGGTTAACATGTCTACTAATAATTTTATTTGATTATTTAAATTGTTATATTTTTAAATAAAAATTTATATTCTATTTAAATAAAATTTCTAGAATATAAGTATACATTTATAAATTCTATTTGACTATTCTTAATTTATAATTATAATTATAATTTTATTTATCAATTCGTTATAATTTACCTAACGAACTCTTAATATACCTAGCTCCCGTATTTTAAATTTTATTAGGGTTGAAAATGAAGCTTTTATTTTGATTAATTTACTAATATAATATTAATTGTTATCAAATCTGTGGGCTTTACACCCCCTGTCGCTTCACTCCAGCCCTTCACCTCACGTAGCACTCTCTGTATATTCATCTCCCATTGCTGTTATCCTATTCATGCTTTCTGTAGCCGAAACATGGTAATGTGCCCTTGTCGTTGATGTTCAGTCTCTTTCAGCAATTGGTTAAAATCACAGCTTCTGAGTGTCCAAATTCTGGTCGAACCTCTTTTCATCATTTCTACTGAATCGGTGGTATCCTATATCTTGTTTCCACTAGCAAACCAAATCCTTAGCCATGTATTTGCTGATAGATTGCCCCTACTGTTACACCACCTTTCAGCTTCCCTCAGGCAATCGGTTGATTCATTGTGCTGTCTGCAATGCCATCGCCCCTGTAGTCTATCCTAAATATTCCTAGTCTTCAACGCCTCACAATTGTGGTACTTACATTACCAACGCAGCCTGATCCCTGCTTTGTCTCACATTCATGCACCAGCAGCACCATGTCCCTTGCTCAGTGTCCCTGACCAAGCTCTCATACCTGGCATGTCTAACGTGCACACACCAATTGAACCGAACCAAACCAGATCGATTTTTAGCTCCACTTCATCCTCTAGGAAAAATTACCAGCATCCTTATCAACCTCATAGCCAACAGCATGTGATTCCTGCTCCATCGCCTTACCATCATGCACCACCGGGTGACTTACCCTTTGCCCAATGGCTCCAAGCGAGCTCTGATCCGCGATGCGCTATACAAGAACCAACCATCCGAGCTCCAACTCCAAGGTTATCTTAATGATGCAAAGCTCATGAAGCAGTTGTTGGTCAACACCTTTAAGTTTCCGGAGTCTAGTATAATCATGCTTACAGGTGCGTGCATGCATTGAATCTATCCTACAACTTAACATGCATAAAAATGTACATATGCATGTATGAACAAGGAAGAAAAAAAGAACTCAAATAATAATATAAACTAGATAAATATATATCTACATAGTTAACTAAGTAAATGTAGAGAGTTGAATTTTTCATATTAAAATACTGGGTTAGACCCACTATAGACTTAAGGTTGTTTTCTTGAGCTAGATGCCAAAGCTTAAAGAGTCTAGTCAATATTTGAGATGACTTTGAGAAAATTAGCTTGATGAGCTTGAAACAGAGATCGTTGAATTGGTCCATCAGCATCTAACTATTCTTAAGTAGACTCATGCACTTATGATGATGGCTATTGACCTTGACCCATTAATAAGCTCATTTACGATAACCATGAAATAAGTCCATTGATCACCAAGATGATCGAACAAATGTTATTAAACTCAAAAGCCGATAAATACTCAACAATTTCTCCTCATTTGACACTTTTTAGAAGAGATCAAAGAAAGGGCATTCTAGTGTATTATCTCTACTCTCTATGATTAAGTAAGCAACTCAAACAATTACAAATCTCAATCACGTAAATTGCAAAATTGATGCTTCAAATTCCTTTAAGCTTTCTTGTTTGTCACTTGTATATTCAAATCATTGAGACTGTGTTCCTCCATATCATTCTCTCCAAGTCATGTCATTGTGTGTCATCTCCATATTACTATTTTGAAATCATGTATACAAGACTTGTTCACAGTATGTATGTGACCACTTTACTTGAAACCCTTCATCTACGGTAAAAATTCTAAAACAGAAGCAAAAAGGTAAATTACAGTGAGATACTTATAGGAAGCTTTCAAAATCGTTGGGGCATCTTGAGTTTCTAAATCAGTGCAATCACACCACTAATAATTCTGACACTACAATTTAGGGATTTGATTTAAAAAACATGCAATAGCAGTTGATTTGAAAACTTAAGCTTGTCAAATGTGGTGTATTTTCATATTTATTGGTTAATGAAAGCCAAATTGTTTGATTAATTAGTTTTCCTCTTTTTGAACTATGCGGAGAGTAATAAGCCAGTACTTTACATAATGTTGTCTCTTTATTCATAGACAAATATATGACTAGATGTTAAACAGCAAGGGTCAATATATAACTGGTTTTGGTGGACATTACAAATGAAAGAACCTGATGTCCTTTAATCCCACACTCCACTATTGTTATGGACTATATAGTAAACAAGTTGCTTTTTGTAACAATTCTTCAATTAATATTTCTATATTAGCAATATGAGACTTAGATATTGTCGTATGCCTGCAGAAGCCGTAGTTGACTGCTAATGAATCATTTAATGTATACAGGAAGCCCTTCTCTTTGTAACAAGTAGATCATCTACCCCACTAAATGTCACTTAATCTATTTAGTCATGGTTTGAGGTTGTGAGGCATTTTAGCCCTTCCCAACAGTCATATGTATTAGGACAAGAAAAATTATTGGAATGTCAAAGGATTGATGAAATTTAATGATGTAAGGCAGAGTGGGAGGATTAAAATGCATATACATGAATTTTGCTTGTAGGAAACCGTTGAACTATATGTTATAGAAAAAAACGATGCATATAGGAGTGCAAGAATCATGTGCTTCATTAATGCACTAATAAGCAATGTCTTTATAGTTTATTGTAATGTCCCAAAACTCGGGCCGTACTACTATTTGTTACATGCCCTTATCTCATAAGAACACATTAAGGTTCTAAACTAACTTTGATGCCTTTTATTCTAAATTTCCTATATAAAGACATGCAATACATTTCACAACTTTATAATTAATTTCATAAATTCATATTTAACATATAACATGGTGGAAGTTTATAAAACTCTAAATTAACATTCTCTAAATGATTCTATTTGTTACATTCAATTAACATAATTCTCCAAAATTTCTAATCACCATAGTAATGATAATAACCATCTTCTTCCTCTCTTTATGGCTCACCTAAACTCAAGTTATTTTTTGAGATATCATCTCTCTTAACACCTACATCTAAAAAAAAATGTTCCCCAAAGAGTGAGCTAATGCCCAGTACGTATAACACAAGCACACGTACATAAACAAACATGAACAGTTATCACATGAGTTATGTAGTCCTTAAACACATACATCGTTTCACAATACAATTTAAGTCCACAAGTAACAACAAGATACTCATAACTCCCTTAACACACTTAACACATTGGAACATGAATTAGTGATGGAAACTATCACTATGAGCCGCACACCCATGATTCCTTAACCCTTAAACTTGGTGATGAGAACTACTACTACAGGCCTCACACCTATGTTCACTTAAGCCACTTAATCTTGGTGATGGGAATCGCCACTACAGGCCCCACACTCATGTCCACTTAAACCATTTATTCTTGGTTATAGGAACTGCCACTATGGGCCCCACACTTATGTCCACTTAAACACTTAATCTAACATTCAACCTAAATTATTTCCAAACAAGACTTTACTAAGAACAACGTCACATAAGGATTATTGGGGTACTCTCTAGGGATCTGTACTCCCTAGGGATCTGCTACTTCGGGCCCTTAAGCCGAGCCAAGCACATACAACATATAACTTAACACTTAGGCCAATTCATTCAATTAAACCAATTTCAATACATATACTAACTTAAACAAGTACAAAGTAATACATAAGTTACACATACCTTGAGTCTTAGTGTTAAGCACTTCTAGTTTTGGACTTAAGCTAAATTGAAATTTGTACACTATCAATAAGCTCTTCTTAGTACTTATCTAAGATTACTATCAATTCTTAGTTTTCTTAATCTTTTTTATTTAAATTCTCTAAGGTCTTAGTAGTTATCGAGGTCACATGGAAATTAGCTTAATTAAAAGTTAAATAACTATACAATGAAATTATATTTCTCTCAACATGGCTACGTTGGAGACTATGTAGCTATGTAACTTAACACAGGCTAATACACAATCGTGTTAAAGGTCATGTATCTTTCGGTGAGTTTTGGCTTCAACACGATTCGAACACGACCTTGTAGATGGGTTGTGTATCTCTTTGTAAGCTTTGCATTCAATACGGTCGAAATACAATCGTGTAGGTAGGTCGTGTATCTCTCAGCTCAACATGATTAAAACATGACCATGTTGGGCGGGCTATGTATCTCTCAACATAAGTTTTATATTCAACACAGTTGAAACATGACTATGTTGGAAGGTTGTATATCTCTCGGTACTTTTCCCCGAACCCTAATTTCTTTATTCCAAATTCTCCCAAATTTGACTCTCTTTATCCTTATGCTTTCTTAACCCTAAAACACGTATTATCTAATTAAACTACACGAATTAAATTACTTACATTAATACTTCCATAGGTCATACCCTTAATTAATGGATTCTCGTGCTTGTTTTGTCTTTTCCCCAAATCTTAGAATCCTAATGCATATACGATACCTATAAGTTCAAAATCCAATAACCATAATTGAAATTCTTGTATAAAATCCTTACCTCTTATATTTGGAATTGAACCATGCCGTGTTCCTTTAGTTGCCCTTAAGTTCCTGTAGAGAACGTCTTCTCTTTTTTCCTACTTTTTCACCATCTTTGTTACTATAAGGGTGAAAAAGAAGAGAGCTAGGTTAACACAAAATATTTATACTCTCACTTAAGAAAGACTTATTTGTCCTTCAAATTTTTATGAAATCCTCGACTTAACCTTGATCTGTACATTATAATGTTATAATAGAATTATTATAAATTTCAGGTATTACATTTATAGTTCTACAATAGTTTAAACTTCATGACTAATAGATAGGCTAGGTCCAATTGAGCATGCTTTTATTCTGTTTTTGAGTCACTATCTTGCTTGGCAAAGACTGCAATTAAAATTTCATTAAAGAAAATAAACGAAATATTTGTCACCCTTTACACTTTGATGATAATAAGAATATTTTCTAGTACAAACTCTACAAATGCAACAATAAAACTAATAGTCAAGTATAGATACACTTATGAATTATGAAACGTGATTTCACCTCCTCAACTTTTAAAATTATGCACTTTCTCCAACCATCACGAAGCTCCTGAAACCACCTATTTATGCCCTCCTAGGATGGTTTAAATCTTTTGCAACAGTTTGGGAAGATAAGTGCGTATTTTTAAAAGTCATGAGGATAAAAGCATGTTTTGGGAGTTCAAGATACATTTGTACTTGACCAGTAGATTTGCGGGTGAATCGCAATTGTCCCTATTTTCTTAAAACGCTGCCAGCTGTTGTAAGCATCATACATGTGTAGATGCACAAGCATAATGCTCCAGTGTCCCACTTGGTCTCATTTTCACTGCAAGTCTAGTTTGCTTGAATAGAATTATTTCAGTATCTGAGGACTCCAAACATCTGAATATCTGTTTACGACATTCTTTGTCCCATCACAGGCTTTAGCACACTCACTGACGACTTCTGAAGCTGGATATGAGGAAGCTTTGAAGCAATGCTCTGCATGTGCTAATTTCGTGTTGAAGAGAGAAGGGAAGGCATTTGAGCATGGTTACACCAAATGATAATCCTGTTTTTGACAAATGGAGAGGATTTTTTCATCTTTAAGGAGTATCATAGAGAACCTTCAATGTTCCATACTATCCTTGAAAACTTTTTGTATAGTCACCTTTTTCAGAAATGTATCTAATCTGGTTTTCTTTCACTGACTTTGTTTGATATGGAGGTTTAACAAATTTGGATGCTATACATGTGAAGCATGACTTCTTGGCCTTGCAATGATCTCTTGCTCCATTGTATTATCTTTCTTCTTGTGGCTTGGAACTCAACACACAAAAAAAAAATGACTGAAAATGCAACCAGCTTGTGTTTACTCAGAAAACAACTCGACTATGTTTTGAGTACGCAAGATAACCACTTCGAAATGCACTTAATTGCACTCTATACTCTTTTCTAGTTAAATTGGAGCACTTCACAACTCAATTCACCTAGTCTCTGAAGCACTTGCTCAACTAAGCTTGGAGCTGTACAGAAAAAACAGAAACCATACTACTATATATAAATAGTTATATGTGGAAGTTAAACTATTTTTCATGTGAATTAATGAATATGTTACACACAGAATTCAAGCAAGATGAATGAAGTAGAGAGGTTCAAAAATCATTCTATGTGGTCGTAAGATACTTGTAAAACTTAAAGGCAAGTTCTACTGTGTGGTTATAGGACTTAGTTATGCTTTATGGATGGAAATATTAGGAAGATAAGAGTAGTGTAGATGAGAATGCTAAGATGTATGCATGAGAACAGATAAGATAAGAAATGACAGTATTGAAGAGAAAGTTGAGTAGCATCCATTGATGAGAAAATGTGGAAGCACCATTGAGATTATTTGGCTGATGAATAGAGACATGATTTAGGGGCACTTGTTAGCTATTTTGATGCTAGAGGCGACTAACATAAAACGAGGGCAAGGGAAGCTAAAAAAGACGTGGGAAAAGTAATAAAAAAATTGATGTGATTTATTTTTAGGTATTAATGAAGGTATGATCCATGATATGGGGCAATGCCGAAACATATTACATATGGTTGACCTCATATAGTGGGAATAAGGCCTGAGTGTTGTTGTTGTAGTATACTAGCCTTGATTAAACCTGATAACATGATCCTTCATTGGACACTGTTGATAAAGTATAGCATGTAAGACTAAAAATGCTTCTAAGTTTTGGACTCGTTTGTGTTTTATTCCTTCTGGATATCCAATTTAATGGATGCCAGCTCACAAATATGTTCCCTACTTCTCTTCCTTAAAATATACTGGACTCCGATGCTTATTACAAGGCAATTAATTGAACACAATTGTTTATTGCCAGCACAAGCACATTTATTATCATGTGCCCCATCCTTAGCATAAGGTAAATGGCAATTAGCCAGCAACTAAGAGTTGACATATTCTAAAGAGTATTTTAAGTTGACCCTTGAGTCTACTCATTTGCCAGTTTCCTCCGTGAGTTCATATTCAATTCACCACCTTTGTTTCCATTCCATCATCCTAGCACATCCACACACCAAGCACTTCCTGTCCCTCCGCTCCAATTCTGCACTTCACATTAAATAATAATACATTAAAGCCCATTAATAGGCTTAAACTGTTAGATCAATTGGTTATGGATTGACATCTATGTAGGACATCCTATGTTTGAGTCCCTTTTTTGTCCTGTAGCCCACTAGGAGCCCCCTCAAGTTTCATTAATTAATTCACTAGATGGACTTCAATTAAATTCTTAGTCCATATGTGGGAGAGTTCTATTAAACATTTAAGTCTACACTGACCTATAGGTTTTAAAATTTTAGATCAATTAGTTGTGGAGTAAACTCTAACAATGTACACACTGGGCTGCCAATTTGTTCACTCCAACTCTCCACTTCACATTACACTCATTTATATATATAATTTTCATTGCTCTTATCCTATTCACCCCTTTGATTGCTGAAACATTATAATGTCCCCTTCTTGTTGATGTTCAGTCTCCTTCAGCTATTGGTTAAAATTGCTGCCTCTGGTTTCCAGCAAGTAATTCTTGTTGAGCCTCTTTCTATCGTTTCTGCTGAATAAGCAGCATCCTATATCTTATTTCCCCTAGCAAATAAATTTTCAGTCATGTATCTGCTGATAGATTGCCCTAACTGTTACACCACCTTGCAACTCCCCCCCGGCGTTCAGTTGATTCATTGTGCCATCTGCAATGCCATCACCCCTGTATCCTATCCCAAAATTTTCCAGCCCCCTCTTGATTATGGTACATACAATTGTCACTATTACCAATACAACCCGATCTCAGCATTTTCTCCCCATATTCATGCACCGTCAAGTCCCTTGCTTAATGACCGTGACTAAGCTCTCATAAATGGCATGTACATGAACACACCAGCCAAACCGATCCAAAACAGAACTATTTCCCACTTCATTTCACCCCCTGTCAAAATTTAGCAATATCCTTATCGATCTCATAGCCAACAGTATGTGATTCCAGCTCCATCGCCTTATAATCATGCACCACCAGGTACCTTGCCTTCGCCCTATGGCTCCAAGCGAGCTGTGATCTGCGGTGTCCCATACAAGAACACAAAAATTGAGCTCCAAGATTGTCTTAATTATGCAATGCTCATGAAGGACTCGTTGGTCAATATCTTTAACTTTTCAGAGTCTGGCATAATCATGCTTAGCATTGACTCTCAGCTACAACTTAACATGCATTAAAAAAAAAAAAAAGGTATATATGAGTATGCATATATAAACGAGAAAAAGAAAGAAGGGAAAAACTCAAATTAAAATATAAACTAGATACAAGATATATTCACATGATTTGATGAGTTACGCTAAGTAAAGATTTTAAAACAATAGCCATAAGGTAAACTACCGTGACACCCTTTGAAAATTATGGGAAAATTTTCCTAAAACCGCACTTTACACCCCAGAAAATTTTTGACACTGTAAAATTTCTCTTCTGAAACAGCATAGAGTCTATCTTTTGTAAATATATAAAACAATAATTTCTTTTAGATCGATTCGTCACCTCATCTGACTTGTATCGATTGCCATACTAAATCAAGAAAACCCTCAAATCAAGATGGAAAAGCAATTATAAGTGTATACTTTTTAAAGCATGTAAGTAATATTTTAGAGGTAAAAATGCATTTTCCATTTTGACCACTTAAATATATACTGACTTTTTCTTGCTGAGTATTTTGCAGATGAAGATCCTGTGTTAACCCCTCTTAACCTGATTCCAACTGCACAGAACGTCCTGCTTGCACTACGATGGCTTGTGGAAGGATGTCAACCAGGGGATTCTCTAGTTCTTCATTTTTCTGGTCATGGTCACCATGTAAAAGGACAAAGGTGGTGACGAATCAGACAGTGAAGACGAGTTCCTTTGCCCTTCTGACTTCAGAGGAACCAGGGAGACTATGATTCTTGATGACGAAATCAATGCAACAATTGTAAAACCTCTTCCACATGGTGCTAAACTTCACGCCATAATTGATGCTTGTCACGTGGGACTGTCCTAGATTTGCCATATAACTGCAAAATGGGAAGGTTTGTCCATTTTGCATAAACTCGAGCTAATGTTTGATTGTTTCACTGGAAAAAATTTCAAACATATTTTGGGGTTTGTTATAAATGATAATGTAGTAATCTCAGGATGTCGTGATAACTTGTGGCTCTCATAGATAGGTGGCAGTGGTAAACTACTAACAGGAAATCATAGTAGAAAATGATTTCCATTTTAAAGGATGCAATCTTATTTTCCCTATATTCTATTGCGACTTTCTGCTTTAGTTTACCATCACCATCGGGCACTGGCCTCTTCCGTCCCTATTCACTAGTAGATACTACTAAAATCAGACGATCCAAAGGTTACCACGGCCAAATTTAATGATTGTAGACATTTTATCACATCAACTACTAAAACCAGTTATGAGGACATTTTCCGCGAAACAAAACACACTACGTGCACTATTTTTTGAATTTCTACTTACTAAGGTCGTCTTTTTCTCTGTGGACGTAGGAAGAGTTATTGTGCATGGCAATTAACAATCAAGAAAATGGAAAGGAAAAAAAGGTGACAAGGCTTTCTGCTTCAGTGGTTGTGATGACAAAGGACGTTGTAATTACTTGCTGGGAATCCGGTATCATATATGTTAGAATAAGAATATCGTATCGCCGTAGATGTCAGCTCGGATTTCATTCTGATTGATGCTTAGGATGATCCATATATGGTGTATAGAGAAGACAGAGAAAATGAAAAACTACATGAAAATATTCCTAAGCTATCACATATGGTAACACCGAGCTATTTGTTAATTGACTTACCAAATTAATGGCCGCCTCGACAGCTTCAGCAGGACACTACTGCTCCCTATGGTGCAATGACTCTTTCGTCGAAGCTATTCAGAAGAAACAGACTAATTCATATTGGAACATGCTAAAGTCAACGCAGGCTGCCATCCAGACTCGATCCACGAAAGGTCTGTTGAATCTGAGGAGAGCAAGTCCAGTCACTGGACAAATACAGGTAATTTCGAACTAGTCATTGGTAATTCATATATACACAAAAAACTTCTGGGGTGTGCAGCTGTTGATGGATTACACGAAAATGGATATTATACACATGAATGAGTCTTATTAGGAGTAATGTAATGTTGGAAAAATTGGCTAATGCACCGTGTAAAACTTAGGAACTAAGCGTAAATATAATACTAGATTAGTCGATAAACTATATTAAAAATCTTATTTATAACTCGTATAATTTTAAATTAAAAGAAATAATTGTTTAAAAAGTGAATTACATAAATTTTCTAAGTAAATAATAAAATAAATTAAAATTATAGGTATAGGATAATCAAATGAAAATTTCAAATAAATATTTATATTTGAAATAACTTATTTAGCGTAGTTGTAAAATTTCATAATAAAATACTAAAGTTATTAAAATTACTTAAATTATCACATGCAACGAACACACCCAAAAAATCAAAAGAATTTACTCATATAAAAGGAGTGCAAACCAACTTCAACAGAGGGACCACACACTTTCCAAAGTCAAACAAGTGAGTGAGGCAGAGTGAAATAGGGAAAGAAAAAGGAATCAAAAAGAAAGAAACAAAAGGGAAAAACATGAGGGAAAAGGATGGAAATTTTGTTGTAAAGTGCATGTACGGCATCTAAATTGAGATCTAAGACTACTTATGCAATCCTTGAGGTGAGCCTTATGAAACTAGATAAGACTTGTGTGGGAAAAATCTTACTTTTAGTATTTAAATATAATTTAATATGTATAGAAAAATAAGTTTTAACTTACAAATAATGAAAAAATTTTAGAAATATACTAAATAGGATAATATTAGTAAGAGTAGTAAGTAATGGTATTATTTTCTTATATTTTAGGGAAAGATTTTCATTCCACGTATTTACTCGAAGATTATTACAAACAATAAAGAAAATGAGATCTAGGTGAGTAGGAACTTTATGATATACTGTAATCTATGTTTTGTTTTTCTTCATACATGAAATTGATGGTGAGTGGAGAAATGTAGTTGTTTAAGTGTGATATTGTGTAGTGTGTGTTGCGGTGTGATTTGCATGGAGTGTGTAGGTGCAATGTATGATGTAGTGGAGTATAGTACACAGGTGGCTGCTAGTGGGGAGATAGAGGCATGCATGAATTGTGTGCTGTGTTTTAATGTGTGTGTGTGTGTGTTATCATGTGTGATCATGTGAATGTCTGTGTGTGTAAATATGTGCTACAGTAGAATGTGGAAGGGGATATATTTATGTGTGCAGCAGGTGTGCGAGTGGGTGGCATGCTATGTGGAGTTGTGTATGGTCGGTTTGGGTAATAGGGCATGAGGGTTAGCATGTTGTGTGCGTGTGTTACTTTGTTGCATGTGGTGCATGAGTGTGTGAGTTATGTTTGATTGTGTGTATATGTGTGTGTGTGTTGGAAAGGGACAGAACATGCGTGTGTGGGTGGTGAAGCAGCGTGCGCTACATGTAATGTGTAAATGTAGGTATGAGTGTATGGTGTGTGCAGTGATGTGTGTTGTTGTGGGTGTTGCTACCGTATGAGTGTGTGTAGGAATTGTGTAATATATATCTCTCTAAGTTGATAAATGTATAGGTTAAGAACATAGGAAATGTGAATTTTGAAAAAAATATATATATAAAGTATTGCGACTTCCATGTATTCTTAATCTTTAATGCAACTATGCAGATGTGTTACGTGACTTTTATTGATATTTGTATCATTGTTGATATATATATCATTGAAAATGTCTTAACATACTGTGTATAATGCTTCAATAAATTACAGTGGAAATACGAGTAAGGGGAGGAAGACAACAACACCTGCTCAATACAGAGACGTAGAAGATGAAACCACTCAAGTCAAGACCCCACCTCTAACTCAATAAGAAAATCCAAAGTTACAACTTAGAATGCTGGGGAAGAGCACCCAAGAAAGGTCAAAGAAGTATAGGAGCCTTTGGTGGAGAAGGAAGTGGAGAAGACTGTATTACAAGATTGGAAGCAACAATGCAACAAATGGCTCAACAATAGGCCTTAATGATGCAATATCTAATGCTAAGAGATAGCCTCCACTATAACCCCCTCCTCTACCACTTCAACCATAGCAGGTACCACCTATACCAGTTCCTCAACTACAGTAGATGCCACCACCACCCCCTCCAATTCCAGTTGCTCTTGCGATGTACGCTAAAGGCCAATAAGGGTATAACCAAGGAGGGATTGGTCTAAAGATTCGAAATAGTATATTCCTGAACTTTATCCGATCTGATAAATATTTCGACGAGGCATTTAGAAAGCCTAAAGAGGTAGAGTACTGGATAACACAAGTGGAGAGGTCATTTGAGGCTTATGAAGTAACGAACCACCCAAAAGTGGCATATGCATCATATATGCTGAAGATGAGAGCCTAGATTTGGTGGGATGCAAGATAGAGAACCCTGCCCCAACTTATATCATGGGAAACCTTATGGGAAGTTTTTCAAATAATATTTTGTGGAGAGTGTAAAGATGAAGTTAAGCGGGCAACTATTTTAGTTGAACAAGGCTACGAAAACTATGGACCAATACGAGAATGAATTTAACAGATTGCTATAGTTCACTCCAAAAGCTTATAGAGATATGGATGTGCTAAGACGATAATTGTTTATGAATGGGATGTATGCAAATACTCAAGAAAGAGTTATGGAGTATAAGGTGCAAACTTACTCAGTAGTAAATAAAGCCAAGGCTCTATAATAGGTGAAGTGAAAAGGAGAAGAAATAAGAGCTTAAGCTTGGTTAAGTGCAAGGGTACGAGTTTCAGCAAAAAGGCCACTAATTAATCCAAGTCTGAGTGAGAAAGGAAAGAGGCCTATGCTAAATGTGAGGCCACCAAGTAATAGACCACTGGTTATTTTGCCACAAGCAAAGCCCATGATTGTAGTTTGTTAGAGGTGTGGAAAATGACACTACCCTTAGGAGTGTCCACATTTAAAAGGTAAATGTTACCGATGTGAGTCAAGCAACCACAAAGTTCTAGATTGTCCGTAGAAAAATTCCATAACCTTTTTTTTTTTTGTGTGAATAAAATGGACACTTTGCAAACACTTGCTCTAAAAGACATTTAGGAACTGGGGCAAAGACTACAACACCTAAAACCACCATTAGAAGATCTACTAGTCGACCATTTGGGCAAGGAAATCAAGGGGCTAATACCCAGACTACGAACACCCGAGTGTTTGCCATTGAAGGCATTAATGCTGGAAATTGGGCAAAAGAAGAACTTAAACAATATCAAGCTATTGATTTAGTAGTTATGGGATACATAGACGAACGAGATGTAGTGATAGGTACGCCGAAATCAAACTTGTCTATATATAATATTTTATTTATATGAAACTTGAATTAGAAAGTTAACTAAGAAAGTAAAAACAATTATAGAAGGCTTACTACTAAAAGATTCAAGAAGATAAAATTTAGAGCTTAGTCATATATTACGTAATTAATAGGAACCGTTTTAATCGCCACTCAACCAACTATGGCCCTCTTCGATATAAGAGCTACACACTTTTATAAGCTCAATTGTGGCTCAGTGAAGGAAATTGGAAGTTTAACCCTCTCCGAAGACTCTGAGAATCAACACCCCTATAGGAGAGAAGGCAATCACCAAGGAGATAATAAAAGATTGCCAAGTCGAGATACATGGGAAAAACATGCTTGTGGACTTGATTGTTTTGTCTATGAGAGGTTACGAAGAGATTTTAGGAATGGACTGGCTATTAAAACATTACACCAATGTAGATTGCAAAAATAAAGAAGTATTGTTCAACTAGTCGGGGACAAAAACCATAGTGTATCGGGGATAACCAAGAAGAAATTTAAAAGATTCCACTAGCATCTTGCAAGAAGAGGAAGAAAACCTTAGAGACCAAAGCATGTGCTTAATAAGCGCAATAGAGATGGAATTGGAATCATTGAGATTGGAGGAAATACCAACGAATTTCCAAAGGTGTTTCCCGAAGAATTATTAGGACTAACTCCTTTAAGAGAGGTGGATTTCACAATCAAAGTAAAGCCCGGTACGGAACCGATCTCTAAAGTGCCTTATTGAATGGCCTTGATTGAGTTGAAAGAACTGAATGGACAATTGCAAGATTTGATAGAAAAGGGATTCGTTTGTCCAAGCGTATCACCTTGGGAAGCTCCAGTGTTGTTCGTTAAGAAGAAGAACGGATCCATGTGACTATGCATAAACTATCAGGAATTGGATAAGGTAACTATCAAGAATAAATATCCTTTACCAAAAATTTGTGATTTATTTGATCAATTGCAAAGAGCAAAGCGTCTTTTCTTGAATCAATCTACGATCTATGTACCATTAGTTGAAGATCAAATCAAAAGATATACCTAAAACCTGTTTTTGAATAAGATATGGTCATTATGAATTTTTAGTAATGCCATTTAGAATAACAAATGTTCCAACTACATTCATGGATCTTATGAATAGGATCTTCAAACCATTCTTGGATAAATTCGTGGTAGTTTTTATTGATGATATCTTGATTTATTCCAAGACCAAGTTAAAGCACGAGGAACACTTAAGAATTGCCTTGGGACTATTGAAAAAACATCAACTATATGCAAAATTGTCAAAATGCAAATTTTGGACAAACCAAGTGGCATTCTTAGGACATATCATATTTGGTGAAAGTGTATGAATAGATTCAACAAAGATCAAGGCCATAGTCAACTAGAAACAATCAATTGCTATCATAGAAGTAAGACGTTTTCTTGGGTTAGCTAGATATAATTGAAGATTCATAAAGAACTTTTCATAAATCTCAAACCCATAGACCAAATTAACTCAGAAGGACGTAAAGTTTAAGTGGGATTAAAGTTGTGAGAGAAGCTTTTAGGAGTTAAAGCAATGGTTAATTTTAGCTCCTATTCTAACATTGCCCAACTTAGAAGAACCCTTTTGCATATGTAGCTATGCCTCACGGATCGGGTTAGGATGTGACCTAATGCAGAATAAGAAGGTCTTAACTTACGCTTCTAGACAGTTGAAACCGCATGAAAAAAATTATCCCACCCATGATTTGGAACTAGTAATGATTGTATTTGCCCTGAAGCTATGGAGACATTATTTTATGGGCAAATATGTGAAATTTATACGAATCATAAGAATTTGAAGTATCTATTCACTTAGAAGGAGCTTAATATGCAATAGAGAAGATGGTTAGAACTCATCAAAGATTATGATCTCAACATCAACTATCACCTAAGAAAGTCAAATGAAAATAAAATTTTATGACAAAACTCTAAAGTTACTAAGCTTACGTAAATTACCACGCACGATGAATGAACCCAGAAAATCAAAAGAATTTACTCATATAAAAGGAGTGCAAACAGACTTCACTAGAGGGACTACATGCTTTCCAAAGTTAAACAAATGAGAGAGGCAAAGTGAAATAGGGAAAGAAAAAGGAAACAGGAAGGAAGAAACAAAAGGGAAAAACGTGAGGAAAAAGGAAGGAAAATTTTTTGTAAAGTGCACGTATGACATCTAAATTGCGATCCGGGACCACCTACGCAATCCTTAAAGTGAGCCTTACAAAACTAGACTAGATTTAAGTAAGAAAAATCTTACTTTTAGAATTAAAATACAATTTTAACATGTATAAAAAAAATTTAGCTTAGAAAATAGTGAAAAAAATTTAGAAATATATTAGATAGGACAATATTAGTAAGAGAGTAATGGTGCTATTTTTTTTGTATTTTAGGAGAAGATTTTAATTTCACATATTTACTCAAGGATTATTATAAACAATAAAGAAAATGAGACCTAGGTGAGTAAAGACTCTATAATATATTGTAATATGTGTTGTGGTGTGTTGTTTTGATTTATATATATATATATATATATTCTTGTCACCATGGATTTTGTGTGGAGATAATGGTGAATGCTTTGTTTTGTTGCACTTAAGCTCTGTTTTTCTTTGTACACAAACCAATGGTGATTGGAGAAATCCAATTACTTAGGTGTGATTTGCGTAGAGTGTGTAGGTGTAGTGTGTGATGCAATGGAGTATAGTATACAGGAGGCTGCTAATTAGGATATAGAGGCATGTGTGAACTATGTGCTGTGTTTTAATGTATGTGCATGTTATCGTGTGTGATCATGTGAATGCCTGTGTGTATATATGTATGCTATAGCAGAATGTAGAGGAGGATATATTTGTGTGTATAGCAGGTGTATGAGTTGGTGGCATGCTATGTGGAGTTGTGTGTGTTATGTGTAGCTAGTTTAAGCAACAGAGCATTAGGGTTGGTGTGTTGTGTGCGTATGTTACTTTGTTACATGTGATGTATGAGTGTGTGAGCTATGTTTGCTTGTGCATATATGTATGTGTTGGAAGGGGACATAACATGCATGTGTGGGTGGTGAATTTCAGCAAGTGCAACGTGCAATCCGTGAACGTAGGTGTGAGTGTGTGGTGTGTGTAGTGATGTGTGTTGCTGTCGTATGAGGGTGTGTGGGAAGTGTGTAACATGTGTTGTGTGGCTATCGTGGGTGCAAGGCATTACGTGTGGAATTGCATTCTGAATGCGTGCGTTGTGTATGTGTATGTTAAAAGTTGTGATGTGTTATGATGTGCGGCTATTGTAGGCATATGGTGTGTGCCATGATGTGTTGTGGTGTGCAAGTAATGTGAGCTATAATGTGTTGTGCGTGAGTGTAGGGCTTACTGTGCCTATGTTGCTAGCCTTGTTTAGTGCGTGAGTGTGTGTGTGGTTTGTGACTATGTGTATGTTCTTAGGTACACAAGTGTGTTATGTGCTGTGGGGTATGTAGTGCATGTGTGATTATGTGCTAGGTTGGTATGTGCGTACATGTTTGAGGGAGTGTGTACGCACGAGCATGTAGGTGTGTGTGTAAGGGCATGCAAGGTATGTGAGCTAAGTGTGTTGAGTGTGTGGCAAATGGACAGTTGTGTATGTCACAATGGGTACATGCGGGGAAGCACGAGTGTAAAAAAGGATATGTAAATGTGTATATAATTGTGAATTTACTATTTAGGAATGAAAGAGGAATAAAATGCGATAAATTGAATTTGGATAAATTTTGAAATTTTGTTTTTGTCTTTTCTGAGCTGTGAATGTTGTTTTGTGATTGTAATTGATTGATTGTTTTCAATAACTATCATTAATGTGATTATTTCTTGCTTGATCACCAAAAATGGTAACTTAATTATTATGACTTAAATAAAAATTAACACACATTACATAAGACATTATATGAAATTGAAGGGCATCACTACTACAGGGTGCACCAAAAGTAATTAGGTAGGATTATTGTTCCGCTATTGGTGAAATAAGTGATTAGGAGATTGTCGCGCCTTTAATGTTTTCGAGTCTGGTCTATCCTTAGGGGTGATTGTGCTCAATGTGCTAAATTACACTTAGAGCTTAAGGAATTAAACTAAAAAGACAATTTCTAATAAATGGATAAGATGAAAATAAATGGGTTTGTAAGACTTAGGTACTAATGGTAGTGATGCAAATCTCCAACCCATGGTTAGGGGGGGGGGGGGGGGGGGGGGGGTGCAAACTCTAGATTTCATGTTGATTATTGGAAGACCACATGTAATGTTACATTTTATATGGTTACCCATGCATAGCATATGATTGAGAGTATTACACTTTTATTTCAATGGGTAATTTAGCTCACCCTATTATAGATTGTATGATGCAAATAGTGACCATGTAAACTTACCTAGTAGTCATTGTACTATGGTAAGTAAATTTTGTTGTGAAACTTCTAAGATAAGAGGCAAGGTTGAGAGTTAATAAGGTTTCTTTTGTAAAAATTTGTTAAATACCAATAGACGGATGATTGTAAATATTTAATCTAGTCTAGCGAAATCTTCAATCTGTATTATTGTAGGACTTAGACGAGGTTGACCTTTGAAATACAGTTGTAATTTATTCCAACAAATATGAAACAATTGAAATGAAATATCGGAATGTTAGAGGCATTCAAATTTTGTCAATTATTGTGTTTTAACAAGTAAATTGATCTTGTGTTTGAAACACTTTGTGGTTAATTATTAAAGGCTGAGTAACTATGGCGGGTTGTCACGAATAAAGTATCCTATGAGACGTGACACACCGCCCTGTTACCTGCAAGAACCACAATTATTTGCTAGTGAAGAATTTGATGTATATTCAACTCCATTCTCCTTGTAGCAAGGTCACACATTCCTATTGATTCCACAATATAATCAAGTATTTCAACAACAATGTTTAATAAAGGAAGTGTAGTAGAAAACTGACTAACCTGGCTTTGCATTCTAGGATCTGTGTACTCACATTTTGGCTATGTTGATTGTATCTCTGTGTTTTTTTTATTTTTTTTTTATGATGGTGTTGGAATCAGAATTTATGAGTTAAGTCGCTTAATAGGAAGGTCATGCTTTTTAGCTAAATTCCATTCCACCATTTGTTGGTAATTTCATTGTTTAGTTATTTTCCTTTACATTGTATTTCAATTTCCGTGAATACTAAGTTATTTTCTTTCATTAACTATTGACCATTTACTTTTCTAAAGTTTAAATTTAAGCTCATATCACCATTCCCCTTTTATCTGCAATTCTCTAGTCACTCTCATTGCACATTTTGTCATAGTCCTCTCGAGTTTTGCACTACAGTCAAGTTATTTGATCTAAAAGTTTAACCTGACTTGTAGTCTGGAACTTTAATACAAGCACTTGAAGTGTACAACTTAACTGAATGTAGCAAAATGATTGAGCTCATGGCTTTCTATTCTGATACCATATTAAGTTTAGTTATATAATTGTTCATAATAATTGGTTGTAGACCTATTTTCAATATGATATTAGAGTTAGAAATTGAGTTTGAAACACTATGTGGTAGTTTGTCATCCACTTTATGTGTTTCAATTGAAATCTCAGTCCATAAATCTAAGTACATGTTTAGCCATCAACTAAATCCTACGTGCATTTTCTCTTTCTTTTTCTTTTTTCTTTTTGGGGCATTCTACTCTTAAATGCTTGCAAAGTTTCAAACAAATCATTTTTTTAAGTAGTGTTAGATTTTCCATCCATGTATGACACGTGGTGCTTCTACTTAGTTGAAATAATTAATTTAATTAAATAGTACAATAAATGTATATTATTCAAGTAAAATAACAAAAAAAATTTAAAAATAATTTAAAAAACTAGAATTTAAAAGAAATACACATCCTGACCACCCCGCAGTTAGCACCAGCATAAGTTGGAACTGCTTTACAACTAGTGTTGACCTCGATGGGCCTAGATCCCTAAAATGGGGAATCAACATTGAAATAGTGGGCTTAGTTCCTATAAACTAGTGCGTCACGAACTGGTTTCATATCCGATGAACCGAGCTTTTTTTTTTATATCTTAAGTTAAAAATTAAAAAAAAAAAGATAATGATTTATCTTCTAAAAAAAAAGTGTTATCATTAGCCGGATTCCTATTTTCAACTCCTTTAGGCCTCGTTTACTTTACCGTAATAAGAATTCTATTACAACCCTATTTTGCATGGAATATGAATTACTATGTTTACTTCATCCAAAGCACGAAATAGGCATTTAGAGGTGAATTGGAATTACTAAAATTACTAAATTAGAATTTCTATTGGTAAGCTTTGAATTAGAATTCCTTAGAGGCCCTGTTTTCTTTTTCCCCATTTGTCCTCGGTAGTGGCATAATTGTAAACATCAAATCTACGACAAAGGAGGAAAAAGTGATACGAGCGAAGGGGAAAGTGGAGAGAGGAACAATGATCTCCATCGGAGACCTTAGAGTTGCTCGCCAGACTTCGAAGACCAAACCTAGGAGACCACCATTATGTTCTTCGCCGTCGACCAGAGTTGCTCACTCGCCAAACCTAGGAGACCACCACTATGTTCTTCGCCATCAACTAGAGTTGCTCGCTTGATAGACCTTGAAGACTACCGATGTGTTCTTCATCGTCAACCGGAGTTGCTTGCTCGGTAGACCTCGAAGATCGCCATTATGTTCTTTGTCGTTGACTAGAGTTTAGAGCTCGCCAAACTTCAAAGACCACCACTGTGTTCTTCCTCATTTTTGCGATTCTTCCTCATCGGTGGCGAAGTATAGTGGTGCACCAATGAGACCTACGTTTGCTGTATTTAAGATTGTCTTCAATTGCGATGTCTAAGTTTAGAGCTATGGGTTTCTTATTTTTTACGTGTAATGGGCATTTTGGTCTTTTTTATTAACTAGCCAATACCCATTCATTTTTTAATTCTTTCAACTAAACAAAGTAATACTAATTCAATAATATAAAATAAATACAACAATATAAATTACTACTTTATTCCATTTAGTAGTAATTTTTATTTTATTATAATATTATTTTATTCAATAAAGTAAACGAGTCTTTAGTATTTTATTTGTATATTTCTTGTATATAATATACTATTTCATTATCTTACATGTATTTATCATATTAAATTTTTTATATCCCTATTGGTCAAACATTTTATTTCAAATTGGTCTAGAGAGAGAAGAAACAGAGAGAAGTGTCATTCTGCTCTATCCACTCCCCCAGCCAACAGTTAATAGCTACAGACAAAGGCAAGGGCAAATTCCAATATGGACCGTCCAATCCTCAATCTCTTGCAGCCACAACTGCAAACAAAGAGAAAGACGTATGACACAGCTCTAGCTCTTGCTTTTCCACTCTTGGTGCGAACTCATACTAGCCATAGATATGGCCATGGCCATGGCTTCCACCCACCTCACTTTCTCTCTCTCTCTGCCCACACAGACCAAGACTCAGCAGTTCCAGCTGCCCGTCAGAGTGAGAATTGATAGAAGACAAACATGGACAGGGACTGGGACTAGGACTAGGACATTCGCACTTGGAAACGACTTGCTCGGTGACTTCGGTGCCCGAGACCCTTTTCCAGCAGAGATCGAGAGTAACTTCGGAGACAAGGTTCTGGGCAACGTTGACACCGAACATAAGATCCTTATCCCTGCAGCCTCAGCTCTGTCTCTTGCCGAACAAGAATGTTCCGCTGTTTCCGCTTTCCAGTCTCCCATGTCATCCGATGATGCTCAAAAGCTACTCAAGAAGGTCCCTTTCCTTTTATTTTGTTGCCTTTCTTCAGATTTCCCGTACGTTACATGCGATCCTGAAAACTATCAAAATTGCACAACATTAGAGTTTTCGAAATGCTACGCTTACACCTACAAAAATAGTAGCACAAATTTTCCTCGCTTGTATGCACTTGTCATTAATTTTTTTAGAGCGGATCCATCACTTGATTTGATTTTTTCCTTGGCCGTTTTTATATTTCAGCGGTTGCATGGTTGATATTAGCTGGTTGCGAAAAATAATTACAATTGTATATTAGTACAAAAGATGGATTTAGTATTGTATTGGAGGTGTTAATTTTTACAGTATAAAGCAAAAGTAGTCTCCCTTCATCTCCACTTTTCTGTAGAGAGCTGATATCTTGTCAATATTTCCTTTGGGAAGTAGCAGCAATGCGATTTTTAAAATTAAAGTGTCCTTGTGGTTTTAATAGTTTTTAGGAGGCGGCTTTTTGCTTTAATGTTACTCACTTCACTTCCAACATGGATTCTGTACTTCTGTTTCGTTGTGTGTTATGTAGATTGTTGGGTGGAGGCTCCTGGATGAAGAAGGTGGGCTTAAACTGCAGTGTCTCTGGAAAGTCAGAGATTTCACTTGTGGGGTTGAGCTTATTAATAGGATTCTTAAGGTGGTTGAGCCTGCTGGCCATTTTCCAACTTTGCATTTGGAGCAGCCTAATCAAGTGAGAGCCGAATTGTGGACTTCTTCCATTGGTATGTCTACGATTTTAATCCTGCTTGCATTTCCTTTTTCTTTTCCTTTTCCCTGTTAGTTATAGGTAGATGGCTAGGTTGGCCAAAGTACTATGACCATAGATGTTCTGAGATCATCGGGGAAATTTAAATAAACTCTGGAGATAAATGTCCCAATCTAATGAACAATTGAGTGGAATCCCGAATCTCTGGTGTGTTTTTATTAGAATGGCTAATTTGAAAGGAACCAAATGCCTATTCATGCTAGTCTTGTCATCACTGAGGTTGCCAGGTTAACACTCAAATGAGGGGCAATGAACACTAATGGTTTGAACAGTGCTCTCGGGTAACTAAGAATTGAAAGCTAGTAACTATACACTAGTTGTTGTTAAGAAGCTTCTACATTTATGTTAGGCCATAAACATATGTGTTCCATGGATGTTCTGAGATCGTCAGGGCAATTTACGTAAACTCTGGGGATAATGTCCTCATCTGATAAACAACTGGGCAATCAACACTAATGGTTTGAGCAAGGTATTAGAGCAACTAAGAATCGAAAGCTAGTGAGTAGTATCTATACCCTAATTGTTGTTAAGAAGCTTCTATATTTATGTTAGGCCATAAGCATCTATGTTTCATGGATGTTCTGAGATCATCAGGGCAATTTAAATAAACTTTGGGGTTAATGTTCTCATCCAATAAACAAATTCCTAGCTGTGATGACAAAATGTAAGCTGAAATTGCTATCTTATAGTTTCTTGGGTAACTTCTTTCCAATGCTGCTGCAGGAGGGTTGAGCATGAATGATTTTATCGTGGCTGCCAAGTTGGACAACATAAAAACATCAGATCTTGCTCCCAAGAAGAGAGTTTGGGCTTGATATGGGAAATTTTGGCATTAACAGAGGTCATTGATCCTTCCAACACAAAGATGCTATGGAGGAGTTTGCAGCCAGCTGACGAAGAGGTCACTGGCTGCCTATTGCTATTCATTTTAAAGTATCATATGATCTCTATTTAACACCATTTTCACCCTTGTAAGTGTTTTCTTTACTGATAAAGTGGGAAATCATCGAAATTGTCATCAGGAATTCATTGGTTTGTTGAGTTGGAATTTGGATTATGATTTTACTGATGAATTATGTGTATGTTGGTTCAGATTGCAATTAGATTGGGGCGGATTTTTCATATCTTTACTTTGTGATTCTCCACTTGCCCCAAGCGTAGTGAAGAAGTCCCACTGGTGGTCAAGATTCACCTTGATGCCTTTCTTATGCTTGAGTGATAAGAACCTAGCTCTTGACAGTTTAAGCTTTTAACTTTCGGTATAAAGCCAATCCATTATCAAATCTTTTTTTCCTTCATTTTGGTATATGAATGGTGACTATCAGGCTTGTCTACTTCAATTCTTGGAAATCTAATTGCATTGTGTGCTAATAAAAGTAAGTTAAGAGTTAAGATCCTTCAAAGAATCCAATTCCTTAAAAATGCGGAGATTCCATTCCTTACCTGAAGGATCTGTTAGTTTCACCATTCCTTTTTTTCCCCTTCTTTTTCATCATATGTTATACGTAAAACTTCAAAATTAGAAGATATTTTCACAGTAATATAAAGAGTTGCGGCTCGTAATGGCTTTTAGTGGTAACTTATGGTAGGAGGTAAAGGTATATACCATGGAAAATGTCATTGTAAAATGGAGAAAATAAATTTTATTTAAAAATAAATTATTTTCTTAATTTTTTTTTTGTAAGAATTTATTGTGGTTGCTTGCTAACCACAGTATTAATGACAGGTCACTGCTTACTTGCAAGCCATTGATTTCTGTGGCCTTTTGATATTACTATAATAATGTTTAATAATTGTAAGCTTTGATTGTAAGAAATATCAAAAGAAAAAAAAAAGGTTGAGAGAATATTTTTAATGAAACAAACATACTCTAAGTTTTATGTTAGGATTCTTGTTGCTTTAACTCTTTTATCTGGCCAAACACAATCTCTTGAGACTCATGTCTTGAAGTTTCTCTCCTTTCTCTTCCCTGTCTTGTTTGCAATATCCAATCCTATAAATTACAAAACAACGTATGATTCTCAGAATCAGATTCCAGCAATTGCATTTCATGACCGGAAATCAAACAAGGTCAAGCGTAATCAGTCATTTGACTAGTTATAATCAAAGCAAGCTGGGTCTTCCTATTCATCCTTGTTTTGTTCCTATGTCTTCTTTGCTCGCGAGCCCTTGTTCCATTGCTCCTTTTTCTCAGTAGCTCCTTACAGCTTTTAGCTCTACGATCCGTTGTAATTTTTTGGGGTTTCATTCACATGATCCAAGAAAAAGAGTGAACAAACATAGGGAAGTAGAAGAGTAAAACCTACCTATGAGTTACTCGAATTTGACTCAATGTTGACATAAGTTTAATTCGTTAGAGTTTGAGCTCAAACTATTTAAGTAGTTTGAGCACAAATTTCATGATATTTGGTTTCACTAACTCACAAGCTTAACCTAGTTTGAATCAAGTTTAAATATTAGTTGAGTCTGTATTGAGTTTATACATTAATGTTATTTTAGCTAATTTTTTTTTTATAAAAAAAATATAAGATTAAGCAAGTTTAATTGAAACAAGTTGGATTCAAAATCTTGAGCCATACTGAGTTCAAACCAAGTTAAAGTTATGCTTGAGTTTGAACTTGATACTATATCATCTTGACTTAACTCAATTATACTTCTAAATAAAGTGAAATCTAATTTATTTTTTACTTTATTGAAAAAAAAATGGAGAGAGAGAAAAGTCAAAAGAAAAATGCATGGCTATCTAGTATCCATAAACTCAAGCTATATTAATGAAAAACCATCCATCTTTTTAACCTTGTATTCACTCATCTAAATCAATCAATCCTTGCCCATTAGGAGGATATAGTGAGGATCAAGGGAAACACAAATTTTGTTTTTAAATTTCTTAAGTTAAAAAAGATAATTTAAAAACTTAAAAGAAAAAAAATTACAAGCCCAAAACTCTTAATAGTTTTTAACTCATTTTACAATACACGGCCGTGTCTTCTTACCGTGTATAAGGCCATGTATATTTCTATGGGTCTTCCAAACACAACACACGGCCGTGTCTTCTTGCCGTGTATAAGGCCGTGTATGTTTCTATGAATTATCTCGACTCAACACACGGCCGTGCCGTTGAACCGTGTATACGGCCGTGTATGTTTCTATGGAGCCTCCAGACTCATTACACGACCGTGCCTTGTAAAAGACACGCCCCGTCAACCCGTATCAGCTATGATGTTCACATCATAAGGATTTATATTTATTCATACATATGTAGTTTAGAAAAGAAAATTAAAGGACAAAAATTAATTTTATTCTCATATACTAAGAAATAAAAATTTCTTCTTATAGCACATTTACTTGAACATAATAGAAAGGAAATAGAATAACTATTCCATCATAACTTCCTATTACCTTGTTTACTTGGAAAAATGAGAAGGAAATTTTAATTTTTAACTCTTCTATTTCTACTCAATTGAGAATAGATATTACCTAAGAAAATGTGGAAATGAAAAGTTCAAACATTATGACCATTATACCTTCATTAACATTGCAATTGATGACCAAATAGAGACAAATTGTTTTTTTTTTTTATATTCCTAACTTAATAATGTAATTAATGAGTTAAAATAAATATTGGAATACGCATTTCCTCTAATAAAAAAATTAGATAAAGACTGGAATAAAAATTCATAGTCTATTATCAATAATAGTCATTCTCAAGGCATAATTTTTCTATTTTCTATCCATTCTATTCCAAAAAATAAGCAGACTATTAATAAAGTATAAATATTCAATCAAACATACTTTTATAATGTATTTATTTCTTATGTTAATAACAACAATACATTAAATGTTGTAAATATGAATTAATTTCTCCTATTTCACATATAACTAGTTTAACATTTATATTATTTTAGCATTTTAATTTTAATTTATTTAATTATTTTTATATTTTTATTTTTTCTTTAATATTTTTTTGTCGACCAAATGGACTCGTCTAGTCCATGGTTTGGGCAGCTTAAATTGCCATAGACTTGTGGGCCCTTCGAGTCCACATATGGATCCAAAACCGTTGTATGGGACTGCTTCTAGGTTAGGTAAGGTTTAAGACTTACCTTCGACTAGGTCTAGTCACCAAATTGAAAATTTATATAAGCATAATTGTCAAATTTAAATCACTATCATTTTTTTGGCTAAAATTTTGATCCTTCACTATAGACGACTACTGAAATGTGTACTTTTTACGAGTTTGTACTCATTATAGTGTTTGGTTATTAGAAAAATACAGGACAGAAAAAAGAATATGGCAATACAAGTGGAAATCAATTCTCTTATTTTTTATCTTTTCAATTTATAAATCAATTGTTAGGATTATTTAGAAATTTGAACAATTTTAGATATAAATGTGATGTCATCAATTTTTTTGTAATCTTAATGATTTATTACGTGTCACAATACATTAAGGAGTAAATTGAAGAAAATTGAGAAATCCAAATCCATACAACATATGTAGTGCATCATAATAAAGCCTTATATGCTAATACTTCATTTGGTAAGCAAAAAAAGTTAGGAACAGTCCAAGTTAAAAAAAAATTAATTATAAAAAAATTTTAAAAGTAAGAAATTACATATATGATATAGGGAAAAGGCAAAAAATAATATTATTTTTTTGAAATATTTCTACAAATGTACCATTTGGAAAAAATATTTCCAAATGTATACCACTTAAAATTGACACTTGAAGTGTAGAATTCAAGTCAAGTTGAAATCAACATTTCAAGTGCCAATTTCATTGAGCATAAAACCACTCATCTCCTTCTTTCTCATTACTTTTTTTTTTTCCCTTTCTCTCTCTATCTCTAAAAGCTCCAAACCTTAACCCCCATTTTATCTTATTTAGGCAATTTTAACTCGAATAGAAAGTTAATCAAAGGTCTAGTTAGTGAGATAGTTTGATTGGTGGTGAAGTTTACATGGAATAAGTGTGTCTTTATGGTGTTTTCGACCCCCCTCCTCTCTCTAGAAGCTACAACAAATTTTGAAGTGAATATTTTTTGATATTTTGAGTTTTTTTTTTTATATTGTAGATGTGTAATTGTAGGATAATGTGATATTTTGATGTTGCATTGTTTGGGTAGTTTTTTTTTTCCCAATTTTTAGATTTTTATTTTTTTTAGTCCCACCGAGTTAAAATCAGCAGCTTAAATGACGATTTTAAGTAGCATATTATTAGGATTACTTTGTCAATTGGTATAGGTGAGAGAATTTTTTTGAAAAAAAAGGTAATATGTTTTCCTGTTCTGACCCTGTTATTTGAATTTTTCATTTTTTTCGATAGCAGTGACTTTTGTAGACCATGTGATGGGGACATCCAATACATAAGTGGTAATTGCATATTAAATATATATATATATATATATATATATTTGTTATTTATTATAATATATAATTTTGAAAATATTTTTTTATTGTGGCACCCATTTAGTGTTATTCCCTTTTTTAATAGTCCCTCTTCAATATTAACTTTCAATCATTATAATTTTCTCAAAAGTTATTGTAGAAAGACATTGCTAGGGCATGGATATGCTTCAAACTAAAAGAAAAAAAATCAAGAATACTTTCCTTTTATTATTTCTCTAAAGGTTTTAGATTTTCTATTATCTATATGAGTCACACGTGCAATTACTTAATTTAAAATGAGTGCATAATAAATATAAAAACATGACAAAAAATAAATGTTTAATTTGTTTTCTATAATTAATCTCTCAAATTATTATTATAGGAATATAATAAAATATTTATATCTTTACATTTCAATATTGATATATGAAAAATAAAGCATGATAGCTATTATTACAAGTAATCGCACATGTCATTGGATATGAAATGAAGAATTGTATAATTTGTGAACTTGAAAATCAATTATTTGTACTAACTTTGTGAATTAAGAAATAATTTGTAGAAGTGATTACTGATTTTGGATTAATAGATGTTTCTAAACACTTGTTAAGTTGTAGAAAATGGAAAGCTTTTTTTTTTTATTTGTAATGTTAATACGTTACTATAAAAAAAAATCTCTATTTACTTTCTAAATCAAAACTAAGTTGCAATAATGATACCTTTCTATACATGTAGTTTTTTTTTTTTAATACCTTTTTGGTTATATACCTATACGTGAATTTGCTCAATAAGTGGAAAGCTTATTTTATTGCATATATGACATGTAATGTTAAATATTTGTGCCACTAATTTCATTGTGTAATGCAAATTTTTGTTACTAAACTTAAATTTTACATATTATGCAGGATTATATTTGGTTACATATAATTTTGCAAATTATAGGTGAATAGTATATAATATAAATTATCATTCAAATGTTTCAAGTCACTAGGTAAGAAAATGTGTGAGGTTAAAGTCATCTGCTAGATTCATGGGAATATTATGGATAGAGTCGATGGGGTATGCTATGATAGATACTCGACAACAATGGTTGGAGTTCCCCTTAAATCAACTTAGGAGCAATTGTTAGGTATCATTTGTACTCAATTTTGGATTGATGGTGAAAGCAACTGGATTAAGTTGATCTATAGGTGTTCAATAATATATAATAACATGTATTGTTACTGCGTAGTGCTTGTCACTAGTAATTATGATGTGCACCAAATGTTGGCAAGTTCATTGTTGGACCTTAGGTTAATGGTACTATTGAGTTGTATGTGCAAATAAGTGAAATTAAGTTACCTATTCCAATGGATGCTAGTTGAAGAGGGGATGATATAATTGATGATTTGCTTTTAACTCAGGTACCTAAATTTCAGTACATTGAAACTATTAAAGAAACAAGCTTCAGTGGTAGTTAGCCTGAAACTCATAACATCAGTATAGGTGAACCAATTAGGGAGACAAATTTTGAGAACGATGAAACTTGTCATACTTCTAGTGATAATTCAAGTCTTAACTCATCCCATGATGATAATGATGGGGAGAATGTTAAAGGCTAGTTGTAGACACTACATGTGATGATTCAAGTCTTAACCATCCCATGATGATGATGATGGGGAGAATGTTAAAGGTTAGCTACAGACACTACATGAGCCATATGAATTAAGCCAAAGAAGGGATTAGCAACTTGGTTTCCAAATGGCGTTAATACTGTTAAGAGGTTAGAACTCATGCCATTCTTTACAATTGAAGTGGGCAGTAGATATGTGGTTTAAGACAAAAGAGTACTTGATATAGGTAGTCAAAATACATCACATAGTAAATCATTATAACTATGTTGTGGATAAATTATCTCCAAACTTTTGGGCTGTAAACTATGCTAGTAGTCGTAGTGATTGCAAATGGAAACTTCATACATACTTGAAAAAGTACTCTAGTTGTTTTTAAATAACAAAGTTTGAAAATCCTCATACTTGTACTAACCCTGAAATTAACCAAGATCACCTCCAATTAGACCTACCACACCTACTACACCTGCCAACTGCTATATAAGAGGTAAACCCATGTATAATCATAAGGTGGAAATATCTAGATACCAATCATCAAGGGCGCATGATATTCAATAGAGTGTTTTGGGCATTTGGACCATGAATTCATACATTTTCCAATTATAGGTATCGTAAAAAACCAATCCCATTATAGGCATATGAAACTTCCAAATTAAATGGAATTACCTAATGAATTTTCCCCCATCTTTTCAAGCCGTTAATTACAATTCACAAAATTTTCCTATACAACAACTACAAGCACAAATTACCACTCGCTTGGCTTGGTTAGAGTGGTGGACCAACCGTCGACAGTAGATCATCTATATAACTTCAACCTACAACTCATTAGGTAATACAATCTCAAGGTATGCTACTTGGTATTGGCATATCATCTAATGGTACATAAGTTGAATCAGTGCCATGTTAAATTACATGGTACGTATTTGATCTTCATTTTTTGTTATTTTCTATGTTTTATGTTATGCAAATTAATTATATTGTGTTGTTCTTTTCTACAAGTTGATTTTATTGAGTATTTACCTCAAATGTCACACAGTGATGTTTAGAGGTGTGCAAGTGGGTTAAATGGGCTAACCTGGCTCAACTCACTTTGGCTCGCAGGTTAAACAGGCCAAAATTTGCTGGCCCAACCCAACCCATGCGGGTTAGTGAGTTAAACGAGTTAACCACTAACTCAACCCGTTTAACCCATTTTTACTATTTGATAAGTTAAACGAGCCAACCCATTTTTACGACCCATTTAATCTACTTTCCCAGCCCAATTGATGGGTTAAACAAGCCAACCTACTAACTCAACCCGTTTAACCTTTCTTTTTTTTTTTTTTTTTGTTGATGGGTTAAAATATAAAACAAGTTTCTATAAAAGGAAAAAAATTAATGAATGGCAAAAGCAAAAATTTGAAAAAAAATTCTCCATTGCCTTATCATTTATGTACAATTTGTTATGAGAAAAAAAAAAAAGCAAATAAAGAAAAAATATATTACATATTGTCATTTGATAAAGAACCACAAGTCTTGTTGAAATACTAAATAAAATCGAAAGATTATACACTAAATGTGGAGATTAAAATCAAAATTTTCAAACATCAAACCAAAAATAAAGTAGTCAAGTCAAGATAACAAAGACAATCATTACACAAAATTCATGTCAAATAGGAATACAAATGGCCATAAACTAGTTACATCAATAGTAATCATTTAGAATTTTCAAACATCAAACCAAAAATAAAGTAGTCAAGTCAAGATAACAAGGACAATCATTACACAAAATTCATGTCAAATAGGAATACAAATGGCCATAAATTGGTTACATCAACAGTAATCATTCTTTCTCAACAATCACATTTGAATCTTCCTTTGATAATGTTGTTTGAAGACTTGTTCACCTTCGTCTACAATTCACCAAATAACACACATAATTAGATAAAACTATTAAAAGGTTAAAATAATAAATTATGACAAAATTTTATAAAAATGAAATAGTTACCTCCCCAATCAAATCCCTATAGCCAATTGCGAGTACAAACTAAAGCTTCCACATTTTCAGGAAGCATGAAACTGCGATATTTAGCAAGGATGCGAGTGCTAATACTAAATGCAGACTCTGATGCTACTACAATAATTGGAATACTAAGCACATTAGAAGTCATTATACACAAATATGGACACCTTTGATGATTTATACTCTATAAATAATGATATTGCCTCTAATGGGCTATTATTTGGAGCAACTGCATTTCTCTTATGTTCAATAACATATCTTTGGACAACACACAAAAATACATGATCAAAGATACAAACAAACATCTTGCCACTTCACTAGCAGTTGCACCATCATCCCAAGCGCGTATGGAATTTAGGAAATATTTTCTTTAATTCCTAGCATTAAAATTGCAAGTAGGTGAAATTAAGGAACCCATCTATGAAATAATTCGTGGAATAGCCAAGTTTCTATTAGAAAACTATTGTGCATCTAATCCAACATCTAGTAGATGTAATGTAAATACTATAGCAGCTCTCTTACGAAATTACCACCAAGACTAAGAGTAGGAAGGGAAAAAACAGTATTAATCTAGCTAGGAAGGGAAAAAACAGTATTCTTACGAGGGATGAGATGATTCGCCAACAAGGAGACGAATGATCGGAGATCAGGTGACTGTAAATGTGAGCAAGGTGTGAGGAGATGGACGAGGGATGCGGATGACTAAATGACGAGAGCGGGGAGAGGGACGAGGATGACTGGAAGATTGCGAGCAAGACGGGGATGACTGGAAGATGACAGCGACGAGATGACCGGAAGACGATAGCAATAAACTAGACGACCAGCACTAAACGACAAGAGGGATGACGGATGAGCAGTCTGCAATTGTGATTTGCAACCACGAAGGCCAACTGTCAAGATCAAGACCTGCTATTGTAGTGCTGTGTGCTGTTCCTTCTATTTTGCTTAAGGTTATGGTTAGTAGATCTACGACTGCATGCAAAGTGGTTGTGGCCTGGGGTATAAAAAACTAAAACCTGCTACTGTCAAGTGTGTTGTTTCTTCAGTTTTGCTTAAGGTTAGGGTTAGTAGATCTATAGAGTGCGGACTACATGAATTGCAATGCGACTGTGGCTTGGGGTGTAAAAAAGAAAAACCAAAACCTACTACTATCATGCTATGCCGTTGATCTCGATTCTTTTTTTTTTTTAGGCACGCAAGTCAACTCGACCCATTACGGGCCAACCCACTTTGACCTGTAGGTTAAACGGGTTGGGCTATTTTAGCCCACTTTTTAAACAAGTTAATTTTTTTTATCGTAACTCTTTTTTAAAAAGGGTTAAATGAGTCAACCTGTGGGCCCTAACCCACTTTCACACCTTTAGTGATGTTCTATTTAAGGCATTAGAGGTAGCTAAGGTAATTTGTTGATTTAAGGGTGTAACTTTAGACGATGCACCACCCATTATACATGATGTTGATGAATAAGAGGACTCACCACCACCGTAGCCTCTTAAGGATGACATACTCCCATTCGAGGCCAAGGTAGAGGATGGGATCATAGACATGCTTGGCTCGAGATAAAAAAGGACCGTAAGGACTCACCCTACATCACCTACCCAAACTGTAGTGTATCATGACAAGGCAGGCCCATTCGCACCATTGTCTTCACACATTTTCACTCCTTTAGGGGATGATTCTATCACTTACAATGCCACTCCTCCAACTCCACATAAGAGATAACCTGGTCATGGCAATGGTGATATGGGTAAGGAACTTACTTAGATTAAGCCCACTCCTATTCCTTTTCACATGCCTCCTCCACATAGTTCGCCTAATTTTGGTTTAGATAGCACTCAAATTGCATAGATAAATATAGATCAAAAGGTATAGTATAAGCCTAACCCTATGCTAGATGATTAGGATGTGCGTATGTTTAAGCGACGGAAAAGGAGATAGTTTTAGCTACATATTATATTACATGTATTTAGCTATTACTTTTTTGATGCTTAGTCTATACTTATATAAATACCATTGCATGTGTAATTAAAACTTTCGATTTCTTCATTTAGTTATGTATTCTTGTTATTATCTTCATGAATTTTTGTTCATGTGTGACTATAGATGCATGGATAGATCATTAGGTTAGTGTATTGGATGTTTTTATAGCATTTTGGAATGTTACTGCAAGTTATCTAAATTTTTTGTCTCTATAGATTGTAGTGGTGTTGTTATGTGTAAAGAGTAGGAAAAACTTAGGACTTCAAGTACCAATCTTATTAGATCTTGAATTGCAATCAACACTTACTATTGTTGTGTGTATGTATTAGGAAAACAAGGGCACTTCAAGTGCTAGTTTTAGTTGATTTGAACTAATATTAATACTGAAAGTGCCAACTAAAATCCATACTTAAAGTACCAATTTTAAACATAGTTGAAATCAACATTTCAAGTGCCTATTTTAACTAATATATATTTGGGAATACCTTCCCAAATGGCACATTCTCAAGACTTAAAAAAAAAAAAACCTATTATTTTTTTCCTATTCCCATATGATATATATATATAATTTTAAGAGTAATATTTAATAAGATATAATGTGCACTTTAGTGGTAAAGTATAAGAGTTTGTGTAATAAGAGGTTATGGTTTTAATTCTCATGATAGTCAATTTAGTTTTTTTTTTTTTTTTTTGCAAGTTATGTTTATTACTTTAATAGCATTATCTTTTTACTTTTTTTTCTTTTTTCACTATAACTAATATTATTAAATTCCATTCATTATAAAAATATAGTAAACTAAGTAATCTTTCTTAAGTTTTTATTTGTTTATTAGTAATATATCATAAATAATGATTACATTAATAGTATAAATATTTCAATCATATCATATAAAATATTAGCAAATAATAACAATTATATTATTTGATATATATTTTTTCTTACAATTAATGTTATGAAAATAAATATGGATTATTGAATGACTAATTACATAATTAATCATATGAAATTGATAATTGTCATAGCATTGCTAATGCTACAATTTTCTAGAACCATATATCATGTTGTCTTTTCACTCTTCTTATAATTTTTTATTTAAATATTTTTTATGTTATATTTCCAATGGTAACAAATTCTTATTAAGCACTAGAAAAAGTGTTATAGGCATGCTTGCTTACAAAATCTTGTTATATATATGAGATGCATATAAGTAATTTTGGTTTTAATTTTAATATGGTAAGTTTGCCCCCTTTAGTCCCATATTTCTGCACTTACCCTTGGAAGTGGTTTAGAACAAAATAGAATTGAATGGAATCAAGAAATAAATGACAAATTCATTCCAATATTTGGAAATATCAATAGGATTGTTGATTCCATTGATATATCATAGTGGTAATTGTCAAAGTACCCATAATTTGTGAATAAAATAAATATGCATTATATATTTGTAAATGTGGACTTTCGACTGGAGTGGATATGTGTGTGCTACAAACAAGTCTTGTACTATATGTGACTTTAGAGTAGTGATGTAGAGATGTCATGCAATGGAATAACTTAGAAAGAGTGATAAGGAAGAGGGACAAGCAGTCTCAGTGTCTTAAAAACACAAGTGACAGACAAAAGAATCTAAAGGAACGTTAGGTGTCAAACTTACAGCTTATGTAATTGAGATTTGTAATTATCTGAGTTGCTTACTTGATCTTTGAGAACAAAGACAATGCACTAAAATGTTGATTCCGCCTTTAAGAGAAAATTTAATTCTACCTTTGAGATATTGAATTGCAATTCTATTTCGGTCTATTTAATTATTATTAATTAAAATTACTTATTTAATCTTGAATCTTATTATGACATTCAATAATTAAGAGTTCTTTTAACAAATACTACTTTACACATATTTTGTTCTATTCCATTTTATGTGATTTTCCAAATAAAGGAATGGATTTATCATTCCAATTATGATTCAAATTGATTGCATTCAAATCCATTTCATTCTATTTTATATCATTCTTTCTTATGTACCAAATGTGATTTTAAAAGAGATGAATTCAATAGCTTCTTAATAATTAGAATTCTTTTCTTTTCTTTTTTAAGAAAAAGATATTGAAAACTTTTACTCTTTACCTAACTTTATAACTGTTTTATATATTGTAACACTCCAGAACCTGAAGCATCACAGCTTGCCACGTGTCACTATTATGTAGCGACACATTAAGACTCTAAAACTCTTAACAGCTTCCAACCTATTCACCTTCTCAATTTATTCATGAAAATATAGCTTCAATAACATCAAACAAATGACTCTTAAATGAGTCATTCCAATCCATGATATTTAAACAACACATAAATCTTCTTTTAACATCCAATAACATCAAACAAATGACTCTTAAATGAGTCATTCCAATCCATGATATTTAAACAACACATAAATCTTCTTTTAACATCCAAAATAAACTTTATTCATGTTTGAAACTTTAAAATAAATAGAAGTCTACTGATATCTCTATAATCCTAGAGCAATTACTAAAAATCCTAATAATAAATCTTCTCATTTTCGTCACTTCTCATCCACATAGTAATAGTGCTCTCTCCTATTTTCATCTATATAATGTCCCACTAGATTTCCATTTTCATCATAATTTAATTGCTTATCATTCTTACCTACAACTAAAAAAAATATAAAGAGGTGAGCCTAAGCTCAGTATGTGAGTACTACACCCACATGCACATGACACACTACATTACTCACACATGCATATATGCAACATTTATTAACAACATCTTCATACATCAGCTTACATACCAATCTCAAAATTAATTATACAACATAGGAGTACTCATGATCCCGGTATATGCAAAAGCTTGTCTTAGTGGAAACTGCCATTGCGGGCCTCATCTAATCCTAATCTTCTTCAAATCATTTTGATACATGGCTCTACTAGAGACAACGCGACATACAGATCATTGAGGTGCCCTCTTAGGGAATTGTCACTATAAGCCCTTAGATCGAGCCAAGCATAAATAGCATACCACAATTTATTCACATATCATCGTATATTACATGATTCTCATATCTAATTCATATATTAACTACCTAAGAATCAAAACAATAAAACAAGGTAAACACGTACTTGAACAAATGTCTCTATAATGATCTTGCGAGTCTCTAACCAAAGTAGGTAGCCCTGTTCAATTACAAGCAACTACACTTAGCTTAATTCTATAAGTAATCTAAGTTCACTAAATTTTCTACTTTGCTCTAGTTGGTTAATTCCCTTCCTAAAAGTATCTTCGTGTTTAATTCTTATGTTGAAACCAAATTGAAATAAACTAGAATTGATTAGGACATATTATTGTGTGACACCGTCAAGAAAGTAACTGTGTAGGGAAGCACGACTTGAAGCACAATCATATTAATGGTCGTGTACCCTTCTGTAATGTTTTTTATCCAACACACCCAAGTACACGGTTGTGCTTATGGCTGTGTATGCTCACTTTCTAACACACCCAAGTACACAACCATGCTTATGGCCATGTACGTTCAACTTCAACACACCCTAGTACACGGCCATGTTTATGGCCATGTACCTCACTGTATAATTTTCCCATTTCAGCATGCCCTAGTACACAGTCGTGTACTTGACCATGTAACCCTTTGTTCATCGCGAACCTTAATTTTCCTCCTCTAATTCGTTCAAATCCTAATTGCTATAATTTTTAGTCTAATTAATCATCGTATTAGCCATATTTAACGTAAAATTAGGTTCTATAATGCTTACTTGGTTTGAATTATGCTTGGAACGCAAATTCGATGACTTCCATGCTTATTCAATTTATCCTTAAATCCGATTCCTATGAACAATCAAGTTAAATCTATGATCTTTAATATCAATTGTTAAAATAGATCTTTCTTTACTAACTATGATCTTTACCTATTTGATTCGTCATTTGATTCACCTCTAGGTCGATTTTCGTATAGGGTTCTCTCACTCTTTAAGTTTTCGAAATCGCAATTGAACAAATAAGTAAAAGGAGGCAACCTTAGGTTAGTATAGTTGATATAGTCTCATTAGGAAAAGACGAAACTGACTTTGTGCCCTCATTTTATTTACGAACTCGCCGTTAGTTATATAGATGTAATATATTATTTATTTATCTTATTTAATAGTAATATTTTTATTACATATATATATTTATTTATTTATTTTTAAAGCATGTATTACATTCTCCCCTCCCCTTATAAAAACTTTTTTCCTAGAATTGGAAAGAGTTCTAGTTGTTTTCTCTTCATTTCTTTTTCTAATTCCCATATTACTTCTCATTCGGTTTGATTCATCCATTGTACTTTAACATAGGAAATTCTTCTTCTTCTCAATACTTGTTCCTTTATGTCAACTATTTTCAAGTGTCTTTCTATAGAGGATAAGTTTAGCTATACCTTCAAAGGTTTTAAGGTGACCACTTGATATGGGTTTGGTACATATTTTCTTAACATCAATACATGAAACACATCATGTACCCCTACTAGACTTAGTAGTAGGGCTAACCTATAAGTGACTGTTCCAACTCTTTTTAGAATTTCAAATGAACCTACGTATCTTGGATTTAACTTGCCTCGTAATCTAAACCTGATCACCCCTTTAGTTAGAGATATTTTCAATATAACTTTATCTCCGACATGAAATTCTAGATGGTGTCACCATTTGTCTGTATAACTTTTTTAGTAACTCTGGGTTGATAGAATTCACTACTTTATTACTTTGACCTTGTGTACTATTTCTTGCACTATCTCTAGCCTCATTATCTATCTTTCTCTCACTTCATCCCTATGTAAGAAAGATCTACACTTCCTACCATACAATGCTTCATAGGGAGCCATTTGTATAGTAGCTTGGTAATTGTTGTTGTAAGCATATTCTACTAAAGGTAAGTGATCACTCCAATTACCCCCCTTGATCCAATGTATAAGATCATAGTAGATCTTCCAGAATTTGGATAGTCCTCTCAAATTGCCCATCTGTCTAAGGATGAAATGCAATACTAAATTAGAGTTTAGTTCCCATAGCCTGATATAGACTTTTCCAAAGTCTGCTCACAAATTGAGTATCTTTGTCAGATGTAATAGCGATCGGTACCTCGTGTAATCTAACGATCTCCCTGATGTACATTTGAGCAAGTTTTTCTAGTCTATAGTTTACCTTAACTAGCAAGAAATGAGCAGACTTGGTTAATCTGTCTACTATCACTTGCATTGCATCATATTTCTCCTTGGTTCATGGGAGTGTTGTGACAAAATCTATAGTTACACGTTCCCACTTCCATTTATGCATATGAAGTGGTTGTAACTCACCAACTGGTTTTTGGTGCTCAATCCTTATTTGCTAGCATGTGAGACACCTGAATACATATTCTGCTATCTCCCATTTCATATTTTTCTACTAGTAATTATTCTTGAGATCTTTGTACACTTTGGTGCTTCTTAGGTATACTGTATACCCTAAGTAATGGGCTTCCTTCATGATCTTCTTCCTTAACTATGTATTATCTGGAATATATCATCTAGTGCCATACTTGACTACCCCTTTATCATTTACCTTAAATTATGTGGCTTCACCCTATTTTATTTTTCTCTTTATCTTCTGAATTCCAAGATCTCTCATTTGTGCAATTTTAATCTAATCAATAATATTAGGTAGATATTAAGTGTGGCTGACCTATTTCCCACTTCTTGTGTTACAATCTCCAATTCCAGCTTATTCATGTCTTCTAGTATTCTTCTTTGAGATGTGATTAATACTGCAATATTTATCTGTTTCTTCTTATTTAGAGCATTTGCAACCACATTTGCTTTCCCGGAGTGATAATGAATTTCCACATCATAATCATTCATCAATTTTAGCCACCTCCTCTGCCTCATTCAATTCTTTCTAGGTAAACAAATACTTCAAACTTTTATAAGCTGTAAATATTTTACACTTGTCCCCTATAAAGATAGTGTTTCCATAATTTTAGTGCCAAGATCATAACAGTTAACTTCAGGTCATGAGTAGGGTAATTCTTCTCATATTGTTTTAGCTAGTGAGAGGCATATGCAATGACTCCCATTCTACATAAGTACACACCCCAAACCTTGATTTGATGTATTACCGAATACTTTAAATTCTTCTCAGGTCTTCGATAGGGCCAACACTAGAGCAGTCACCAATTTATCCTTCAGTGTCATGAAGCTACTTTCACATTCATCACTCCATATGAACTTAGCCTTCTTCTTTGCCAGTTGATTCAAGGGAGTTGCTAACCAAGAGAATTCTTCTATGAAGCATCTGTAGTACCCAGCTAATCCCAAAAAACTCCTCACTTCTATTGTAGTTCTTGGTCTTGGCTAGTCACTTCCTGCCTTTATGTTCTCAAGATCTACTAATATTCCATTCTTATTCACCATATGTTCTAAGAAAGATACTTGCTCTAACCAAAAGTCGCACTTACTTAGTTTAGTATAAAGTTTTTTCTTCCCTGAGTCTTTCTAATACTATCTTGAGATGTGCTTTATGTTCTTCTCTACTCCTAGAATAGATAAGGATATCATCTATGAACACTAGTACAAACTGATCTAACCATTCCTTGAGCACTCTGTTCATTAAGTCCATAAAGGCTGCTAGAGCATTTGTCAAATCACTCGAAACTCATAATGCCCATACTTAGTTGTAAAAGCAATCTCTTGTATGTTTTCCTCCTCGATCCTTAACTAATAGTACCTTGATCTCAAGTCAATTTTGGAGAAGACTTGAACTCCCTGTAATTGATCAAATAGGTCATCAATCCAAGGGAGAGGGTATTTGTTCTTGATTATGACTCGGTTTAACTCTCTATAATCTATACACAGCCTCATACTCCCATCATTCTTCTTGACAAATAGCACTGGAGCACCTTATGGTGAGACACTTGGTATGATAAACCCATTATCTTGTAACTCCTAAAGTTATGTCTTCAATTCAGACAATTCAGTAAGTGCCATTCTCTATAATGCTTTAGATATGGGTGTCGTCTCCGGTATTAGATCAATGCATAACTCTATCTTTCTAACTATCGGTAAACTCAGCAAATTCTTGGGAAAGACATCTGCATTCACTATATACATATCTCCCAATTTCTTAACTTGTCCTGCCTCTACTGATAAGGCTGATAGTCTTCCTTTATTCCACAACTAGTATGTTGAAGAGTTGCAAGGCTCCAAGGATTTAACTTGAATATAACTTCTTCTTCATTAGGGAAATTAAACCTAACCACTAGATTGTGACAATCTATAGTAACATAGTAATTAGACAACCAATTTACTCTTAGAATTAAATCAAATTCTATCATCTCTAATACAAACAATTCAGCTGGCATTTTCTTACCATGTATTACAATCTCTACATCTTTACATATTTGATCTAATTTCCCTCTTACTCTAAAAGAAGTGTTTACAGTCATAGTATCACTCAATACAATAAGTTTTAATCTACATACATTCATAAACACAAGTGATATGCAAGAATGTGTTGCACTCGCGTTAAATAATACATAAATAGTATTTGAGTTAATGAGCAGTATACCTGCTATGGTATCTTGATCAAGGGCATCCTATTGATATTGCTGTTGTAATGCAAACACCCTACCAAGTACCCTCTATCTTGGTCCGGCATTCTGATGTCTACCGAAGGGTCCTTTGGGTGTAGGTCGTACAAGCTGTTGTGCTTGTGGGGCTGCAACCACTTGGTTGTGATGAGCACCACACTCAAATGACCTATGCCCACTCTACTTATAGGTATAGCAAAAGGTCTGAGGTAGGGTCTTTTTTATGCAACTCCTACTAGTGTGCCCTATCTTACCACATGAGAAACATGCCCCTTTGGGTTAATTACACTATTACAAATCGTAGGGTCCCAAACATCTAAGACATCTCATACTTGGTCCTGCCTATGGTGGTGGAAGCAATGCTAGAGGTGTTGGCCTAGTTAAAAGAGGTCTAGGCGCATAAGCCACAGGTCTAGCTTGATGTATAGCTGGCCCCTTTCCTTTGTCTGCATAAGGTATGCTAGAAACAAGCCTTTTCCCCAAAACTAATCCTGACCTATGAGACAGTTGTTCTTCAGTCCTCTTCTTACTTTGTTCCAAATATTTAGCCTTGTCAACTACCTTAGTATAAGTAGTTAATTAAAAAGCCCCCACTTCATATTGTAGGGTAAGCTCTAATCCCCTCAAAAATCTTCTTGCTTAAGAGGTGTCATCCTTTCTCATTATTTTTGGTAAAAACTTGCTTAAGTGGCTTAGCTCTACTTCAAATGCCTCCACAAATCTACTACCCTATTGACAATTATAATAGTCAACCTCATTTTTTCTTTGATGCTATTGGGAAAGTACTTTTCATAGAAAAGCTCCTTAAATCTTTGCCATTAATTAGGAGCTCCCGCTAATCTGGACATACTAGTCTACCAATCTACAACTACTCCCTTCGGCATATAAACAACATATCTCACCTTCCTGTCTTTAGAAACCATGAAGGCTTCAAAAGTCCTTTTAGTCTCAGTGATCCAATATTCAGCCTCTATTGGATCATTAACCTTTGAGTAGAACTTAGTCAACCTTACAAATTTATCTAGCCCACAAGGTTCTTCTATAGGTCTGATAGGTCTCGCAGCTTAATGTTGTTAGTGTTGTTGCACCAACATTCTCACTAGAGCATTTACAATCTCTAGCAACTAAGCAATTGTGACATTAGCTTGCTTTAAGGTTTCTTGCTAAAGTAGTCTTTGAGGGTTCCTATCTTCCAGGGCATCTCTACATTGTCCAACATTAGATGAACCCCACATGATACTTCTCCTTGGAGGCATTCTGTGTAAATTAAAACAGTAGAATGATTCTAGAGTTAGAATTTGTAAGGAAAGTTAATGGCAGTATACATCTTTGTATACTCAAGTTTAGACATATATATATATACCTATACATAAATAAACAGGAATATACATGAAAATACAAGTACTATAATAATTGAAATAACATAACATAATAGTTGTCCCTTAATTTATCCACTCTCTTCATTTCTTATGGCTCTATAGATCATATACTTAGTCTTCTAATGATTTCAACTTACTTTTTACTAATTGAACCCTATACTTATTGATCATCACCTAATTCTATGAATCATTAACCTAATCTCTATTTAATCATAACCTAAATTTTAAGAATCACCAAAACCTACGCTCTAATACCACTTAAATAGTAACACCCCAAAACCTAGAGCATCACACTCTGCCATGTGTCACTATCATGTAGTGACATGCTAAGGCTATAAAACTCCCAACAACTTCTAATCTGCTCACCTTCTCAAATTCATTCATGAACATATAATCTCGATAACATAAAACAAATAACTCTTAGATGATTCATTTCAATTTGTGATATTTAAACAATATATGAGTCTTCTTTTAACATATAAAATAAACTTTGTTTATGTCTAAAACTCTAAAATAAATAGAAGTCTACTGATATCTCTATAATCCTAGATCAATTACAAAAAATCCTTATCATAAATCTTCCCATTTCTATCACTCCTCATCCACATTGTAAAAGTGCTTGCTCCCATTTTCATCCACATAATGTCCCATCAGGTTTCCATTTTCATCATAATTTAATTGCTCGTTGTTCTCACCTGTAGCAAAAAAATATATAAGAGGGAAGGTGAGCCTAAGTTCAATACGTGAGTACCACACCCATATGCGCATGACACACCACATTACTCACACATGCATATATGCAACATTTATCTACAACATCTTCATACATCAGCTTACATATCAATCTCAAAATTAATTATACAATATAAGAGTAATCATGACCCTGGTACACACAAACGTTTGTCTTGGTGGGAACTGCTACTGTAGGCCCCTTCTAATCCTGATCTACCTTAGATCATTTCAATACACAGTTTCACTAGGGGCAACATAGTATACTGATCATCGAGGTGCCCTCTTAAGAAACTACAAACCCCTAGACCAAGCCAAGCACAAGCAGCATACCACAATTTATTCACATATCACCTTATATTACATAATTCTCATATCCAATTCATATAATAACTACTTAACAATCACAATCAACAAAACAAGGTAAACATGTACCTAAACAAACGTCTCTACAATGATCTTGCATGTCTCTAAACGAAGTAGGTAGCCCTATTCAGTTACAAGCAACTGCACTTAGCTTAATTCTATAAGTAATCTAAATTCACTAAATTTTATACTTCGTTCTAATCGTTTAATTCCCTTCCCAAAAATATCTGTGTTTAATTCTTATATTGAAACCAAATTGAAATAAAACTAGGATCAATTAGGACATATTATTATGTAAACGGTTAAGAAAGTAACTGTATAAGGAAGCACAGCTTAAAGCACGATCGTGCTAATGGTTGTATACCCTTCTATAATGTTTTTGATCTAATACACCCAACTATACAATCATGCTTATGGCCTTGTACATTTACTTTCCAACACACCCAGGTATACGGCCATATTTGTAGCTGTATACATTGAAACTTCAACACACCTGAGTACATGGTAGTGCTTAAGGCCGTGTACCTCACTGTATAATTTTCCCATTTTAGCATGTCCCGATACACAGTCGTGTACTTGACTGTGTACTCCCATGTTCATCATAAACCTTAATTTTCCTCCTCCAATTCATTTCAAATCCTAATTGCTATGATTTTTAGTCTAATTAATCATTGTTTTTAGCCATATCTAATGTAAAATTAGGTTCAAGAATGCTTACTTGGTTCGAATTATGCTTGGAACTTCAAATTCGACGACTTATGTGCTTGTTCAATCCATCCTTAAATCTGATTCATATGAGCGACCAAGTTAAATCCGTGACCTTTAATATCAATTGTTAGAATAGATATTTGTTTACTAACTACAATCTTTACCTATTTGATTCATTGCTTAATTCACCTTTAGGTCGATTTTCCTGTAAGGTCTTCTTGCTCTCTAGGTTTGGTTTTTGGAATTGCACTTGAATAAATGAGCAAAAGGAGGCAACCCTAGATTAGTGTGGTTTATATAGTCCCATTAGAAAAAAGATAAAATTGTCTCTATCCCCTTGTTTTATTTACAAATTCACCATTAGTTATACAAATATAATATAGTATTTATTTATCTTATTTGATAATAATATTTTTATTACATATATATATATATATATATATTTAAACCATGTATTACATATACAATAACTAAAACACTTGATTATTTTTACAGTTACTTCATATTCTTATCACTTTTATTAATAACTTGCCTCATCTATAATTTTTTTTTCGCTAGCAAAATAGGTGGATTATTTACAAGTAGTATTGATAGAATGTAAGGGAAAATGTAGAGTAAGAAGCAATTTTTCTCCTCATAAAATAGGCACACTTGAAGTTCACTTAAGTGTGAGAAAAGTATGAATATACTTCCCTCTTAAAATTGTATACTTAATTCCTAGCAAACGATATCTTATCAATTTTAGTCCCCTCTCCTCTTATAATAACCCCAAAATAGAAAGAGTTTGAATAAAACTCAGTAAAAAAATACAAGTGATATTTTTCAACCATAACATGTCTTGGATAGTGTTTAGGACTAGGAGATTTCACTTATACAGATACATTTTATTGTTAACGGTAATTAAATAATTGTAATAGAATGATTTACTATTTAAAAAAGTATTAATGGATTCTCAAGGCTATTAATAATCTATATTTTACTATTAATGAACTTCATTTTTACTATAATAGGAGAGATTTTATCGTAAAAAGTAGAAAGATGATAAAAAGGAGGATGTTAAAACACCATGGCACAATTTACACTTTATTTGGTAGTCATAACTTTTAGGTAAAGCGGAAACAACTAGAAATAGGTAGAAAAAAAATTAAATGAAAGGAAATGAAAGAAAATGTAGTATCCATTGTTTTTTAGATTTATAGCAGGGAAATAAAAGGAATTGTTTTTTTTTCCACATGTTATTAATAGATAAAGATGAATTTTTTCTTCTAATGGTATTTTTATAATTTTGTTTAGTTTCCACTCATCTCTATCATTTTCTCTCCAAAAGTGAAGAAAAAAAAAGTTTTGGCTTTAAAGGTAAAGATGTTTTGTACTTTTTTTTTTTTGTTTCTACAATTTTTCACTCTCATTTTAATAACCAAATATAACGTTTCCATTTATTTTTTTTTATTTCCATAGATTTCCACCTATTTCATTTAGGATAAATATTATATTTAGTATCTAAACTTTATTAGTTTTATAATTAATTACTTAAAGTATAAAAGTTTTAATTTAGTATTTATAAATTTTTCGAAATTATTTATAATATCTAAATAAAGTAGTTAACTATTAAAATACTCAAAATTTAAGTAATGTATTATAAAAATAAATAAATTTTAAATAATTAATTATAAAATAAATAAAATTTACATCATAAATTAATAATTTTAAACTTTAAATAGTGAATTAAAAAAATATTTATCCATTCATTTATACCGAACACGGTCATGAATCCTTGCTTGGCATTGTACGTGCACTTTAGCAAGTACTGCGACTCTGTACTCTCCTAAAATGGTACTGATTTCTAGAAACACGCTGTACTGGTTCTAGTGTAGCGCCTTATCATCGTTTTTGAACGACACACTGCATCTCGCCCCAAAAAGAGAAAAAAAAAAAAAAAAAAACAAAGAGAAGAAAAGAGTGAACAAGCGACCGCGTTGACAAGGAAACACAAACAACAACGATGTTTGCTGTTTCGAATGTTTCGCCGCCAAGTCCCACCGCTCTCTTTCCTCGTGCAGGTATTACCCTACTCGGCTTATTCTACTTGTCCCGAAAGACCATCCTGTCGCCGCATGAACTCCAGCATCGACTGGACCGTCTCGTCGACACGAGATAGAAAACCCCCGCTCTAAACACACTATTGCTTTGTCTCTCTGTCTTTCTTATTAATTATTTGAGCCGTGTGGTTAAATCAAAATTATGTAGGAGGTGGTCGAGAAGTTGTCCTGGGTTCGACTCATAGACGCAGATGTTTCTTGGGATGGACGGGTCCCCAGGTTTCATTTCCGTCTCTATAAAGTGATTATACAGTTATTTATTCATAGCACTTCATTTTCACTCAGTTTTGGCCGATTTCTCTTATCTCAAAATTTGCCAAGCATATCTTTCAGTTGCTTTTCAAAATTCAAATTGTAAATGCTATAACTTTCTCCTTTTTAGGGGAAGGGTTAATCCCGTAAATTCCAGTGGATAACAAAAGTGTAATCAGAGTGGTGATTGTTGCATTGATTAGCAAAACCCCATCTCATAATTGTTATGTTTTGAAGCAGAGGCAATGCAGACGGGGCGCCCGTGTTAATGTAATAACAGCTAAATTCGAGCTCAAGCCGCCTCCTTATCCAATGGTCTCACCTCTATTTCTCTCTTTCTTAGTCAGTTAACTAAGTTAATTTATGATTCACTGGAAATGGATAGTAGTTTATGGTCACTAATTCGGAAGATGGACTCGCAATGCCTTCTAGTGTTTGGTACATCCATCTGTTACTCATTAGGATGTTTGGATAACAACAATTAATGTAGCATTTCAATTGTTAATCCTTAATGGGGTATTAGGAGATAATAGTTGAGAAATATGTAAGTGCATTCGGAGGAAATAAGAGCTTTTCTATCAAGCTACTTCACAAATCTCGTGAATTTATGCAATTAGGTGGCTGTTCATAGAGAAAACCATGTAATGTGTACTTTCTCCTTTTATATTATTGTGAAATAAATGGGTTTAGCCACTCCTTTCTTATGAAGGGTGTGTTTGGTTTGCAGATAACATTTTTCAAATATTTTTTAAGTTTTGCTGTAATCTAACATATTCAGTGGTCAACTACTGTAGTAGTAATATATGATAGTTATGGATACTGCTAGCTTTTAATGGCAGGTAGTTATTGAAGGCAATGGTATGGGTTGGTGGCACTTGGTGATGGTTAAAAAGAGCTAAAAATGATTTCCATTTCCTATTTTGGCAAGTGAAAATTGTTTTCCTCAATATTTGTTGGCATTTTTGTTATAGCTAATTACCATCAATTGCCTGTCACCATATGTCATGGACTGACACCTCCCATTGTTAAAAGATATTAACTATTGCAACCTTTTGAAACTACTACATTAACATTTGACAAATACAAAGGTTAAATTACATATGTTAAAAAGTATTCCTTAAACATCTTGTGCAAAAAAAACACACCCTAAGTTTCCATTAGATTGCTCTCCGCCATGAAAGGAGCTTGTTAAAAATCATTGTCTTACTTTAATTTGATTGTATGATTGTGTTCTACTGGGTTTCAATTAATTCTGGAAATAATTTCCTACTTCTATATGAGCTTGTTGCCTTTTCTTTGTAGTCATAAAATACCATATTGATGTTGCACACATTCAGATACTACTTTGATCATTGTTTGCAGGATGCTTTAGAACCCCATATGAGCCGGGAGACACTCTCCTTTCACTGGGGAAAGCACCAGAGAGCCTATGTGGAAAAACTAAACAACCAAATAGCTGGAACTGAGCTAGATGGAATGTCATTAGAAGACATTGTCATTCTTACTTACAACAAAGGTGACATGCTTCCAGCATTCAACAATGCTGCACAGGTAGAAATACCCCAGTCAGCAAATTATACAATTTCTGAATTCATGATTAATATAAGCAAAGACATGGTTGGCATATGTTATTACAATTTTTCCAAATAGGACAGTAATATATCATATACGAATATACAGCTATGATGTTTAGCTCTTAATTGTATATTTGGTGCTCTTGTCCTATATATATGGATAACTTGACATCTGTCAGGTTTAGTCAATGTCTCTATCTTTGTCTTTTATCAAGACAATCGGCAAAGGTTTGGGATGGTTTTGCCTAATCAAGCTTTTGTGTGAATTCAAATTCTAAGGAGAAGACCTAAAAGTTGAGCTACGCTTCTAGCTTGTGAGCTTAAGCTTTAAGAGATAGGATTCGATCAACAATAAGACCTACAACTCCTTTCCTTGATTAACCCATGCTCTGGGAAATAGATAGATAACTTCAAAGTTAATGGATTGCATAATGTGCTGGTCAATTGTATTACTTTTGTTCTGCAGGATTTATATATTGCTCTAGTGGAATGCTAAGCAATTCTAAGTTTCTTCTTGTACTCTATTCCAGATTTAGATTAAATAGCAGCAACTATTCTCTCCCTTTTAGAAGTAAATGGACAAAAAAATGAAGATATTTTCTACTTTGAATTATTTGTCTTGATCTAAATTCTCTCTTATGTGTTATGATTGAAATACAAAAGAAAATTCAGTTGTGTTATAGTTAGTTGTTGCTTGTTAGGTGTAGATGGGGATTTCGAATGGAGTGGTCACATGAGCGTTACATAAGTCTTGCACTACATGTGGCTTTAGAGGAAGTGTTGTGGAGATAGCTCGTAGTGAGATGATTAAAAGAGAATGATAGGAGAGAGAAACATGCAATCTGAGAGTTTCAAATGCACAAGTGATAAATAAGAGAGCCTAGGGAGCCTTTGGCATCTACCTTATAATAGTTCTTGAATGATTGAGACCAACGTTTGCCTAATTTGTTTGTTACATCTTTGAGAGTAAATATTACATAATAAAATACAGTTACTTTGATCTTTGGAATTGTTTTAAAATAGGAGGAATAACTGAATATTTATAAACTTTTGAGTCTAATGATAGCTTTTAGATCATTTTGGTGATCCATGAATGAGATGGAGCTTACTTATTCATAATTATTTTGAATGATTATGCTAAAGGCTCAAGGCTAGTAGCCTTCCTCATGGGTATATAAGCCTACTTGACAAATGTTGGAGGTGGACGAATCGGTCCAAAAAGATTCTGGTTCGAAGCCCACCAATTCTCCCTAAGTTATAACAAACATGAATTGGACTTCTTAGGTCGCGCCACCTAGCCCAAGGAGTTAAACTCGAAAAAATGGTGGACCTAGCTCAATCAATTTAATATAGCAAATTTTAGCCCTTTACATTGGGTTTATGTAAAGTGCAGGTGGTTAGATAGTTAATGGGATAAAGATTTGTTAGTAGGATATTAGCAAACATTAATAGGCTTGTTGTAGAAAAGAGGAACTCATAGAAATTCAATCAAGATTCTAAAGTTCTTTTCTTGCTTAATTCCATTTTCTTAGAGACCACTTTATCTCGAATAGAGACATTACTTACTTTTCCTAATTTTTTTACTAATTTTGATTTTTCAATCTTAACATCGTGATAAATGCCTATCCAGGTCTGGAATCATGAATTTTTTTGGGAATCAATGACTCCAAAAGGCAGAGGAAGACCTTCGGGTGATCTTAGGCAACTGATAGAGAGAGATTTTGGTTCCTTTGAGAAATTTAGTGAAGAGTTCTCTTCAGCAGCAGCAATGCATTTTGGCTCTGGTTGGGCTTGGCTTGCATGTTAGTGGACTTCCTTTCTCTTAGATCTGATTGATGAATTTCTTGTCTGATAGCGGGAATGTTCAATTGACTGATTGATTGTATCCTTTTTTAGATAAAGCAAACAGGCTCGATGTCGGGAATGCTGTCAACCCCCTCCCATCCGAGGAGGATAAAAAGCTTGTAATAGTGAAGACTCCCAATGCTGTGAATCCCCTTGTTTGGGATTATTCGGTTAGTATCTTATGTAATGATACTGCTATTCACACTCGTACTAGTGGAAAATATAGACATTATTTTGTTTTCTTCCCCTTTCTTTCTATGCCGTTAGAAGGTTCTGAGGTAAAGGCATCAATAATGGCTATTCTGACATAAAGGCATGAACTAAGGCTAAGCTCTTTACCTTTTACGATACATGAAACCTATTTCAGTTTATTAGTTGCTTGATGTTGCTATGTAATTCGCATACACATTCTGATAATATTTATTTTTTGCAGCCTCTTCTCACCATTGATGTCTGGGAGGTAATATGTTGATCTATCATCACCTGTTGTTTGAGAAAATGATTTACTCCATCTTTCCCAACTGGATCTATTCTTACACTCTTTATGATCTTTTTTTTTTCCCTGACTTTTTAACAGCATGCTTACTACATTGATTATCAGGTAAAGTGTGGTTTTCATTTGAGAACTAGTATACTCCCGTTTCTATCTGGGCTGCTCTAATTGCATTAATTTTTTCGGCAGAACCGTCGGCCTGATTACATATCTATTTTTATGGAGAAGCTTGTCTCATGGGAAGCTGTAAGTGCAAGGCTAGAGCTAGCAAAGGAGCTTGCTGCTAAGAGAGATAAAGAGGAGGATAGGAAAACAGAGGAAGGGGAGAAAACTGGTGATAGTGGAGCAGTAGAGATGTATCTGGATAGTGATAGTGATGGATCTGAGACTGAGTAACATGCTGCTCGCATGCACTTACTTTGGATGAAATATTCTAACTTCTGTTTTCACCTCTTTATGAGATGTTGAGGTCAGTCCGCACAGTGGGAGATAAATGTGTGTGCAATTTTTGTGTAAGATGTTTCTGGTTGCAACTGTATTCCTAGAATGGGGAGAGTAAGCCATGACAACTTGAATAATAGCATTTTGCATATAGCTCAGTGTAACTGCTTGGAAACTCTGTAATTAAGAAATAAATTCCATTTTTATCCTTTAATCATTTCAATAATGAGTCAGCAGAACCTGAATATACAGGGGGTGCTTGGAATATGCTCTTAATTCCTTTTGGTGAAAATTACCATGTAAAAGTACATAATCTGCTTTAAAGGAAAAATTTTCCTGATCCATTTTTTCCCATTTCGATAGACAAGTTCTGTTTCATTCTCCAAAGCGAGTGAGCTAGTCAGCAATGTTGGTTTGAAAGATTTAAGTTTATTAGACAAATAGAGTAGGGGGCAGTTAGAAGCCAATTATTCTATTCATAAGTCCATCATTCAATTATGTTTTGAAGGAGTTACTATATTCAGCCACTTTGTTTCTATAAGGTTTGAGGTTTCACTCGGCTTTATGGGTCCAGGCTTCTGACTATTCTTTCTGTGCTGCTAAGAAGCTGATAGAACTCAAATGGCTAAATTATGCGGGTAAGTTTCCTGGATATTAGGAATGTAATCGGTGTAGAACCTTACTGCATGCTGAAAGTCTTTTTATCTTTCAAGGACACTGAACATTCAGGCAGATGAAAGGAAGAAGAATGGATTGGTGTAGGTTGCACGTATTGCAAGTATCACAAGACAAAGGCCAAGTAACAGGGAACCCTGTTTTTTCAATCAACTTAAAGTTTCACATGCTAATGCTTGTTACCCAAGAAGCTATAATCAGAAGGGTCAATATCACTTTGTTCTCAAAAATTCAATAGATCTGAGTTGAAGTTATGCCATTTACAGCTTTAAAAAATACAGAATGTTCAAAAAGATCCAAATGAAATAAGATGATTTGATTGATTTTATTTGTTGCATAGGAGAAATAATTCAAAAAAAAAAGCATGAAGGGGAAGGATATTTAACGTAACAATTTAAGTGACAATCATGGAGGAAAGATATATGTCCGTGCATTTCTCTTTTCAGTTTCTTCAAAAATGGTTAAATGGAGGAAATTGAAAGAAAATGAAACTAGAAAAAGTTTCGTATTTAAGAATTTTTTTTAGTTTCTTTTCCAAGTAGTGCCTGAACATTTTAACTTTCCTTTGATGTCAAAATCTGTATGAGAACGAAAAAGTGAATAACTCATTTTTTGGTTCAACATGAATTCATTTATAATAACCAAAAGGGATGCTCATAGTGTTTGATGCAATCCATATTTCATTAATATTGCATCTCAGAGAAGCTCAACTTTCTCTAATAACTCTCGCCATGTGTGTTATTGTGCAGGTTGTTAGTAAAAATTTGCTAACTGCTGGGTGCTCCTGTAGTTGAAGTGGCCAGTTATGCCATGGTCTGCACATCAGTAATAATTTATCTTGAGAGCTAATGTATTCTCATCATCTCGTGGTTTTATTATGCATGCATTATGCTAAACCAGCAGAAATTCGGTCATATCAGAAATTACAATGGTTATAGCAGATTATGATGCAAATCCATACAATTATACTGGATTTAATGACTATTCGGTGACTGCAATCCTTTCTTAGCATAATTAACATATCGAGAATGTAAATGGATTGCCATTCAGAGAAGTTTTTCTGCTTCTAGCTGAAAAGGGATAGGGTGCTTGGCCATGTGCCAACGCCATGAATTCACCATCCTTAAACTGATATATTGAGATGCAATTTGTATTTAACATTTCAACACTTCCTTTGACATGTAGCTAGCATGTCAATCGTAACACCATGAATTATGTAAAAAGTCAAAATGATGGCATCTGATAATTAGAAACTATTTATTATCCATTCAAAAGTTTACACCAGTGAATAAAAAGGTAGTTGATATCTGATGTTTCACTTTCAACACACTCCACATAGTTTCCCCAACCCTTCTTTCATATTAAGCCCCTCAGTACTTCATTTATTTCATTTTGTCTCCAAAATCGCTGCTCTAGAGTATTTCAGATTTAAGAGTACGGCAATATAAGGTTGTCTTTGTTCTTATGCAATCAGCAATGATAAATTGTGATTCTCCTTTTTCTTTGAAATCAGAATGTTACAAACTTGAATGTTGTTATTTGCTTTAATTTAATTGCACATGGCACTAGGAAAAAATAGAATATGTAGATAGATTTCTTGGATCAAAATCATGAAGGAGCATGCTCCATTTCTGCCTATGTTGCTAAGTACAAATAAGTTGACAGTTGGACACTTTCCCAAATAACTTCACAACTTGCATTAAGTCTATGCTATTTACGGTGCCATGGACTGGCTAACTTCAAAGTCACTTGTGGTATTTGTCTCTAGCAGCAGTCTGCATCTTTAGGAAATTTGAAATTGTTGACATCCAGATTAATGATTGTTTCTCATCTTGGAACAACAGCTTGATATATCCCCCATCAGTTTGCAAGCTCAACAAATAGTAGCCACGAGCTTCATGAGGTTTTTCCATGACTTCCAAAATTGCATCTGAGAAGCATGAGGATGAGCAAACAGAAAGGAATATCAGTCCCATTGTTTCAAGAAAGTCCTTAGGGATTATTAGCACATTTACTTGAAAAATCCTAAAGAAAATAGCATTTGTGAGTTTTTTACTTCTAAATTGCATCTTACATTCCCTTGACGTGAGAACCGCTCCGAGGCACTTCTTTGCAAGGTTCAATACTAGCTTTCTGTGCTTCATAAGGATGGATGCCAATCTGTGCCTCTTGTGACCTGTATCTTAAAACGCTATTGTCGTCATGCAGGTGCCAATACATTATAATAATGTCTTGTGAACTATAAGACATGTAAACACAGCCATCTTGCTTTCTATTGGATAATAAATGTAAATACCGCACAATATCAAAAAAGGCTTGAGCTCTTAGATCAATTAGTTGTGGAGCTAAATTCAATGATTACCAGTAGGGGTGACTACGGCTAGTGAAGTCCCAGATGTGAGTAATTGCTCGCTTTCATGGGAATAGGCAGCAATAGTTCTTGATCGAAGTGTTGCATCTCCTCTTAAACCTGAAAATTCATCACGTCGAATGATATTATTTTCGATTGACTTAAATATCTGGTCTCTGAGATTTTTTGGCTGTGAGGGGGCATGGGACCATTACATGTTGCTGCAGTAGCTGTTAGAGTGATGATGTCAGCTGGTGTTTGAGTGGCAAAACCAGAATTTATTGCAGAGGCAACATGGTCTCTAGGAGCACCAGCTGACTCTGCAGCTTCAGCACACACGGCAGCGACTAAAGCTGCACCAAAAGAAACCACATTCCCTGTGTTGTTGTCGCATGCCACCATAGAACTATTACTCCGAGAGTTGATATCCCCTGCTGCTCCTATGATGCTGCTACCCGTGATGCCTGCAATTGCTGCAGCCAACCGTGCAACAGATAGAGCAGCATCCACTTTAGCTGTCTGTAGTCGAAGTTCCTCCTTTTTCCGCTCTTTGTGCCACTTGAGCAAGCTGATTAGAGGTTTTCCTCTCATCCAACCCTTTAAGTGCTTCACAGTTATCTAAAACCACATTAAAGTTATCACGAATTTGCACTAACCAAAAGGATGTTTGAAGAGGATGCATTTAGTTTCTGCTCCATACCCAGCTAATATCGATTGATGTCTGCTGTTGCTTGGCAGCTGCACGGGGACTCTCCATTGCAAATAAAGTCTGTGTACAATGGCCCACAGAAAGAGATGTTCATGATCATTTCACATTTATAGAACAAAATATCCAAGCTCTTATTGCATTCACTTTTCATAGTTTTTTCAAACAGCCAAATTCTCATGAACACAAAGATAATCCCAAGGTGCAAAAGTCTGAAACTGGTATCATGTATTTTCTGTTACAAGACTAATCTTGGTTCAAATATTGTACATGATATGTTTGCTCAGGCACTAACTGCATGTTCAGGTAGCTATTTGATTCCTCTTTCATTCCAAATGACATTATTATTATGGTATTTAGTTATATTTTAAATACTATAATAGTAATTCCCTATGAATTGCTATTAATTACTATTATGTAAAATAAGGAATAGTAATTCATGCGCCCATCCTCATGAATTGCTATTCAATGGTCAATTCACCATTTTTTCATAAATATTCCTACCTTATAGACATTGCTATCACTAGACATTATTTATTTATCATAAAGAATGTAATAAATACCGTGCTATGACTATGAGTATAAAAGAGGTTTTGTTTTTATTCTAATTAATTTCTTACTCTTTTTTTTCCTTCTATGTCAACTAAATAACCTAATAGACATGCAGTAGTTATTACGGCTATACGGCTCTATTATATTCTTATTAAATTATAATTCAATTCTACTTTATTTCATTTGGTAAAGTAAATAGGTTGTAATTATCTTTGGCAACAATTGGCGGTGCTATGTGGACTCTTCATGCCTTATGATTTTGTCATGCTAATAACAAGCAATGGCATTTCTTGTACGTTCATAGTACTTCCCTATATTTAAATGGTGTTCCATCCATGTCTTAGCCAATCATATATTACCACATATAAAGAATTTATGATACAAGTACCACTCTGCAGCTCTTTCTCAGTATGTGGAGGCATGCTTAGCAGGGAAAAGGATGGAGATACCATTTGGGAACAAGAAATTTTATCCCTTGTGGACTCTTATTTGCCTAGGTTACTTTTGAAAAAGACAATTCCGGGGCTAGTTCCTTTGAAAATGATTAAATAAAAATCTGTTTTAGATGAGCCAGTGAAGGATGGCATGTTACCTGCAAGTTGTCTGCTCTGCTGACAATATATTTATTGCATTGAGATTTGTCCCATTCCTTCTCATTGGATTCAGATTCTGCATCTTGCTCTCCTGTGGAATATGTTTCATAAAAGAAGGAACTCTCCTTTGTTTCCTCTGTTTCTGCCTCCCTTTTATTCTTTCCTATTCCAAAACCTTCATGCAAGACATCATCAGGGTTCTCAGAATTGCAACCATCCTCCAATGGAAACAACAGATTCTGCAAGGAAAGATATAGGGATCACATGTGAACATACTCAAGGTATTCTTTCAAAAACATCTTCCTGGAACTCCCATCTTTCCAATTGATTAAGGAATCACTAGTTGGTTAATGTCCATTTTGATGTTATTTGACATACTCTCTGGATAAAAATGCACTGCAAGGACCTATGTTTTTTATGAAGTTTTCATTTCAGGACTATGTTTTGTGTTTTTTCTATTCCAGGATATTTATTTTCGAAAAACACATTCCATCTCGGTTGGAAGAGCTTTTGAGGTCGCTAATGAGGTGTTTGAACAATGTCCTGTGTCATAAGCCTTCCTGATGCAATAATTCCATATTCCCCTCTAAAACGTGTTATGCTGTAATAAGACAAATAAGAAGTAGCAGCCTACATTTGAGAAAAGTTGCAGGAAGTTGGAGGCTGCTGGACTCCATGAACGAGACAAGTACTCCATGGCACTGATTGGACTGCCTAAAATATCCAGAGACTGACAACGATGAGAAGGTGGTAGTGGTACCTCTGCTGTCGTCCTCAGGTAGTCATTTCCTCCTGTCAAAAACGCGTTATGCGACTTCCCATTCTGTTGAAGAGTACAGAAGGATGAAAACAATCAAAAGCTCAGGAAATTTGTAAAATCAGCACCATCATGAGATGCATTACAAGTGATTTACTTACTGTATAGGCAGGCGGCAATTGGTGTTGAGTTCTGAAAGAAACTCTCCCTCTTTTACCAAATCCATGTATTTCTTCCATCTTAGGTTGATTAAACTAGCAGTAGATCTATCTGTTAATTGAGTTCCACTTATCGCTATGATTTCCTCCAATCAGATAATGACCATGTCAGGCAGGATCAAAAATCAGTGCATGACATTGTATTGAACGCCTAAAATAAAGTTTATTTGTGGCATCTTCACTAGGTGGGGCATCAAAATTAATTTTGAAACTGCCAAATATGAATGTTTTCATGGCCTTTGACATCCAACGGCTTCTTTCCTCAAAAGGTTTGAATTGAAACGGTTTGTCAAATAAATTACAGGCCCTGCTTTCATAGCTCTTCCTCTAAAGAAAAATGATCATGCCATCGAGCCATGAGAATATCGACCGAATAGTTTTGTGCTAATTAAACTTAACTCTAAACGCTCATATCATTTAATAAAGTAAATAACCATAAGATGTAATCATCAATAAAAAAAATATATATCTAAACATAAAAAGCCGAATCACTTGAACTTTCAACTTGTCAAATGAATTTCAAACGATTACTCTGAAAACGAAAAAGAAGTGACATACACATCGGTTGGCTCATGTGTTCCGCAAAACATTTGCGGAATACATTATCATCTACTACAAGGTATACCTTGTGGAGTATATATGCCATACGATAGAATAGAAATGGAGCATCAAATGGAAGCAAACCTCACAGTGGTAAATGATGATCAAGCCCGAGAAACTTTGCTTCTGAAGAAGAAATTCAGGGTGTCATTATTGAGACGGAGAAGTATGATAACGACAACACTAATGTCATGCGTCTAGGAAAACACCTAAAGACCCAGGACTCTTATATTGTGTCTAGGCATTCTAAAAGAGGAAGGCATGTGGAATGTACTGGCTTATGTTTTAAATAATTGCATCATCGATACTCGTATAACCTATTTGGGATAATTACACAGATCGCAATGTATGTGGGATAAAAGTTTCCATATTCCTAAACGATATTCCATCTGTATCTATTTTAATCATATGTTGACATAAAAATAAAAAAAAAACGAAATAAACATCAAAGATTTTTTATTTGTGATAGCATGTGATTAAAAGGAAGAAGGATAAGAATGCGATTTGAAGATAAAGAAATTTGGTCCATGAATATGTGAGTTAAGTACAAGAAAGTGATTCATCTTTTCATGTTTTTAGTAGTGCAATTGGATGAGAATATTTTCATAAAGTATTTAAGAATGTGATGTATGTTTATAATTATGCAAAAACATAATTAATGTTGCGTTATTAATTCAGCTGGACGAGCCATTGAGGCAACTTTATGTAATGTTGATCATGGATTTATACGACTGAAAGCATTAGATAATTTATTTGCATCACTTGTATAACATTCATCATCGGTTGCATCGATCCCCATACTATTACTATTGAAAAACTAAAGATCTTTTGAAAGGGAGGAGAAGAAGGAAAGGTTAGTATAATTATTGTATAACCCAAAATGTCAACATGCACGCAGATTCCAATACTAAGAACGCTTAAACAGAAGAGCCAGTTTCTGCTTCAGGATCAGCAAAGGTTTAGGACCACATACGTCACCCGGTCCTTCATGACGTCCACAGTTCGGTGCCTTTTTGTCCAATCTTTGACGTCCGACGTGGTCGAGATGGCCACATTGGGATCCATCATGGACCTATCCATCAACACATTTCAATCTTCAGGAGCTAGCGTGGGGGTTTCACATGGATCACCTGCCATGAAAGCCTTCCTTGTTTGGCCAAAACTTAAAATAGCTTTTAGAACTAAGCGTAAAAAGTTAAACAAGAAATCTTCTTTTGTGCTTGATGCCCGTGCCCCGTGCTCGTATTAGCACAGCCATTTGGTCCCAGAAGTTGTACCCTCACCGGTTGGTAAACTTACTTCATAAAGGGGAAGTACAATTTTGACTGGCCAAATACAAAGATCGTGGAGTACATTTTTATAAGCACAGCATCTCATCTCAACATTGCTTGCTTTTGAGTGTGTTTAATACTTAGAATTTCGACCAACTCCAAACCGTTGTCAGAAGACATTTTAATGCGAAAGATGTTCCTAATCATCTCTTTCTACAGGTAAGAACTCCAAGTTTTGGAGTTAGAAAATTGCACAAAAGGATGGAAAAAAAAAAAAGAGAAAGCACAAAAGGATGTTGTCTTTCATGACAAACTACCTAGTACCTGCTTTATTTTCTTTTAGGCTGTTAAGAGACCTTATTGGACTGAATGATGTGGGATCTGGCCAACCCTTTGATCCAAGTTAGACATGGTGGTAATGTTGGGTGTGGACCGGGCTGGTTTGTGTTTTTTCAGGCTCTTGTTTTTACCGTACTTTACGAAAATCTTTCATGATCAACATAAGAAGAAAGCAATATGAATTTTGATTTTCAATGAAATGAACCAGATTCACATCTTTTTTATTATAATTATCCAAAAAAACATAAAATGAAAGGTAAAAAAAAAAAAGATACCTCAATATTAAACTCATAACAACTTATATAAAGGTTACTATAATATTCTTCTGTCATGCGCTTGTTCAATTCCACATAAACCAAGTGGATTACTTTGGGTCCACTTCTTATTAGAGCTTCCTATGAACAAATGGCTACAAATACCATATATATATTTGTGAGGAGACTTCGGCTTACTTTATTGTTTCTCACATACATTCTTTTATTCATTCCATATATTTTTAGATTTTTTATCTTAAAAATTAAACATTTAGACTCCAAATCTTTTGAAAAAAAAATAAAAATTGCTCTAGGTCCTATTTCATTGTTTTATGCTTAAATAACTTAAAGGTAATGTAAACACTTTTTTTAATTATGTTTTAAGGAGCAAAATGGTCACATAGAAACCTAAAAGCCTTCTATCTAAAGATTTGAGAATGCAAATACTTGATTTCAAATATAAAGAGGTCAAGTGCATATAGGAAATTAAAAAACATAATCAAAGCCCTTATAGTTTAGTAATATGAACACCAGTCTTCAAGTTGGATATATTAGATTCAAATTCCTCATTTCATGTTATAATCACCCGAAAAAAAAAAATAAAAAAACATAGTGGTATATTTCAATACTTATGTATTCTCTAAGGATTAATGTTAGAACACGAAACTTTGGTCATTTTACAATTAATGTCCCATATTTTTTAAGTGCCAATTTTAGTACCAAACTGAACTTGTTGCAAAAATTAGATCCTAAGCTAACTTCATTTTTTTTTTTTTTGGGTAGGTGGATGGGATGGTTGGGTGGGTAAGGGGAAGCTAACTCCATAGTTGAAGTTAGGCACATTGGCATAAAGAACCAATAAACAATTGGTATGCCCTATGTCATTAGAATTAATCAGGAAATGCAAGACTCCACATCACACTTTTAGCAAAGAAAGGGAGAGGTTAATCAAAGGCAAAAATTGCTTCCTCTCACCGCCATCCTCCCTATTGTGCAACCACTACCCCACCATTGCAATGCCCACTACCACTAAGATGGTGCACCTACTACCTTCATGGTTTGAAGCAATTCACTTCTCATTATTAGTAAATCACCCCACTACTAAGATTGTAGAGTGGTGGAAGAGAGTACGATGATGATGAAAGGAGATAAGTTTTAGTGTAGTCAAGATAATGGGAATGGTGCTGGAGCCAACATGGCAACTGGTAGTTTCGACTCATCAACTTAAGCTCAAGCTCGAGCTTTCAAATTTTCAAGCTTCAATTTGTAGGCTAGTTTAAGCTCAACATTATAAACATGCTTGCGCATCATGTTTGAGGTTTAGATTTCTTATTGAGCTCTAGATCAAGCTTATAAATTTTAAACTTAGTAAAAACTCAACTTAATTTGAACTTAATAATTTTTCTAATGAACTAAGCTCAACTTGGTTCATCTCATTTTGCAACTCCAGCTTGAATTATCCTTCTAAGTTCTCTAAAGCAATTATGAAGGACATAATTTCCACATGTAATTATTAGATTGGGCCATATGTATATTCCAACCTTACAAAGTTAGTTATTAGTAGTTATAGTCCTTTCTTGTTGTATATATACATAGTGCTTTCAAACGTTCATTAAAGAATAATAGAATATACGTACACATTAGAACATGTTCTCAATTTTCATTCTACTCTCTATAGATTTGATCATGGTTTTCAATTCATCTTTTGCATAAAAGTTACTTGCAATCTCTACATGGTATTAAAGCATTTTGGTGAAATCTATGAATCTTGATCTATTTTCTTTCTTCAACAATGGCATTGCAAAATAATTAGAATAGAAATTTACAATCAGATCAAAATGTTTTTTATCCAACATATCTTTCTGGATCAAATAATCCTAGTATGTTGATAGGAAATACTATTTTAAATGAAATCAATTACTTAGCATGGAGTAGATTTGTACCAATGGGTTTAGGTGCTAAGATGAAATTAGGTTTTATCGATATAACCATCCTTAAACCTAATCAAGATTCTTCAAACTTTGTGGGATGAGAAAGAAATGATTGCATGGTTCGTTATTGGGTTCTTAATTCCATGAAGAGTGCAATTTCACAAAATTTTCTTTACACTCATTCAACTTTGGATTTATGGAATGAAATTCAAGAACAATACAAATAAAGTAATGGTCCATTGATTTTCCAATTGCAATATGAGATCAATAATTTGAAACAATTAAATCAGTTTGTTGGAGCTTATTACAATAAGTTAAAAAGATATTGGGGTTGAACTACAAGCTTTACATTCTTATCCTACTTGTACTTCTAAAGATTGGAATATTGTACTTATCGAATGAAGGAGAAAATCTTGGAATATGAATATGAGAGTAAACTGATTTAGTTTTTAATGGGACTAAATGAAGGATTTGAATATGTTAGAAATCAAATTGTTTCAATGGAGCCTTTGCCTAGTGTCAATAGGGCTTATTATCTTATTTAACAAGTTGAACAAAAAAAAACATATAACATCGTCAAGAGTTTTTTATCTTGAAGTTGTTGCGCTTCAAATGAACAAAAGTGATACTGCTGTCAATGGTAGAAGTTTCAATGATAAATGAAAAGGAAAATCAATGACTAAAGCCATTTGCTAACATTGCAAGATGGAAGGTCATACTATAGAAAATTGTTTTCATTTGATTAGATATCTAGAGTGGTACAAAGGTAAGAAGATAGGGAAAGTTTCAAACAAATCAGTGGCCAATTGCATAGCTGATAAAGTTGATTCAAGTTCAATGGAATTAACTCCTCTTATGTTATGATCAAACAGCAAGTGCACATCCATCACATGTGAATGTTGCAATAAAGAATATGGATCCTAAATTATTGCAATCTTTGTGCCACAAGATGATGAAGATGAAGCAAAGTAGACATACTTAGGATATGCTAGCAATAAACGCAGTTCATTTTGCAAGTACTATTACTCATTCTTATTATTTTAGTGCTGAAAATGATAAATATAGTTCTTGGATTATTAATTCAGGTGCTACCAATCACATCACTCCTTTCTATTCCATATTATCTAATATTTAAATTTTAAAATAGCCTATTTCCATTAGATTACTGAATGGTAGTATTAACATTGTTCAATTAATTGGTACTACCTACATCAATTCTTCATTAACCTTGACCAATGTTCTTTATAAGCCATAGTTCACTTATAACTTGTTATCCATTAATCAAGTATTAGCTGATAACAAGTTGATAGCAAAAATTGATTCTTCATCATTTCTTTTTTAGGACCTAACAAGTAATCAAATAATTGCTTCAGCCAAAGCAATTAATGGTTTATATGTTTTACAATCACAAGTAATTAGGAATACTAGTTCAATAGATGATGCTTCTCAACATAGGTCCATTGTTATCAATTCTACATGTAATGGGTCAGATTCGTTGTATTTGTTTCCTTGTCGTCTAAGTCATTCTTCAATGTCTAAATTGCATCATTTAGACATTTATAAGCAATTAGACATGAATAATTTTGTTTATGAGTCATGTCATCAAGCAAAAATTCATAAAATTCCTTTTGAAAGAAGTTGTAATCCATCATCATTTCTATTTCATTTGTTACATATTGATATATGGGGTCTTTATTCTATTTCTTCTATTTCTGGTGCCAAGTACTTTCTTACTATACTTGATGATTTATCATGTTGCACTTGGACTTATCTTCTTAATAACAAGTCTCAAATTGTTCATGTTTGTGATAGATTCTTCAAAATGATCAAAAATTAGTTTAATAATGCTCCTAAACTAGTTAGATTAGATAATGGATTTGAATTTCTCTCTAATGCATGCCAATCCTTGTTTCATGAGTTAGGCATTATTCATCAACGTTCTATGGTTTATATTCCACAACAAAACGAAAGGGTATAGAGAAAACATATATATTCTTGAAATAGCAAGAGCTTTGAGAATTCATGGTCATTTACCAAAACAATTTTAGGGAGAGTGCATTCTTGCAGCCAATATACTTGATCAATTTAAAGCCTATGTCTAAACTACAATGGAAATCACCTCTTGGAGTCTTATTTGGTGTTAAACCCTCTTATGATCATTTAAAGGTTATGGGATGTTTATGCTTTGTTGTTAATAACTCTCCTTTGAAAGACAAATTTGACCTAAAAGGACATAAGTGTGTCTTCCTTGGTTATATTCATGGTAAAAAAAGATACAAGGTATATGACATGCGTGAGAACAAAATCTTAGTGAGTAGAGATGTTCTTTTTCATGAAAATATTTTTTTCATTTCTATCTCATTTAGATGATGATGATTATGCTACTTGTGTTTTTCCTTCCTCTAAAACGGATTTTTTTTCTATTCCTCTTCTTCAACACCTTGTTCAGGTCAGAATGTTCCTTTTATTATAAATACTTATCAGTTTTCATTTGTTCCCGTTTCCTCTTATACAACCAACCCTCATCAAATTTAGTCTTCTAATTCTCGAGTGAGGAGATTAACTAGAGAACATAGATAACTAAATTGGCTTCAAGATTACATACATTCCATGAATCATACCTCTGTTATGCATACTTCTATTGATACTAATCATCATCTTTTCTCTTCATTTACTTTTTCTCATTTTCCATCTGACTACATTGCTTCTTTAGCTAATGTTTTCAATACCTAAGAACCATTTTGTTATTCTCAAGCATCAAAACATAAAGATTGAATAATTGCTATGCAAAAAGAAATCGAGGCCTTAGAGGTTAGTGATACTTGGGATATTGTTGATCTTCCACCAAATAAGAAACCAATTGTTTGCAAGTAAGTGTAGTACACAATAAGGTATAAACCAAACGGTTCCATTGAGAGATTTATGGCTTAGCCTGTTGCTAGAGGATTTACTCAAGTTGAAGGTATTGATTATCATAATACTTTTTCTCCTGTTGCTAAGCTAGGCACAGTTCGAATTCTTCTTGCAATTGTTGCATCAAATCATTACCCATTACACTAAATTGATATAAACAATACATTTCTTCATGGGTTTATGGATGAAGAAATTTACATGCTGCCACCACCTAGTTATGCTAAGGCCCATCCAAACTAAGTTTGCAAGCTTAAGTGTTCCTTATATGGCCTTAAACAGGCCTCTTGACAGTGGAATAAGGAGATTTCACATTTTTTTATTCAAGAGAGTTTTGAACAATCATTTGCTAATCATTCTTTCTTTAGTAGATTTTGTAATGATGGTTTTCTTGTTGTTCTACTATACGTGGATGACATACTTATTACTAGAATGAATGAGCATTCTATTGATGCTTTGAAGATAGCACTTGACAAAACTCTCACCACTAAAGATCTAGGACAAGCTCGTTTTTTTTCTTGGTCCAGAGCTATGTTGAATAGATTCAAGTATTCTTTTGTTCGATGTTGGACTTATTGCTTCTAAATCTCAGCATTTACCTCTTCCTATTGGGATTATTCTTGATAATCAAACAAGTGCACTTTTAGAAGATCCATGGGTTTTCAAAGAATTATTGGTTGTCTTTTATACATAACTCTTTCTCTTGTGAATATTTCTTTTGTAGTTACCAAGTTGAGTTAATTTGTTTCTAATTCACGTGTTCCTCATCTTCATATAGTCATGCATTTGTTATGTTACCTTAAAGGTACTATTGATCTAGGTCTCTTTTATCTTTCTAGCAATAATTTTCAGTTAGTTGGGTATTCTAATTCAAATTGGGGATCTTGTTCTTTTGATCGGAAGTCATTAACTAGTTTTTGTATCAAGCTTGGAGATTCTTTGATTTCTTGGAAGTCCAAGAAATATGCTATTTGAACAACAGTGACAAGTAATGGTAAAATACAAATCGTAATGTGACAAATACATTTTACATATATATGTACACATATTTATATATAATAATTAGGTCACATCACCTTATTATGCTTAGTTGACAAGCTTAATAGTGATCTTAAATATTTAAATAGGAACCAATAAATTGAATCGAATATATATACAAGAGATCAACCCAACATTTTCTTTAATTATAAGTACACACACAGATGAAAGATATTATTATTATATTATTTAAAAATATAATATAATAAAGTTTCATATCACTACATGATATTTTTCCATAAAATGATGCATAATTTATAAAAGGGTTGTACATCAAATTATTCTAAGAATTATAATTATTCTAAAGGTTACATCACTTAGATTAAAATAACAGGGGCCTTAAATAAAATCTTTCAACACAAACAAACAAAAAAAAAAAAGGAAAGATTTTAAAATCAATGGTGACTTCTAACAAAATATTAATAACCAAAAGTTAATACTAAAAAAGTATTATTAAAAAAAATGATAATAATAAATAGGTAAGATTTTTTTTTTAATTATATATTATAATAGATTTTTCTTTCTTAGATAATCAAGATATTGTATTTAAATCCTAATTCTAATTATTCTCTCTCTCTCTCTCTCTTTTTTTCTTTTTTTTGAATTTTTGAGGGCATTCAACTCTAACTTGTTACATCGAAAAGTGCCATAAGATTTTAAATTCCCCGATGCATCTTGTTCGAGGAATCTCACATGATAGGAAGAGATATCAAGTAAATCTTTCTTTTGCTTTAATTCTATTAAGTGTAACTAGTGATAATACAATAACCATACGATCAGGACTTTAGCCACAAGAGACCATGTCATGTATATTAATATAATACAATATACTATAATATAATTATTTATTGGTGCCATCTTGCATTAGAAAGGCCGACTTTTAAGCCCCACCCTATAATTCTGCCCTTGATGTATTGAAAAAGAGAACAGATATTTTCTATTTTAATCATCTCAGCTTACATTAATTCACATATCAATAGTTTTAGATCGTTTAGATTTTTAATTTTCTTATGACATTATTGTAATATTTTCTTTTTATAATCTTAATTATTGATTATATATGATAAAATTTTAAAAAATAAACTAATAGAAATTAAAATGTATATATATAAATAAAGATGATTTAAATCTAAATATGATATTCATCGAGGTATATAATCTAAGAGTCAATAGAGAAAGTAATTATCTACTCCTTTTTTGTTGAACTCTGGAAGCTTAAAGAACTCTAAAAGTTTATAATAAGCTATTATAGCAAGGAAAGTTGGTCTTAAAATCCAAAAAAAAAGACCTTGCTATAATAGAGTTATCGTAATAGTGGTATGTAAAAAATAAGATTGCTTTCTTTTTGTAGTAATAAAGGATGCAATATACAAGTAAGATTGCTACAAGGACTTAATGTGAAAGTTTTACTCTAATGACTCTTTATAGTGAATAGTATAATGGCTATTGCAACGAGTGTGTCAATATCATTATTAACTTTCCATATGGATACTATTTTCGTTAGGAGTAGACACAAATTCGATCAATTCGGTTTTTTCTCTAAATCAAATAAAATCAAATTATAAAAATGTAAGTTGGTTTTTTATTGTTTCAAATCTAATCAGACAATTGGATTTAAGATTTTTTCTAAACCATAAAATTTCAGTTTGGTTTACAAATTAAACTATATTTTATTTTCTAAAAAAGTATATTTACTTAATATATAATCTCATATAAACAGTACTAAATTCATTTAATAATAATATCTATTGATACCATATAAGAGATTGATAAAATTAATATTTAAACAATTAAATTTTTTTGAAAATGTAATATAAGTAATTTATTCCTCAAACTAGCATATAATATAAATTTTGAATTAACCTATACATATATTTACTCAATTATGATTATAAAATTTAAATACATATATTATTCAATAAATATAAACTAAAAATTCTTTTAACTATTATATTATAATAAAAGAATTTTTTTTGTTACAAGTAAAATATCATTTTTTTTTTCAAAACGGTTTAATTAGGTTTTATGGTTTGATTTGAATTACTCTCTAAACCAATAATAAATTTTTAATTTAATTTAGATGATAAATTTTTCAAAAAAAAAGGAAAAAAAATCACCATTTGATTTGGTTCGATTTACGACGAGATTCAATTAGATTTTTTTGTTTTTCCTTTTTCATCCTTAATTTCCCTATACTTTTGAGAAGCTCAAAATATATGCTAGCTGGACCTCTTGGGCCCACAAAGTGCGAATCCTAGGTAATCATACTATGTGTGGATCATATGCATTTTGGGGTTCAATGGTACCAAGAAGAAAGGAAAATATCACAATTCGCATTGCATGGAGGTAGGGGACGGTCGACAATGGCTTGAGTAAAGCATGCAGCATACGGCCAAGGACACAAAATATCTCCGATAAATATCTATCTATGTGCTGCCCTTTCCTTATTTACAAACGTCAAAAACGTCGTCCATATATAATAGTTATCTTTTGTTAGGTGATAAAGTTCTTACCTACTACATTCTAATCAACGGGACATATCATAAATAATAATAATAATACTTGAAATATTTAATTTTAGTAATACCCTGTATCGATACTATAACAGATAAGAAAACAATTATATTTGTGGAATCTTTTTTCTTTATCACATGTAATTTTCTCTTTATATACGAATCGTACCTTTAATAAATAATCCGATATTCCACCAACCTTTTACTCCGTGATACTGTAGTAAATCTGCTTTGAAAAGCATTCATAGTATGCTAGCCTTGAGATCTCATGTCCCCTCTTGCGTTGACACTTTCGTCCTAATCTTTTACATGGCATGTGTCCTTGGAATCCTTGTTCTACGCAACCCACTTCCTCGATTTAGTAATATCGATCCCAGATCCGATTTCCGCCACCAGTAAGACGTACCACTACATAAAAATAAAATAAAATACCTTGTAGTTTCTATAAACATTAGCACAATAAGAACATCCGTCGTACTCTTTTTTCTATTATCCTATGTTATGGTTGATTATTTATTCATTTGTTGGAATTACTAGTACCACGATGGTCTTACTTGAAACAGGACATGAGCTTTTTTGGGTCCAAGGTAGTAGAAGTAAGAGCGATGTGTCGACACGTTTCATGCATTAACGTGACCTTGTTTCATGTTTTGAACCATTGATTCATCCAACATAATACCACAGAATAATGTCTACTTTTTTTCTTTTTTCTTTTTTCTTCCTGGATGAACGTTGAGTGACGAAATTTATATTGAGGAAGAAACCGTTCGTGTACGTGAGGGAGGTCTAAGTAAAACGATAAAAGAAAGGGTAAAGGTTGTGTTGAGATGTATTAAACGAAAATTTGTATAATTTACTATAATGTAGGCTTAACTATAATTTAATATATAAGGAGTATTTATATACAAAGATTAGGGTTTTATAACCCTAACATGGTGACGAAAAAAGTACAGTACTATAAGTATAATAGTACACCCTCTATCAATTTGCAAAGTGTAAATTTAACATAGGATTGAAATAATGATCAAGAAATGCTACTGTAGATAAATTGGTGAGGATGTATGTGCACTAGTAGCAAGAAGGAATATATCAAACTGGAATCTAACCAATGACAATCATTTCATATATAAGGTGATAGTTAATATCAATATATTTAATCTAATCATCTTAAATGAGGTTATCGAATAGACATATAGCTCTAAATAAGTAAATTGTCACAATATAAGATGATGAGGGTAAATGGGGACCTGTACTCATGAGCAAGGTGACAATCCAATTACACTCGGCAATTGCATGGGTTAATGCACAATATTCAATCTCTAGAGAGCTCCTCAATATACTAGGTTGTTTCTTGAAGCATTAGGAGATGAGATTGTGCCCACTTTATGGTATATTGACAAGTATCTAGTCTAGTAATAGTGAAGTACCACAATATACCCATAATCTCATGATAAGCTGTAAAGTTAGTGTCAAGCCCAAAATTTCTCTTTTCTTTTTCCTTAAGGAAGACTCCACATTGAACCCTATCCATTGTAATATATGCCTCTTGACCAAAATTAAGGAAAATTTATTATTTCTAAGAAACCTCTTTGAAAAAAAAAAATCATTTTTGAAAAAATTAGAGTCACCACCAATAAAAAAAAAAAAAGGAAAGTGAGGATCAAATGTGTGGAGTAGCCCTAACACTAGTCTATGAGTTTAAAAGAAAAAGAAAAAGAAAAACTTCAAAACTAGAGAAGATAATTTTTTTTTCTTTTTTTAGTTGCTCTAAATAGGGCCGGTAATGCGGGCCAAATGGGCCGGCCCGCCCCGACCCGCACCAGCCCGCGGGTCGTCGCAGGTCAAGAAAGTCTGCCCACCCCGCCTCGCGACGACCCGCAATAATTTTTTTTTTGTGTATTATGTAAAACAGGCAGTCGGCGGTGATAGTGCGACGGACGGCGGTGCCGTCACTTCAGTCGACGTCGTCCTCAACTCCTCGTCTCGTCATCGTCACTTCAGTCGACGTCGGCGTCGTCAGTCATGGTCGCAGTCACGGTCGCGGTCGTGCTACACAGTAGTCCCCAGTTGCGGTCGCGGTCATGGTCGTGGGTCCTCAATCCTCAGTTGCGGTCCTCGCGGGTCACGGTCGTGCTGCACAACAATCCTCAGTCCTCAGTCGCGATCGCGGTCGCGGCCCTCGCAGGTCACTGTCACTCGGTGGTCGCCGGTCGGTGCAACCAGCTTAGTCCTTAGTGACTTGTTCATCGTCCTCAACGACCGCCAACCAACAATCAGCAATTTTTTTTTTTCTGGTCTGCGAGCTGCGACTGTGCAGTGCGGAGTGCGACAGTGCGGCGGCGGTGCAGGGCATGGCAGCTCGTCATGTCGTCCTCATCAAGTCGACATGTCCAGCAGGCAGCAGTCCACGGTCGTGTCGTGTCGTCCACAGTGTAGAACTGCAGCTGCAGATCAAGTTTTCCGGCGGGTTGGCCCACCGCCCGCGAGTCAAGCGGGCGTGAGCTAAAATGGCCCGCACCTCTGCAAGTCAAATTTTTTTTGCCCGTCTCGCATATTTTTGCGGGCGAGGCGGGTCAGCCCACGAATCCGCCCCTAGCTCTAAAGATAACTATGTAATCATTAATTGCAATTCAGTTGTCATATTTCCCCTCTTTTGGAAAATTCTAAATTATTGGTTCATTTTATTTCTTAAAAACATTCCACTTTACTTTTTCACTATTTTTTTATTTTATTATGAAAGAAATTCTTAAAAACCCTAATTTATGTCTTCTTTTGGAAAAATTCTAGAAAGACCCACTTTTAGAAAACTCTAATTATTAGTTTTCGTTTGAGAAAGAAGACTAAGTGAATAAAGATCAAGTTTTCTTTTTATGGTAAAGCATGTTGTATGCTAAAAAAAAAAAAGATAATTTATTGAATTAGACATGTAAAAAAAAATCATGTTAATTAGTGAACAAATAAATAGGTACATCTTTAATATACTTATTTTAACAATACTTTATATTAAAATAGTAATATACAAAAAAGCGATATCAGTAAACTCTATATTTTTATATATAAGCTATATGTTACATTGTTAATAAAAAGTATTATTAAAAATAGATGTAATGACAATAATATATTGCATGTATCAAAAACCTTAAAAAACATGATAGACAAATAATCAACTTATTGAAAATGGACAAGCCACCGGATCTTATAATATTCCCCAAGTGAATCAAAAGAGTTTACTCTAAATAACTTTATATATATATCTTTATTAACTAATTAATTACCTGTCAACAATTAAGCATGTAAAATACCTTCATTACAACAACTAAACTAAGAAAAGCATATTTTTAAATTTTTTTTTTAGTGAAAACTTTGTTATTTTCAGTTAATTTTTGAAATAAAACAAAAAAGAATCAAAAAATATTTAAAAAATTACTCACTATGAGGGCGCGTGGCCAGGAGGCTGATCAGAGGTGAATCGGTGATCGTCGATGGTTCAGAATGGGTCGGCTAAGCTCTTGTGGGCGTCGGTGACCAGAGCCCTCTGTCAATTTTACACAAGGGACAGCACACATTGGTCAATTTGAGGTTGCACGGTGGTGGTCGCATATCTTTGAATACCCAACTTTAATTTGATTCGAATAAGCTTGATTCTTGCGTTTATTCTTCAAATTGGCATAAAGGTTGCAATAGGAGGCATAAGGAAGCTATTCCTAGCTTCAACTCACTTCAAGTTTCACTGTAAAGGGAGAAATCATAGAGAGAAGCTAGAATTTATGAGTTTGTGTTTCCTAGAGAGAGAGAGAGAGAGAGAGACAAAAACTGAAAGCAATTTGATACAATTTGCTTTTTGATTGATTCCTCTCTCAGTCGAAAGCCCCCACTACTAATTCAAGCTCAATTGCAAGAGGGGAAACCCCAAATCTGTCGAAATAAATTAATCTTTTAAATTTGGATGCGTTGAATTTTCTTTTAATTTGATGATCAAAATTGAGCACGAATTCAATGTTGTCAACCACAATCATGGATCCTATCATGTTCTTTAATGCCATTTAGGCATTTTGTTAATTTTTTTCGAGTGTATTACCAGACTCGTGAAGGACCTGATGGGTACACGAGTCTCCAGATGTGACCCACACCCCCCCCACCCCGGCAGCAGGCCTTGACCCATCCCCATAAGCCGAGTCCAAGACAAGGACCTAACTAGACCGGTTGTGATCGGGGTACAAAGATGACCGTGTTGAGCCCGTGTCTACTTGCACAATAGGTACTCTTGGATCCTCCAGCAAAAGATTTCAATACTCCATATTGCAAAAAGCGAAGTCGATCAAAAGCTTAAAAGGAGAAAATATGTGTTTTTAATATTAGTGGAAAATGCAATGAAGGAATGCGTTTTCCATAATATCATCACCTACAAAACGCATAATCAGATGCATTCTTCTCTAGGCGCATCTATGTTACCGCCAGTACATGCGTTTTCATTATTATAGTAAGCAGAATACACCCATTTTCTGATACTATTTTTATATCTATACATTCCTCATCTTGTGATGTACATACTAATAAACAAATTACATGCACAAGGGAAAAAAAAAGGACATTAATGTTGAGATAACGATATCGGACCTCCTATACAGGGGAAAGAGGCTCACAGCAGGTGAATTCTTAGCCTAGTATTAGGCGTATGTAAAGATATCAAAGTATTATTCTGAAGTTGTCTCTGAAAACGTGGACACCTATCTTCAAGCCATTCTAAGTAATGTTGCTTCTCCTTTTTGTCTGTAAGGCGAACCCATTTTAATGAGCTCGGGGGACATGTAGACTGTAGTCTTGCAAGATGAATAAGGATTATGGAGAAGGAAAATGATGGGATATTAGTGTGCAAGCTCTCCTCCAGTACACACACTTGTTTGAGTATGCTATTGCTTTAGTTGGACTTGCATCATAGAAGATTATCAGCCTGCCAATCTATGCAGGAGGTTGCAGGGTCTTGAGACGAATCTGATGCATCCACCAACTGTGGGAATTGGAATTCTTTGTAAACCAATAAAAGTTGTGTATATTCTAATCGCACTGACCCGCTAAAATTTTTAATTTGAGCACAAAACAAATGCAACCTGACAAAATAATAAAGTTCGGAGAATGCACTCAATTTACCTTGTGAGAATGAGTCAGGATCTTAATTCATGAGAATATAAGAAATACCTTTAAAATCAACAGCTTACACCATTTTCAGAAGGTAAATTAATTAGTAATCAGAGCCGATGCCCAGAAAAACATAACGCCAAGTTAGCTAGAAGTCAACAATGTAGGCGATGCAAGATAGGCATAGTGACCTGTAAAGCAGGGAAGGCAAATCCACCATCTATACTCTACTCAATGAGTTCAGTAACGCAATTACCATGTTAGAGAGTATTATGGTAATCTACCAACAATCACACTCAGCATGTTACTTGTAAAATGTACAAGGAGCATCTTCTTAATTCCTTATGTAGAGAATTTTGGTGCCTAATGGTGATGCCAACCACAGAATCAGAGAGGAATGAGATTCGTCTACAGCATCCTCTCTAAAAGTAGCTCCTATGGATGAGATCTAAGAGATTTCTCTTCCAACAATAATCCCGTTAAAACCTGAATAAAAGTAGAGTTAAGTTAAAACTTACTTGAAGAAAAGGATATCAAAGGAGTGTGCTTGCTTATTTGAGATGAAACTATCATACTAGTGTATGTTCATAAATTGAGAAGAGAACAACATTATCATGAAATAAACCAGTATAAGCATGGAAGAAGGACTCATTCCTCGTGTTCTTGAAGTTCACATTGCAAAGGATCTGAACTATATAACTATGTATGATCAAATTTTATAACCTAAGTAATATCAATGCCTATACAAAGAAAATTAAACCTTTACCCGACTTACTAATACTGAGCGACAGACCGCAGAGCACCAACACAAAATTATTAAGTCACTATGAACCAAGTTTACTGATGGAACTTATTATGTTGATTAAAGCACATGCAATGATGGAAATATCACAGCAAAGAAGTATTCCAAAATCCTCTATAGTCAATCATATAGTTCAACAACTTTTGCAATCCAATCTTCCAAAGTTTGCCAGCAAGTAACCATCCTGTCAGCAACAGCTAATCAGCTTCGATTTTGGCAATACTTTCAGTAGAAGCCTGGTTAGGAAATAAAACTTACCAGAAGAGTGCATCTAAAAAGATGCAGTACAGAAGGAAAAGCTACAGTGGAACTGAAGCTCCAAGACAGCAACAGAAGCAAAATATTTAAGCTAATTTCACCGACAAATTTTCATGTATCAGATGGGGCATGATAAGGTTTGCAATCTTTTCCTTGATATAAATCAAATGGGCCTGCCCTATCCTATGAGAGAGAGGCCCCTTATAAAGACTGCTGCTTAGCTTCTAGCAGTGACTCTGTTTTGCCTGATGACTTGCAACTACAGTAGCATACTCCCTGCATTAGGACCAATGAAAACCAACAAATGATAAGCAAAACAATTAGTGCTTCAGATTGGAAGGTTTTGCAGAGGAGTTGTGTCTTGCATCACAGTTGCACTAACAAGTTCTTCTCAGCTTCACAAGCAATGTAAGCGTGCCAACATTTTCCCCTTATGACTTCTGAAACTGCAATTTGATCCTTCGTCAGGAGCATTAAGCTGAGAAGAGGCATAACTGATGAGGCCTTGCCTTCTTTTACAATAGCTCAATTACCCTTACATTCCTTCCTTTTCATCTCCTATCTCTTGCTTGTCTTCCTAGTCTTGCCTCTCGCCTTCATCTTTTCTAATTTTTCCCTTGCTCCCACTATATCAGCTTGAATAGCTTTGGCTCTGTTCACATCTGATAGCAAAGCTAATCTAGAAAATTTTTTTGGTCTAACTACTCCAAGTTTCTTGGTTATTTCCTTAAATGCTGGAACAAGGCCACGCCTGATGAAACTGCCATCAATAAGCTGCATTGAATTTATCTCAGGGAGCAAAGGAGCATCTCTCAATTCAAGGTCCAAGCAAAATGGGGAATCCTTTAACCACATCCTTAGGGAATGGGCCTTGGCAACTAGCAACCCACTTCTAGTCTTACAAGGCAAAAAGGGAGATCCCATCTCCCACAGAAATGCCTTCAGGGTGCTATTAAGAGAGGCAAGGTTGTACTCTGCTGTTCCTGTTATTAGAACCACAGATTTTGGAGATTGTGGATGACCTTGCAAGGATGCATCCTGCCACGTAAGGTGAACAAGTGAAAATACATCAGCATAATGACTCATAATCAGTCTGAAAATCCCAAATAGCACAAATCAGTATATGCAAAATGAGACATGTGAAAAGGTGACACTAGGAAATGCCCTCTCTAACTTGGCAGGCTGTCTGAAGTTAAGAACCATCCAATTTTCAAATGCTTGATGAAAAAGAGGTGGGCAAAACTTTCAACCCAAATTCGATAGCAGATATGAGCCAGCATAATCACTTGCAGCAACAACAATGGTTTCCACAATGAAAGATGCATCCCATGATAATATCGGTAGTTAGGGAGCTTATTGCACAAATAAGAGATGTGTTTGTATGCTTCAAGTTATATAACAATATCCTGGAGAAGAACGAAAGTGACAGGAAAGTTTCATAATGCATCACAATTGAAATGATATAGATATAAATAGAACATTAACTTAACCACAAAAAAATGCATATTGATTTTAGTCCAATGTCAAATAGGAAATCCATGAGCACTCTCCTAGTAGTAATTCCGTTTGTGTGATTGCTGCTCCCTTTTAAAGATATCTCATGATTTTGGATCACATCGGGCATCATATTACTGATATATGCTTGCTGTAACCAGATCTACTCAATTGCTGATGATTTCTGTCTTAAGGAAATTTTATCCCAATATCATCATACAAAAGCCATATAGAGAATCAGTGTTGACCAATTTAGAAGTGTATCAGGGGATGAAATTCTTCATCCAATACAATGTCATTATTGGCAATAAGAACAAGCATGAATATATAACAGTGACAGTTAGCCCAAGCAACAGCACTGTCAAGGATGAGGCCAGGATCATGTAAAACTGAGCATGGTGTAAGATGGTTGTCCTACATTCACCATTAAGTCTCATAAGCATGAGAGAGAGAGAGAGAGAGAATGCCTGCATGTGGTCAAGCCATAAAGTAAGACCAACGAGAGCTGAACCAGCTGACAACTTTCTAAAGTCAGCCCCCCAATCCTTCTCAGCTACCCTGCACCCATTGGATGGTAAGAATGTCAAATTAAAAAAATGAACTTCCAACAGGTTTATCACATAATCCATGGAAGTTCACTACAAATACGACCACAATAAAAAACTTTCAAAGATCTGTAACAACATATCTCTAGCTACAGAAGTAATTAAGTTGGGCCTGCTCACAAATCGTTTATGCAAAATGGAAAATGAAGCAATTATCAGTCTTTCATTGACATCATCAAGGGGGCAAAAAGGAATTTGAAAAACTGCAGGGTAAATTATACATATTGCAGTTTGACATTGACAACCATTCATCTCAAGACAATTCAACTAGCAAGCATCAAGCACATACCTGTATATATCATGGCGATATATGTTTTTCTTTATAGCCAACTGAAAAATCCAGGAGGCAGTGGCACGACGTTCAAATGCCCACAGGAAGTCCTCCAAAGCATTAACAAAATTAAATGCAGCATCTTCTTCCAGCAATTTTAACTTGTCCAAACAATCGTCTACTTCTGAAGAAATCGATTTGCCTTGCTCAGACAAGAGCCTAATGAAAAAGAAATAAATCATGAGATTATCTTGTAAAAAAGTCAACATAGCTCCATTACAAGAACTCTGATCCAAAAGGACTTGATATAGAAACCAGAAAGGACTGCTGTACCTGCATGGAAGATTGAACCCAACATTGTGAAGTGCATTTAAGAGATTATTGGCCTCACTTGAGAATTGGCATAAACTTGCCGCTCTAAGGAAGCATGTCCATATTCTATGGTCAGGCTCTAGACCCTCATCCCGCATCTTGTGCAGGTTTTCAATTGCAATGTTATAGTCACCATTTCTTAGATAAGCATCAATCACGGAACAGTATGGTATTGTGCTGAGATCTACACCTGTTCCTTTTATATTGTTCAAAACTCTTTCTGCTTCCTGAGGTTGTCCTGAACTCCCGTAAGATGTCATAAGCAAATGCATAGTTGCAATTGTTGCTTCAATCCCAGACTCCTTCATCATGCCAAAAAGCTTTTCAGCTTTGGAATGATCTCCACTATTTCTGAACAGTTTCATCATGATGTGGTAAAAAGAGCGGTCCAATTTACATCCTCTTGACTGCAGCTCCTCAAAAAGTTCCTCTGCTTGCCCCAAAAGCTGCTGCTTGCCCAAGGCTGATATCAAGCTCTTGTAGGTATCTAATTTGGGGTCCAATCCGAGCCGTCTCATCTCATGCATCAAAGACAAACCCTCCTCTGGTCTTCGATCTCTACAGTACATTACAATGAGAGTATTGTATGTGTCCTCGTCTGGTTTCAATCCAGCAGCTTGAATTTGCTGGTACACTCGAGTAGTCCTTTTGAAGTCCTCTATAACTGTGTACAACTTGAGCATAGAATTCCAAATTGAGAGATCAGGCTTGAATCCCGCCTCCTCCATCTCAGATACCATGGCTTCAACATCCTTCACCCTTTTTCCCTTGCAGAAGAGCACAATCATAGTCCTGTAAAGATGCATGGTAGGAAAGTAACCGGCTGCCTTCATTCCAGCATATATTTTCTTCACTTCAAATATGTTTCCAGCTCTAGCAAATGCATCAAGCATCATGAGGATAGAACTTTTGCTTATCCTGAATCCCATGTCTTGCAAATCCGTGATTACCACATAGAGTTCTTCCAGCCTGCCATCAGTAATCAAAGCTTGCAAAAGACCATTCATAGACTCCACCGTTGGAGCAGGACCATCTCTCATCATAACATTAAATACAGCCCTCGCTTGCTCATAGCAACCATTTGCTGCATAAGCTTGTATCAGAGCATTCCAAACCTTACGATCCACAGTAAGTCTCTGTCTAAGATTGCCCACCAAACTTTCAGCTTTCTGCCACAGCTTTTGTGCCCCGTATGCCTCTATGATAGAGACATATATAGAGGAATCTTTGAATACAATGCCTCTTGCCTCTGCCTGTTCAACCAGAAAATGAGCTGTCTCTGGAAAGCTCATTCTACAATATACATGGACCATCATGTGGTACAGACGGATGGAAGGCTCAACAGCATAAAATCTCATGTCTGTCAGGACCTGAGATGCTTCAGCAAAGCGTTCGCTTTCTTCACAGCATTGAACCAGTGACTCATAGATGATGGAACTCCGGCTAAATGCACTAAACCCTACAGCCCTAGTGTACTCATCCAAGGCTGCATCTACTTGGTTAGCTTTGCAAAGCAAAACAATAACCGCTTCACTTATTAGTGGACTGGAACCAGCATGCTGCCTCAAAAACTCAAGTAACTCTAGGGCTTCTGAATGCCGGCCTGATGAACTAAATGAACTCAATATGGATAGCAAATTGTCACGGTCTAGGCTATGACCACTTCTAACTGCAAGTCGCAGCATATCAGCAGCTCGATCATAGCATTCACCCCTTACAAGGACAGAACAAGCAAGATGGGGTTTCATGGCATGCAACTTTTCAATATCTCCCATTAGCCTCTCAACGTTGTCTGCATCCTCTTCCCGCATGAGCACTCGGAGTATTGCTTCATAGAGGGCATCATCAGGATAGAAACCATCACAGACCATATCCTTGTACAGTTTCATCACCTTTTTTGTTTCATTACACCTCAACAAGATGTCCATCATAACTGAATATGCAAGTTGATCAGGTTTTATTCCAGACCTCAGCATGCACCCAAAAGTTTCTTCAGCCTCCATTCGCTGGCCTACCTTGGCATATGCACAAATCAGAGCACTGTAAGTGCGAACAGTGGGTTTAACTCCAGCATCCAACATCTCTGACATCACATCTGCTGCTTCCTTGATCCTCTTTGCTTTACCCAAAGAATCTATGAGAACAGTGTAAGTCACTGCATCAGGGTCACGACCAGAAGATTTCATATCCCTATAAACCTGCAATGCAACGTCATGCTGGCCCTGCTTCCCATACATATGAATAATGGTGTTGTATGTCATCTCATCTTTACCAAAGCCCTTCCTCACCATCTCTTCACATATTTTCCTAACCTTTTCTACTTTCCCTTCTCTTGCAAATGCATAGAGCAGAGAATTATACGTCACTGCATCTGGGAAAAACCCTCTGGACTCCAGTTCCTTAAAGAGTTCCTCAGCCTTCCCAGAAAGTCCACATCTACCATACACAGAGATCATGGCATTGTAAGTCCATAAATCCGGTTGACAATTCCTTGCCTCCATATCGGCAAAAACTTTCACCGCCTCCACCAGGTTGGAATCACGTGAACAGGCACTAAGCAGTGTATTATAGGTAATAATATCAGGTCTCAAACCAGACCTCCTGACCTCATCTAAAAGCTCAAGTGCCAAATTTGGCTCCACGGAATTGGACTTCAACCGTGCATTAATCAATGTATTAAAACTCACAAGATCAGGTTCACAACCTCTCTCTCGCATCAAACGAAGCAGTTCCTGGACCTTTCTAAACCTACCGTTACGTGCATACACACCCATCATGGCATTATACACTTGAACCGTACTCCCAACAGATGGCTCAGCACGATCAAATATCTCGACAGCCAGAGCCTGCTGATTGGCTTTCCCAAGCACGGCCAGAATGGTAGCAAGCATCCGAGCATTGGGGGAATACCAATGCCTCAAATTAAGCCACTCGTAGACCTCAAGAGAACGTTGCCAATTAGATTGCCCCACCCATTTGACAACAAAGCAGTAGTCGACAGGGGTCATCTGCACAGCTTTATCATCCAATACATCAGCCACAAATTCATTAGACCCCAACCCCAAAATTCTATCTGTATGAAACTTAACCCTCTCTCTCCAATCTTTAGCCCTTTTAAGAGCAAGTTTATTCATTTTCTTTACCTTATTCCTACTAAGCCCTATTCCAACACCTGGAACTGCCTCCTCCATCCCCTCCACACTATCCGGGGAAACGGAGGCATCACCCTCGACGACGCGGGAAGACAGAGATTCGGATAGGGTGCTGGGGGGAGGAGGAGGATAGTTGTTTTCGGAGAGTTTAAGGTGGGGCCATCTAACTGATGGTAAAGCTCTGCTGTATGTGAACTTCTGTGGAGTATTAGTACTAGTATTGGTATCAGTACTGTCCGCATTCACTTGTTCAGGTACGGTATGAAGAGAAACAGGAGTGTGGCTTGAAGAGCAAGAAACTGTGGATGATGCAAGGGTTCTGCCTTTACTTCTACCTGCAGTTCTAGAGAGATTCGTATCTGAAGAATAACGTTGTGATGCAAATATGGGAATACCTGTACATGTCGTGGTCATTTTATCAGGGTTTCGAAGGGAAGAGTGTCTTGTTGCCTTCTGTTACTACTGTTAATCCACTGTCGAGTGTAAAAGCATGGTTCGGTTAGTTATCTAGAACCAGAACAACGTTAATTCCTGGACTTTGGATTCGGGGATTGCTTGTTGATGGTCATGTCATATCAAACTGTGTTGCGGTGTGTTTTGAGAATTCAAAAAGCTAAGACCTTGAACTACTTGCAGATAGGCGTTGGTCTGTTAATTTGGTTCGTTCGACTTGGGATTTGTTAAGGAAGGGGAAATCATCGGCCATCTATCTTTGATTTTTTCTTTTTTCTTTTTTCTTCCTTTTGGCTGGAAAATCTCTAATATCTTCTTCTAAATATTAGGAAAATTTTTACAACAATAAACTTATGAAAATAAAGGAAAAATTCTTAAAAACTAAATTTGGAAAATAACTTTTAATTGTAAGCTAAACTTTAAAGGATGTTTTAATTTTCATTTTACCTCGGAATTAAGTGATTAAAGAAATATATTTTCAAGGCCTTCTAGGACAACAACAAATGGTAGAGAATATGGAAATCCATCCCTAAAACATTTAGGAAAATTGTGGCTCAAAACTTCATTTTTTACATTTTAAAAGCTTAAAAAAAAAAACTACTAAAACTAAGTCATTTTATTTATCATCAATCAAGTAACAATATAATAAGGTCCTTGTAACCTAACAATACTAACATTAATCCTAAACATATGGACTAGTTAAATTCCCCATCTCTAATAGTTGTAACCACATTAATTTTGAATGCCAATATATTGCATCGTAACATTACCCTAAAAACCAATAACTTAGTGTCACTTGACATTGAAGTTACAATAATTAAATGTCATCACAATCACTCATAACGCAACATGTTAGGCATAGTGAACCAATCAAGTTGCTTATTTGTGTACTCTAAGGAAAAATACTAAATATGGAAAAGGAAAGATCCGTTTAGTTTTTTTTTTTTAGTAAAACTTAATAAAGTAAAAAAATAAATAGGTCTAATTTTATACAAACCTATCAGGTATTCAAATGAAAATTATACTTTGCATGCTTGTGCTTTTACCCTTTTTCACTTTCCATATGAATGTTTTTGTTTCAAACACTTTGCATATTATGTTTTATAACTATGTGTAATATTATCTACTTAGACATATGTCGCATATGATTGGTCAATGACAATTAATTTAATAAAATAATACTATTAAATATATTTAATTAGATAAATAATAAAAAAATTACCAAAAAAAGAAAAGAGGCTCCTAAGCAATTACCAATCACCCAAGTTAAAGGGGTGGTTAACAATAGCCCAAAATATATACCACATAATGACTTACCGCAATAGATAAGTCGTGTAATCATATTAAGATGGTTAGTGATTATCCATCACGACTAATGTAGAGGGGAAAAATATTTGAAAATTTATTAGATCAAGTAACTCTAATGTGACCTAACAAACTTTTAGGCTTTTTTTTCTTTCCTTTTGCTTTTGGTCCCTAAGCAACTGACTAGCTACCTATTAACCTTGTATAAGTCTCATGATCTACTTATAATGCTGGGCTATAGCTCAATATATATGTTAGACCATTGCATATCACCCCAACTAAAAGCTATAGGCTACCACTTACAAGGAGATGTGCCCCTATCACGATATTTAATTATGCAATAAGATATATATGTATCTATAGAAGTAGAGATCCAATTAAAGTAGTCATGCGCTCATGGCTTTAGCCTTGTGCTTTAAGTGACTTCAAATGAGTGAAATGCAAGTTGTTATCAGGCTCAAAGCCTATAATATTGTGAATTCATTTTGGCCTTCTATGACATATACATTCATCTTTAGTGCATTGATCCAAAAACTTGATTCCAACGTAATTAAGCTTTTAAATCCATCAAAATAAATGCCATGAAGCTTAATATTAGCTCAAGTAGTTCTCAGCCTCTAAAAAGAAAATTTTCTATCCTAGATGTTCAAACAAAGCTCCCACTCGATTGCACTTTAAATTAGACTTTGGTAAATATCAAAATAACAAGCCCATCTTAAGTAGTCCATATATATATTTGACTTGTTTACACTTTTAGATGTGAGTATAAAATAAAATGGTTAAAAAAATGCACATTTAATTCTCAAACCACATAAATATACACATAAAATCATACAGTTTAGAATATCAAGACATTTATAGATACAATTTTAACTAAAAGGATTACAAGATTTACTAAATAATCAAGCTTAAATGAAGTCAATCAAATCAAGATAAAGCTTGCCAAATAACTTTTCAAACAAAGCTCAAAACTTAAGTAGGGCTGGTAATTCGAAACACAATCGGTGAACTCAAATATGATACAACACAAATAAACAGATTTTTACAAGAAAAAAGTTGACATGAGACACAAATGGGCTGTATCCGTTTAAACATGATAAATTCCGTGTTTGGATTTGAATTCAACTTGCAAACGTATTTATAAACCCTTTATTATATTGGATCTATAAATAAGTTTTAAGTTTAACTTGAAAATATATTTAATATTAAAATAACTAATATTTAACTTTTTTCCCACATGGCATGGCAAGCTTACCTTCAACACCCTCTCCTACTTAATAATATTGAAATATTTCTTTCTTTTTTTTTTATCAAGAGTTGGTCACATTTAGCTTTTGATTTCTTTAAGGCTTTAAACTTTATTTTTTTTTCTTTGAAAGTAACACTCAATATCTCATTTCATTTGTTTACTTCATATTTTCTCTCTTTAATATTTTATTTATTTAAATCTAATGCATTCTTCAATACCAGCAACGTTAGTCAATTAATGTTATAATTTATGTTTAAATATTAAGATTATAATATTTTTATTTATAAATATTGATTTTATCATCATCTTTTTATCTTATGTATTTATAAATATTTTATAAATTTGTTTATAATATTTTACTTAATAAACGGGTCTAATATGTACATAAAGTATATTTGTTAAACAAGTTAGAGTTAAAAGATTAGATTTATACATGATTAATAAATGAATTAAATTATCGAGCTATAGTTATTAAGACACCAATTTGTTTAGATATAAATATAAAAAACAATAGATTAACACCAATTACCAATTCTAAACTTAAGAATTTAAGTTTGAGCTTTGAATTTTCTAATCAAACACAAACTCAATATAATACCTAACTCGATTCGGTTACAAAAACAAGATATTATACATACCCATAGGAGTCCAATACATAAGTCGAAAACCACAACAAACCCATACTAATCTATGATGATCCATCAGTAGACGCTGTCTTCTTTTATTCTTCTAGTGTTCTACCAGGAAAAGCTTTAGCAACAGCACACACACATATATATATTACGGAAAATAGACAATAGTTAACGTAAAAGTAGAGAAAGAAATAGGTTGTCCCCTCCAGCTATGGGCTGATCAGTGAAGAGGCTTTTCCAGATCCTCAAGACTGGTGGGGCGGAACCAGGCTTTCTCCTCCAGCGCCGGGCCCTCTTTTCCAGCATCCGCACTGTTAGTGGCGGATTGGTGGCAAGTTATGGGACCGGGTTCCGCCGCAGGCCCAAACACCCCAGTTTGTGGGTGTGGAGCCCAGTACTTGTCGGACTGTGGCTTAATTACTTCATCCGGTACCACACTTGGGAGGATTTGATCATCCGGGTTCTTATCGTACACCGACGCGTGTGTACCTCTCCTATAATTGATCCACAATGTCATCGTCAAAAATTTCATTCGGCAAAGATGATGGTGAAGATATAATTAAAAATATTACTATAGAATTAAAACACACGAAATCACAGTGATGTAAATTCATATAATGGTATTATAATTTGATTATTTGAGATCTCGATTCACTTTTATATACTTATATATCGTATTTGATGTGTAATAAGTCAAACAAGACTCTCCGACACTGCTGATAGAGGACCTCAAATAAGAGGGTTTTTTCAACGTTGAAATGAGTGCTCAAGAGTATTGCCAATATGGGACCGAAAAAGATTGAAAAGATAGTTTTGACATTTTTGTTACCAGAAGGCAGCAGTCGGCCAGTCGTACGATACGTGTGAGAGGTGGCTGGCTAGCTAGATAAAATAGAAATTGAATTCAGAAGGGCGAATTCAGGAACTTTCAATGCCTAATTTCTGAAGAAAAGGGACGCCCGGACACGTCTACCAATCGGTGAATGGATTATTGTCCAAGTTAAAACGTGACGGTGACGGTTCCTCCGCCGGCATTATCAATGTCCCCCGATGTACTCCAACCTTTTAAAGCCAAAGGCCCACCGTCCGAACATTTTCGATAGTGATGCACGATATTTATCATACCATCCGATTCGAACCCATTTTCAATCCATTAAAATATAATTTAATATAATCATATAATATCTCTTAATAAGTTTTCGTATTGCTTTAAATCATACATCATCATATACGATTATGAAAAGGTATATACAATAGAATATGATATCCACTTTACCAACAGCATGGGATTTAGAATACTTATGTCAAAGGAGGACAAACTAGACGAATCAAAAAGTTATTTGCATTATAATCGTAGTCTTGCATTAAAAAATGTGTCCATGTTTTAAGAGTATAATATAGTATGAGTAGGCGGCAGGCCCTAGGCAGCCAAAAGGGTTTGTAAAGTGGAACCGAAGGTATAACCTAAATTTCTCCTTATCCTAATCCAATATTAAAATGCTAAAGCTATTATCTTAGATCACGTAATCCATCCTTTGATACAATAATTTTCCTTACTAAATACAGCATTTCAAATATTTAATGACTGTGACTCTAAGCATGAAGCAAGCACGTGGCTAGGAAAGCAATTTTATTTTTTTAAATCACTACAATCATCAGTAGTTATTTACATAATCCAGCTAGATTTTTATTTTTTTTGGGTTTGATTATTTATTTTTGTATTTAAATAGTTATCGTATTTTATCTGTTTTGCCGATAAACCATCTAATATAACTACTTTGTTTGCTATATGATTATTATAATAAAAAGATCATATTGATTTAAATTTGAGGATGTATAACCGTTCTCTTTTGAATTAAAAAAAAAAAAAAAAAGAAGTAAAAATCATATCAAAGTCTTGATTTTTTAACCTAATTATTCAATTTTGCTTCTTTTTGTGATCCCTACGTATACTTTTTTAGTCTAAATTAATAGTGGCCTTTCTTAGACTAAAATTATGTTCAACAAAAGGCCACAATCTACACAAAGACAATATAGGATTTATTCTAAATTAATAGTGGCCATTCTTGGACCAGAGAATAGAGAATAATTCTTCATGCTAGGAAAAGATATGGTTTCCATTTCGTCCACCAAGCATTCAGATTTCAAAGGAATCAAAATGAAGATGGAGAAAAAGATTTGAACCGGGAGAATCGTAAAGTACAATATAAAGTCACCTGCACATGGAAAGCTGTTAATTCAGGAACAAACGGACGAATAAATATTGATTTTTTTTTTAATTAATACAAACAAAAACTTATATGCATGCGCTCTCATTTTATTTTATACAGTTCATAAAATCTTATGTCTTAAAAATAGATACAACCAGATGGAAGCACGCTTAGCACGAGATACCATAAGGAAAGGTAAGGTTTGGGAAGAAGAGGGCAAAAGAGAACCATCCACACTTTGGGTCTTGCACATGGGTTTATTAGAAAGGGACAAGAAGAAGGAAGATGCTTTTCCTCGCACGAACACGATATGAGATGACACGACAGTACCACTACGCCACATCCTTGTCCCCCACACTACAGTGGGAGTGGACATAGATTCTTCTTTAATGCTTGAGCACCCAATCTGATTTGAACGATAACTATTGGATTCGGTTCAATTTTATCACTAAATCGATGATATAAATCAAATTGTAAATTATATTGTTAAAAAAGAAAAAAAAGTGATTTGATTCGATTGGGATGAGTTATTTTTCCACGCGTAACTATAGCATTGCCTAAAGCAGTCCTAGCTATCTTTCTCTTTCCTTTTTTCTTGAGGAACAAGCAGCTCCTGGAAATAGTCATCTGATTTCACCTAACTAGTGATCGAAAAGTTTCAACTAACGCGGTATAACAAAAACAGACAAGTAAAACATAGGCCAACAGGAGAAAAAACAACAGATAAGTACTAGCACCAGATGAACAGTCTCAGACAGGACCACAACAATGATGGGTTGATTAAGCAGTTAGATATTTTTCCTAATTAGACAGACGATGGGGACCAGGGATTAAATTGAAATCGAGAGATTATTTTCATGTCCGAAAACGTAAACACATGACTAGATAAGATTAGAAATCATCCATGGATAGGCCTAATTGTTTAAATCAAACCAGATTTGCCTGTGCTTTAAACTCGACAAAAATTTATTAAGAGTGGGATGACATGAATAAAGTATAATGATAAAAGATTTAATATATTAAACATGTTATGTATAATAAGAAGAGCTACTACCGAATATTTTATATTAAAATTTTATTTTTTTATAAAATAATTCACGTAATATAGATCCTTGTCCGAAGAAAGATCATAATACAAGAAAATCATAAGAAAGAAGCTGACCGAGAGGAATGTGTGTCACTTTCTCCGGCGAAATCAGGAAGTTTTATAAAGAATTTGTAAACCAAAATATTAATTAATAAAGCTAATTATAGCCGCTTTTGACTTTAACGTTAATTAAAAAAATAAAAATAATTAAAATGAAAAAGTGATCAAGTATGGCTTTGTATAAAGTGGATTTCTAGAGTCTGATCGATAACTATCAGACTTTAATAAGTTGATTTCGAGATCATAGATTGAACGGTTCAATCAAAAAAAGAGTGTTAACTAAGAATGTAGAGCAAATACCTGAAGGTAAGGGAAGAAGTGGAGCGGAGTGGAGTGGGATCACGGTGGTTGGGGTTCCAGATCTGAGTCGCGACTCGCTTACTGATACTGGCGATTCCTCGGCTACTCGAGTTGGCAGCCATACAAGGATCCTCCTCTTCCTTCTTCTTCTTCTTCTTCCTCTTCTTCCTGTTGCTGTTTAAGGATGTTGAGATGAGAGCGAAGAGTGTGTGTCTTTTGTATCCCGGTGTCCTACTTGCGTTTTATCGCCATATATAAAGAGGGAGAAAGCGTGCATGTGCCTATTGCCTCTCTTTTTTCTAACTATTAGCCGAATTAATAATATCAGTTGCAATTAGGGAAAAAAAATTATTGGACTCCCTTAAATGAAAAAATGATTTATTGGGTATTATAAGTAAATATACGAGCGGTATATAATTTATCAATTAATTGGTGATTTAAGGAAAAAAAAAAAACTACCATCCATTATTATTATATTTTTTGAATTTTATTGGATGTAACTAACGTTTTCAATTTAATCCGAAAATTGCTAATATATTTATAAAAAAAAATTGATTTATATGGTGTTTAAGAAGTACAAAGATACGCGTTTAAGAAATCACAAGCTTTTAATGAAAAAATAACATATTTATCCACATAATCATTCTTTAAAATAAGAAAAGTAGGTTTGGGGGTGTCTTTCTACCCACCCCAACCCAACAGAGGCAACTTCATTGCTTTGCACGATCCACCTAACCGCGCGGCCGTTTTGTCTGAAACCTTGCACTGCTGCTATTGCTTTGTCCACTGCCTACCACTGGCTACCAGTCACTACAAACTCTGACCAAGATTAACTAACATTATTATTTTGGTGTCCTAACTAAAATTAGGATACGGTATAGATATGATTTAATTCAATTAATCCAAGTTAAATCAAATAAAATCACGAATATTTAAACTATTTGAATCATTTGTATGAGTTGAGCCCTAGAACAAAAATCTTGGATCAATTTAGTTTATGATTTGCTTTCGCTTTTTGTTATACATAATCAACATTTCTTTTATTAGAGAATTTATATTTAACCGTTTTTTCAAACAAGTTTGCTTATAAAAAAGAAAAAAAAATTAAAAGGATTCTCTATATTCAATTTACCTTATAATTTAATTTAATTTTGTATCGACGTATGATCTTACTTATTTTTTACTTGTTAAAATAATATCCTTTTTGGAGGAATGGCATTTGAGTGAATCTAAGTTCACATGTGAAAGTGTTATATGAATACATAATGTCGGTATCACGCTTTGAATGGTTTATAGGTCATTGCCCATTTTGTATTTCTATTTTTTTATTCCAATCTTTTGTTTAATATACAACTTTCATTATTCAATTTTTATTTAATGCATTATTACAACAACTAAAATAGTCTTAAAAACTTATTAAAGGTAATAGTTTGAAAGCAATAATGGGATAGTATTGTCCTACTGAGGACCGGACCAAAGCACAACTGTAATTAGAGAGAGAAAGTCAAGAAATGAGTTCATTTCCCAGGTTGCCATTGCCATCAAGCAAGTGCTTATCAGAACAGAACACGGCAAGGATAAATGGTCCTTAAAAATACAAAAAGATTTCTTTTTTTAATTAATTATATATATATCGGTACTTCTCGGTTAGGACAGAAATGATACAGGACTTTTTAAGATCCTTTGCGTTTCTTACACGTGTCCTTTGAACGTTGTCGTCGGAAAAATTGATGTTTCCTTGACAGCACCGTGGGTTTTGGTGACACGTCGTTACGTAAATGATGAGTCCAAATCTGATCCGCCGTTTGCATGTCAATGCTTATTCGGAGCTAAGGTAATATGAAGCTAAGGGGAAATCAGGCTGAAAACTTCGGCCCATCATGAACTGGGCCGGCCCATCCATTGGCCATATTTTTCAAGTGTCTCGCTGGCTTACTTAGTGGTTTTTCTTAGTTTATTTGTTTTGGATTTCTTTCTTTCATATTAGTATCTTTTTTAAAATATATATATAAATACTAACATATCTATTCTATGTTATTAAGTTAATAATGACTTATTCATCTCCACACCCTATTAAACAAATATCCAATTTAATAAAATTACTAATATAACCTATCAATGCCACATTTTCTTATACGTCCCTCCCTTTATCCCATCATTTATCTTCTTTTTTCTTAGTAAATTACTACACACCCTTTTCAACTCTCCCTCCAACTTTAATTTCCACTTTGTATATAAAAATTGCTAATCTCTTCCTATCCAATGGAAATTGCCAAACACTCTTGAACTCGAAAATGAAAAATTAAGAGTAACCGATAAGAAAAATATGTGAAAATTATCGATAGTTATAAAAAAATGGTGATTGAGATTTCAATTCCAATACTTCTCCTAAGATTTGCCTCACTTTCTCAATGGTTGAATATCTCCCTCCATTTCTTAATTTAGGTTTTGTGACTACATTTTTCTTATTTTTCTTTTTGTTTATACTAATTGGATTTTTCTATTGCTGATAATATATCTAGGAAGTAATACAATGCTTTAAGCTAAGCAATATTATGTTTTTGTGAATTTTATTACTAGATTTTACTTTTGTGTGATCTTATGCATGAGTTTGTTTAGATAGAGGTGGAGTGGTTAAAAATTTATCCACTTTTTTTAGTCTTGCCACATTTAGCGCACTAAAGTTGTAAATTTATAAAATCATATTATAATATATAGTTTTAAAAACCTTTTTTTTATTCTATCATTTTATGATAATACTAATATATTTCCATAATTTTTTACCTTTGTAATAATGTTACATATAATTTTAAAAGTTTTTATCTTATATAATTCTAGAATTTTCCAGAATGGTTTTTGTTTTCCATAAAAGTCAATCATGATGTGTGTTTTGCTCTCATATATAAATCTAGTTTTCATTTACATGCTCGTATGCAATTGTCATAATCTTCCTATGCACTATCCAACTCTACATTATTAGCTTCTTCTTCTTCTTATATGTATGGATTTGTTTTGTACATATTTTTAGTTATTATTCCTTTGCATTTTTTATTAATTGTTAAACCATAATTTTTATAGCTATGATGTCCTATAGGTGATGATGAAATAAGATTTATGGAATGTAGAGATGAAAAATGGAGACAAATTGAGATGAATAAAACTACAAAGGTAAAAAGAATTGAAATAAATTGCCACTAAAATTCTTTTATGAATATAATGTTATATGCAGATATGATATTATTATTCTTATTATGTAAACGTATAGGCTTTTAACTTTCATATTTGTATTTGCCATGCAAGTGATGCTAAGTAAATTGATTTATGAAGTATGAAAATAAAATATGGAGGCGAATCAAGTAAAGGATATTACAAAGACAAAGAATCTAATTTAGAAATTTATTGAGTTAATTTTTAAATTCATTTCTTTGGATTTTTTTTTTATCAAACTATTACTTGAACTTTGTGTAATGTATGTATTTTTTATCAAACTATTACTTGAACTTTATGTAATGTATGTAATGTTTTAAACTGTCGTTTGTGCTTTGAGCAATTTTTTAAATTTTATATTTGTACTTGTCATACGTGTGATTTATGGAGTGTGAAGATGAAATAGAGAGACAAATCGGGTGATGAAAATTATAAAGGGAAAGAAGTTGATATAGATGTTTATTGATGTAATTTTGTAATTCTTTATATATATATATATTCTATTTTACTTTTAGACGTTAAAATTTGTTTATTAATGTAGTATTATACCAAAATTTAAGAATAATTTTGATTTTGAATTAAATTTGTTTTATACATCTGTATACATTCGAATTAGCCATATGTTCTTATTAAAATGAAGAGATATTGAAATTTATTATAATTTTTTTTATGGAAATTTCAATGTATTAATAGAAAAATAGAACTAATAAATATAAAAGAATTGGAAATCTTCAATAATTTTATGAATAACATTGTTAAAATGTTGACTATGACATATTGTATTTAATTTATAAAATGTTTATATATTATGTTTTGCCATTTTAATCTTTTCAATATTAAAAACTATACATATATATATATATATATATTATTTTGTATCTTTCATTAATAATTTTGTTTTAAGAGGTGTAAACTATGATAATTCAATTTGATAATTGTCAATGTCAATTAATGACAAAATTTAAGGTTGGTTTAGTTTTATAGTGACAATTATCAATGCTAGTCAGTGATAGAATTCAGGGACATTTAATAACTTATGGCTAAGTTACTATACGTTACAAAAAGTTAGGCGACATAAACAAAATATAAATGTTAAAAATTATTTGTAATAAAGAGTTTTTTTTTTTACATTAAAGAGATATAATAATTTATATTAATCACTTTATTGATATTAATTACATATTAGTAAAAATTTATAGAAATAGAGATATATTAATGAAAAGAGACGTGTCGGATTCAAATATGGAAAAAGAAATTGATATCTTTAACAATTTATCAATATGCATTGTAAAAATGCTAATTATAATATATAGTATTTAATATATAAAATACTTCTATTTTTTATTTTGTCAATTTTATTTTTTCAATATTAGAAAATTTTCTTTTATTTTTTCTTAGCCAACTGTTATCATTTAATTATGCATCTTTTATTAGTTATTTAGTTTTGAAAAAAAAATATAAATTATGGTAATTCGATTTCCATATTATCAATATTAATTAATGTTATGATTTAAGGATGATTCAATTTAACAATCATCAATGACAATTTATGGAAAAATATAAGAAAAGTTAATAATGACAATATGAATAAAAGTAGGATAAAGAATACCGATTTTGGCAAAAAAAAAAAATACTCATTATTTGTGGTTATATTATTTTATCAAAGAAAATAATTGTTATTATTATTGTTGTTATTGTTCTTCTTCTTCTTATGATTATTGTTGTTGTTATTGTTATTATTATTATTATTATTACTACTACTACTAAAACTATAGCCTTAATATATAGGATATATTACAAGGCTATGAAATCAACAATTTCTCTGAAAGCTAAAAGATTATCTCCTAAAGGAGAAACCATTTTACTTGAATGAAATCCCTAAAACATCCAAAAGTTTTACTCAAAGATTGCTAAGTGGGGATGGGATTAAACTCCTTGATGAATGGTTGTTACAAGAGGTTTTACCACCTCGACCCTCTGTTTCAAACCGTAATCCTACTCTTGTTCAAAGATTTGATGATGGAAGCATTAAAATTAGATTTCCATTCATCATAAGATAAGAGCCAACTGCTCCTCTTGCTCCACCTTATTTAGTTCAATCTCCTAGTCCAAGCAATGTTCCCAGTAAAACTCCAAGTCTATAGAGGGGACTGGATAGACTTGAAAAACTTAAAATATTGATCAAAATTTAGAACCTAAGCAAGAGATTCCACCAAAACCTAATAGTCAACCTGATCTAATCAAATTGGAAGGAGTAGACTTCCAATAAAATATTCCTAAATCGGTTTACCGATCAAATTCTCTATCCCTTTCTCAAATCAATGAGTTAAATACAATTGGCTTATAAGAAACTTTCAAATTTGATAAGGACTTTCTAAGGAAAGATTTTTATTCCCTAAAAAATAAGAAAAATAAAAATAAATTCTTCAAGATTTATAAAAAAGAAGAAATAGGAGCCATAAGAAGCTTATGGTATTATGATATGGAAAATCATCTTAGAATGAGTGTTCCATTTTTCCAATGGATGAAGGAAAACTTTAGTCCAAACAAATGATACTATGTTCAAATGTTAAACAAAACTGTTGAGAAATGGGAAACTAATACAGGTCCCATTTGCTCAACTTATCCACCTCTTCAAGAAATAAATGTTCAATTAGGAGAAACTAGTCTCAAAGTTGCTCCATTTAAAGACACCTCAATAGAAAATCCTAAATTGGCTAGTACCAGATCCCAAAATAATTACACCAACGAACTCTGTATATGATAGGTACACAAACATAAAGAATAGAAAACCTGCTTATAGAACAATTTGATCAAAAGAAAGGTAAGGGTAAAACTCCTATCAAAGAAGTTGTCAAGCTAATATACCCTCTTAAAACGAATAAAAAAAAAACTTTAGATTTAAAAATAGACAAATTGGTTGAAAAACTTAAAAGGACTAAAAACAGTTAATACCATTGATCAAGAAGTAAATTCTCTGGCCGATCAATTTTCTGAAAAGGTCAATATTAGCAAAATAACTACTCAAAGATCTGAACATAGGAACTAGTATCCAAAGCCTTTGCCTCCAAACACTATGTCTGAAGAAAGAAATTACAATTCCTTTAATGTATATGATGGAAAAGGCATATATGAATGGAATATAGATGGAATTGCCAAAGATCAAATCTTATACGTTATCAATTAAATGATTATTGCTGCTAATGCTTACAAACAATATAATAATTCTAATCAAAGTATGCTCAAGCCTTAACCATAGGATTTACTAGCATTCTCAAAGGATGGTGGGAAAATTATTTCACTAACAAAGAAAAACTATATATTTTAACCGCTAAGAAAGAAGTTTACAATGATCAAGGTCAAGTTATTCATATCAAAGATGCTATCTCAACCTTACTTTATTCAATTATGAAACATTTCATATGAAATCTAATATAGAGAGAAAACCGAAGAGATTCTCCAAAATTTATTATGTCTAACTCTACAAGATTTTTGTTGGTACAAAACGTCTTCTTATCAAAAGTCTCTCTTGAGAAGATTGCAATTCTCAATATTAGAAAGAATGCTTTATTTGCGGTCTCCCTAAGCTTTTTACTAATAAAGTCAAAGAAAAGATAACTAGAGAATTCAATATGCCTCTAAGTTATCTAACTTATGGTCAAATTCTTACTGTAATCAGTGCGGAAAGCTTAAACCTACGCAATGATATGAAGTTAAAATAAAAAATCTCAAAGGAAACAACTAACCTTAGAAGAGAGCTAGGAGATTTTTGCTATCAATATGGATATGAAAAGATTTAAGATCCTTCTTCAAAGGTCAAAAGAAGAAATAAGAAATCTAAAAAACCCTTTTAAAAATTTAATGGTTTTGATAAAAAACTTAGAAAGAAAAATTATAGACCTAAAACAAAAAGATCTAAAATAGGAATCAAATGCTATAAATGTGGCTATAAAAGTCATATTGCTCCTAATTGTTCAAAATTTAAAAAGATTAATAAGTTAGATATCTTTAAAGATATTAAAATTGAACTGTTAAAAATAATCAATGAAACTTCTTTTGAATCTAGCTTAGAAGATGTCTATGTTCAAAGAGCTTAGATAATGATCAAAGCAATAACTACTGCTCTAATAATATATGTTTATGTAAAGGAATAATGGTTATATTAAAAGAAGAACAAGCTTTGTTAAAATTGATCAATACTATTATGTGTCCGCGTGCCCCTAACACGGTTTTATCCTCGTCCTTTTGGAGACAACATGATTCCACTTCTCTCGATTCACTCTCGCCTCAACTGTAAAGTAATCCAACCTAGCCATTAATACACACAAAGACAACAGTAGGAGTGACCAGTGAGTAGTTCCAGCTCCAGCCCCACGATAGATTCTTGGGTCCAAAACTGATACAAGAAAGAGAGAGAGAGAGAGAGAAAGAGGGAGAGTAAAGAGTAAACGAGACAATGGAGAGGAAGGTTCTTATTATTTGCTGTTTGGTGGGTTTCTTAGCTTTGGTATCCGTTGCTACTGGTTTTGCTGCTGAAGCCACCAGAATCAAGGTTTTTACTCTTCTCCTTTTCCTTTTTTACCCTGAGCAGCGGTTTTATGTTACTGATCTTCAATGGCGTCTTGGTTTTACTTGTTTCGTGGAAAACGTTTTTTCGGATAAGTTCCGTGGGAAACATTGTTGGGGCTTTTTTTTTTTTTATTTGTATTGTAAACAGAACTTTTAATTTGCCCTACATCGTCGCTGTAATTTCTAGAAACTAAAAAAAAAAAAAAAAAGCCTGGAAACTGCTACGGTAGCTCTTAGCGGCGTGTGGTGGTCGGAGACGAAGGAGTGGCTGCCGATGGAGGGTTGGGTGTAGCTTACCGTCATAGAAAATGTGGCTCGTTTTCTGTTCTTATTTTTCGTGATGCTGACCACCTTCCTGGAAGATTGGCCAACTTCTTGAGATTACTACTATGATATTTAACGATTGTAAACTTTGATTTTAACAAATATTGGAAGGAAAAAAAGAACTTTCGGAAAGTGTTCAATACACCTAGTTGGTTTTTTTTTTTTTATCTTGAAATCGAATGAAGGTAGGAAGTGCTTCTGATGCAAGTCACTCAATTATTCAGCTGCATCGTGTGCATTTGCTAACCCTAAATTTAGTGTTTTGGAACAGCTTTGGGTTTTCCTTTTGTGTTTTCTTTTGACGTTTTTATCTTCACTCGAGACAAATCACTTCCTGCGTCTTCCTCTCACATTTTGCGAAATGGGTTCTTGTTTTTGTTTCTCATTATCTTGTGAGGGCAAGGGGTTAACTGGAAAGTAAAAGGAAGTGGTAAAGATTGCAGCTTCTTTTATTACAGGACAAAGAAAGTGGTACTCTTCTCTATCGTTTTAGCTTTGACGAGGCTAATCTTTTCACATATATATATATATATATATATAACAGCGGTTAATTAGTATCCCTGATTCTAAGCATGGAATTTGTTTATTAGGATGTGTTTGATTTTCAGGAAATGATCTCTAGCTTTTTATTTTTATTGTTTGCTAGAGCCTAGTAATTATAATTACTTAATGTTGTTGCAGCAATCAAGGGTTGTGTTTATAGTTGTTTTCAATGTTAGGTGGTGGTTGGTAGGATGGTCTTTTCTTTTCTTATTACCATCTTATGGTAGTTAAACACCACCACTTGATACTTGCTGTATTGCTTAGTGCTGAAAGTCACTAGCTACCACAAACTTTGAAGATTGTTTTGGTAATAATAATAATAATAATAATGTTTAGCAATGGTTTTATATAGTAAGAAAGCATTTTCCACTTGACATTTGTACCCTCATTGTTTGAGGTGGCAGTAATGTAATTGATGAATGCTCTTATTGGTGATGTGTGCTGTTTCGTTAGGTCATGTTTATCAATAGATACCTAGAAAAGGTTCCTAGAATACCATATCGGTATCCTAAGTAACTCTCCTTTTCACTTTATCAAAGGTTACTTCCCTAAAATTCTTTATCTATTTCTTAAATCTATTGCAGGTCCTATATTATCACTACTTTTTAAAATATTAATGACCTTGTAAAAAAAAATTGATGAGATTGAAGGGTAAGTATTGTGAAAACTAAGACAAAAAAATAATTGGGAATTGAATATCTTTATTGAAAGGCAAAGTAAGGATATATAGATCCCATAGAGGTACAAATATAGTAACTAAATCCCCTAATTACAGAGAAAATAATTAAAGATATTGCTATAATATATTTACAGCTCATGAAAATCTATCATAACTAAATATAGTATATAATTACAAAATAAACCAAAATCTCTAATACTGCCCGTCAAGTTGGCGTGAAGATATCATCCACTGCAAGCTTGTCAACAAACTCTTCGAACTTTGCTTTGGAAAGTCCCTTAGTTAGTATATTTGCAACTTGACTAGAGGTTGGTATGTAAGTCATGCATATCACACCACTATCTTACTTTTCTTTGATGAAATGTTTGTCCAGCTCTATATGTTTTGTTCTATCATGCAGAATTGGATTGTGAGCAATTGAGATTGCAGCCTTGTTATCACAAAAGACTTTTGATAGGCATAGATATAGGAGTCTTTAATTCTACCAACAGTCTTTTAATCCAAAGAACTTCACATAAACCATGTGCAACTAAGCGAAATTCAGCTTCAGCACTACTCCTCGCCATTACACTCTGTTTTTTACTTCTCCAAGTGACTAAATTACCACCAACAAATGTGCAATAGCCTGATGTGGATCTTTTGTCACTTATACACCTTGCCCAGTCTGCATCCGTGTAAGCTTCTATCTGAAGGTGACCTTTTCTCCTAAATAGGAGTCCTTTCCCCGGAATTCCCTTTAGATACCTTAGAATCCTATACATAGCTTCAAAATGTTTTGTCCTAGGTGAGTGCATAAACTGACTTACAACACTTACTGCAAAGGCTATGTCAGGATGAGTATGAGCAAGATAAATCAGTCTTCCAACTAATCTCTGATATCGTTCTCGATCTACTACTTCTTCACTAGAAGTTGCTTCTAACCTTAAATTAGGTTCAATTGGAGTTTCGGCTACCTTACAACCAAGCATTCCTGTTTCTTTGAGTAGATCAAGAACATATTTTTGTTGGTTGATGAAGATGCCTTCTTTTGATCTTGCAAACTCCATCCTTAGAAAATACTTCAGTTTTCCCAAGTCTTTTATCTCGAACTCTGTTTCTAGCTTCTTCTTACACCTACCAATCTCAAAAGCATCATCCCCAGTCAAGATTATGTCATCGACATATACTATCAAGATCGTTGTTTTTCCTTCAATAGAGTGTCTAAAGAATAGTGTATGATCTGCTTGACTTTGTGTGAATCCAAGTCTTTTGACAACATTCCCAAAGCACTCAAACCAGGCTCTAGGTGACTGTTTTAACCCATATAAAGATTTTTTCAATTTACACACCTTTCCTTTCCCAAGAACTTCTTCAAAACCGGGAGGTAGGTCCATGTATACTTCTTCTTGCAAATCCCCATTAAGAAATGCATTCTTCACATCTAACTGATGAAGAGGCCAGTCGAGATTAACTGCAAGAGATAGAAGAATTCTAATGGAATTAATTTTAGCAACTGGGGCAAAAGTTTCTTGGTAATCTATACCATGAGTTTGAGTGAACCCTTTTGTTATAAGTCTAGCTTTGTATCTCTCTATGCTTCCATCTGCTTTACACTTCACAGTGAATACCCACTTGCATCCAATTGTTTTCTTATCCATGGGTAAATTACTTATACTCCGGGTGTTGTTCTTTCTGAGTGCATTTATCTCTTCCATTACTGCTAATTTCCAATTTGGATCACCTAATGCTTCCTGAATAGTTCTTGGAATAAACAGATTAGAAATTCTAGAAACAAAGGCCCTATGACCTTTTGACAAGTTTTCGTAAGACAGGTATTGTGTAATAGGATGTTTAGTACAATTCCGAATTCCTTTTCTTAGTGCAATGGGAAGATCAAGGTCAGAAACAAGTACCTTAGGTAAATCAGGTAAAGAGTGAGTTGGAGCAGATGTAGTAGGATGTGTCTAGTTGTTCTTTACTGAAGGGAGAAGACTCGACTTCATTTGCAGTAGTAGTATTTTGTTCATTAGGCTTATTACCCTTGCTATTGGAAGGTCTATTATGCAGTTTATAGTAGGTTTCCCTGGTATGTCGAGGTTTTCCACAAAAATCACAGTGCAGATTTGCTTTGTCTCCTCCCTGCTGATTCTGATTGGCTCTTCAACTGATCTGGGCTTGAGAAATTGTCAAAGCCAACCCTTCTACTGCTCCAGGTGCACCAGAATTTTTTTTCCTTAACATCACCTGTCGACGACTTTCTTCTAGCCTACTTCGGCAAACACCTCACCAATAGGTGGTAGCGAATTTCTTCCAATAATTCGACCACGCACTTCGTCGAACTCAACATTCAAGCCTGCAAAAAACTTAAAGACTCGATTGACATTCACCATTTTATTGTGAAGGTTGCAATCTTCTGACGATTTCCACTCGTAGTCATTGAATAAGTTGAGATCCTGCCAAATTCTTTTCAAAGAATTAAAATATTTAGTGACAGATTCCTCACCTTGTTGAATTTCTCCAAGCTGCAAAGTTAATTCATACACTTGGGATTGATTTCCAAGATCGGAGTACATCGCTGAAACATTGTCCCAAAGCTCCTTCGCTGTGGAATAGCACATATAGTTCGCACCAATTTCCTCAACCATGGAGTTAACCAGCCAAGACAACATTGAGTTCTTAGCATCCCAAATAGCGTAGGTTGGATCATTTGCATTAAGCCTCTTTACATCTCCCATGAGGTATCCAATCTTTCCTCTACCTCAAATGTACATACGTACACTTTGTGACCACCGGAAGAAATTCTCCCCATTAAGCTAGATTGGGGTAATTTGAACCGGATAGGTTTCGAAGGCAATGCGGACAATTTGTAGTTACATCGAGGAAGATGGGAGTTGAGAGATTTTGGGTGTGTCTTCAGACATTAAAAAAAAAAAAACAACAGCGGATTCAAAATCCCTAGGCTTATTTTCAATGCTCTGATACCATGAAAACTAAGACAAAAAAATAATTGGGAATTGAATATCTTTATTGAAAGGCAAAGTAAGGATATATAAATCCCATAGAGGTACAAATATAGTAACTAAATCTCCTAATTAAATCCCTTAATTATAGAGAGAATAATTAAAGATATTGCTATAATATATTCACAGCTCATGGAAATCTATCCTAATTAAATATAATACATAATTACAAAATAAACCAAAATCTCCAACATATTGGTGCTTGGCTGAGCACCTCTTCAATTTTAAGCACCTACCGGTGTTTCAACTTTATAAAGAAAAGTGGAGTACTTGGCACGGAATATGTGCCAAAACCCTTTATAAACATATCCCCTTATGAACTAACGCTGATGTTGTTAATATTCCCTTTTTCATGGTTTGGTTAAATGAATGATCATAATACACGATATAGCACATCATGGTATTGAAGTGATTCTTGCTTTACTTTCATTATGTCAGCACAAAATCTTGCAAAGGCTTGTATTTCTTTATCCTAATTTGGCTAGCATATCTAAATTCCTCCAGCAGGTTGATGGTAACAACTCTTGTTGGTTTTCAAAGTTAGAGGCATGCATATATGCTATTCAAGTATTTTTCTTTGACTTCAATTTTAGTTCACTGAAGGAATGACAATAAGTAGGAATGGCTGGGACTGCTCAGCATCATCAATTGAAATGAGAATTATGCTTATTCAAAAGATGCAATGAGATCCACCTTCACCTAATCCAAAAAGAATTCAGTAGAAAAGACATGTTTGTTGTTGTACCCTACAGTAAGATCCTACAACAATGTTGACATTCTTGCATTACTGTTTCAAGTGGCATAGTGGAAATAGGCACCGTAGCAACTTGTAAAAACTAAATTGTACAACCTTATGAGATAATATGCTGGTACAAATTTGAGCCTTTGTGACCTACAAGACATGTCAGCAAAACCTGGTTGCTGTAAGTGTCCCTGCTCATGTGTTGCAAAGTGGCTGTTTTTATTTTACAAAAATTAGCAAATTGTTCATTGGCTGCATATTCTAGAATTTAGGTTTTCTGTATGTCCATGTAGCAGATAAAAAGAATTGAATAAATTGGTACATGGAAGCTGTGGAATCTTTGCATCTTAGCTCTCATTTTTACTAATACAAGTAAGGGCAATCACATTTATGCCTAACCTTTTCTAAAATCATGTGTATTTACTAACTCCTACAGTTTAACAGGGATCACAGGTTCGCTTCACAAGTCCTACACAATGTGTATATCCACGGAGCCCAGCTCTTGCACTTGGTTTAACTGCAGCCGTGGCTCTCATGATAGCTCAAATAATTATTAATGTTGCAACTGGGTGCATTTGCTGCAGAAGAAATCCTCATCCTTCAAACTCGAATTGGACAATGGCATTGATTTTCTTTGTAGTTTCCTGGTAAGTTCCAAACACAAAAGGATGAAAAAATAATTGGACTTATTTTGACTGATAAAGCACATGTCTATAGTTTGATATAAAAGCTTTCTAATTTATTTCCTTCATTTCTCTTCTGTGTGGAATGTTAGTATGATTAAACAAAAGGGGCCATGAAATCTGGAACGGTTAGAAATGGTAAACAAAGTTAGCTGTATGATCAATGTTGACTTTGTATATGTGGAATGTTAAATTGGTATGGTTTTGATGGTGGCACAATATCTGTTGTTTAGAATGAGTTGTTCCCATTTCCATAGTGCAGTGTTGTATCATTCACTGTCAAAAAAGAAATTGCTTGTAAATTATTCAACAGTCTTTGAAGGTAAAATCCTTCTGCAGTTCATTGGCATTATTGAAAGCTTCGTATAAGAAATGTCTGAAGCTTAAATCTGCTGCAATCACTAATAAATTGTTTGTAACATTACAGGATCTCAATGACGACTTTGATTAAAGTGAAGTTAAAAAAATTCAATGGCAGTGAATGATAGTTGATTCTGTGCTGCATATTCAGAGAATTAGGGACTTTTGTTAATTAGAAATTTCTGAAGCTTAGTAAGGTTATATCCAGTTGATGCCATTCCTCAATCTCCATCATTCACCGAGCATCTAAAAATGATATTCCAGGGAACATATCTGCCTTTCTTAATGAGAGAAAAGAGCTGGAAACTTGGACATGTATGTTAGATGGAAATTTGCTCTCTAAACTGAGACATTTGGCTTTCCCTTTTGTCTTTTCTTTCTTGAAGTGAGGGGCACAGCATTTCTTCTTTGTAAGACAGTGCTAAGGGGCTGTGGTAGTAAATAGTGGTAGTTCACAAAACAGACATATTGAGAAATAATTTTAGACGTTGGCTGCTTTTGGCCATGCTTATTGGATTCCATTAAATTCACTTTTACCTTTTGGATTGCAAGAAATAGAGGAATGATTTAGAAATGAAGGAAACCTGTGTTTTCACGAAACTTTTCTGTGTTTACATAGAATGGGATTTGAAGAGAAAGGTTTCCATTTGGGCCCACGGTTTTTTGTTTCCTCTAAATAATAGAGAATTAAAGGGGAAAAGCTGCTTTTATCGGTAATTTACTATGCTACCATAGTCACAGTATCTTTCAAAAGGTTATACGGTATATATGGGTAAGTTAATTTACCAATTTCCCTTTTTTTTGTATTTCATGTTTTGCCAATCTTTTTTTGAGAATTTGCTTTCCTTTCACTTGGTTGCGTAGATTCACAAATCCATGAAATTTTGGTAATTAATGAAAATGTTTTGAGAAAAAGCAGTGACTATACACACAGGAGTTCAGAGTTTATGGTCAAGTGTCTTAGTTCCCACCCTTGTTCTATCCCCAAGTTTTAAGGAAAAGGAAAATGTTGGAACCCATGAAATACACCAAGCCCTATTATGGAGGCAGTGCATGCATCATGGTTATCGTTTATTTGTATTCTGCTGATACTACTGTTGCTATTCAAGTATTCTATCAATTCAATATTCTTCATGGTAGATAAACTTTGGCTTTACACGACTAAATTTACCTACCGAGTGGTTGATCCACATGTTCATTGCAATCATACAGGTTCACGTTCATTATTGCATTCCTTCTATTGCTTACGGGTGCTGCACTCAATGATCAACGCGGGGAAGATAGCTTGTATTTCGGTAACTACTACTGCTATGTTGTTAAGCCTGGTGTTTTTGCTGGTGGTGCTATCCTATCTCTTGCTAGCGTTTGTCTTGGGATACTTTATTATTTAACCCTGACTAAAGCAAAAGAGAGCACTGGTCCATTGGGTGGTTCGCTTGCTCCCAACCAAGCAGGCATAGCTTTGGGACAACCACAGTTTCCCTCAGGGAGTACTCAAGGTCCTGTCTTTGTACATGAGGATACATATATGAGACGGCAGTTTACTTGATGAAAATGTTGTGTATAAATGTATTTAGGATCAATCGATTTACAGTTATAGACTAGACTAGTGCTACGTTGAGTCTTAATGGCTGTCACTATTTGATGATATTGTCATGCTGTGTAACAGCTCCTCGTTTGTGTTCTTCTTTTGCTTGACATGTATTGCTTGTATAAGGTTGAATTTTTCTATTTTCATCATGGATTCAAGGTTTAGCAGAGCAGAGGTAGGAATTAGGAAAGATGAACGAGAATATGGTAGTCCAAATCTCAAGCATTTTCTTTACATTTGATGGTGTATGTGCCCGGCTCATGGCTGTATTCATGAAACAGCATTTTATAGATTAACAGCTCCCACAGGTTTCACCTGCAATGGCGATGGATGGACCGATCAAGCTTCCTGCAGCCCTTACAGTGATGTTGTTCTTGACCCAAGAGAAGAGGTCGGATTTACTGATTTATGGGTTGTCATGCAAATAATGATTATTATCATTATCATTATTATTATTATTATTATTAGGTGTATGTCCAGTCAGAGATTAGGTTTATTGGGATATGCAAGTGTATGTAAAATTATTATTATTTTTGTATATGAACTTATCTAAAATGTAAATAATATTTAATGTAAGTGTCTATTCTCGTCTGAATCCATATGCGGTCAGCTTCGAACTGTTTGCAATCAAAGATAAAGTTCCAATCCGCTCAATAGGGCAACTAATATGATTCACAGGATAGACAAAAGTGCAGTTTTGTTGAGTCTAATTTTGGATTTTTTTTAATTTAACTCATATTAAGTTCAGTTCACTTAATAAGTTATTAGATGGTAAAAATTAAAAAAAAAATTATATTTTTAATTATTTAAAATAAAATAAAATAAGTTAAGGTTAAATAGGTGAATTAACTTGAATAAACTATTAGTCTATAAATTTTTTAAAATAAATTTTGAAAACATATTAATTAGAAAATTTAGATTTGAGGCTATTTTATTAAAATTTAAATGGTTATCACTTATTATTTTTTTCAAGAAAACAAATTAAAAGCTTCTTATCAATTACTTTCACCATCACATGTGCAAAACATAATATTTTTCATATAAAGCATGAAAAAAATCAAAACATCATGGAAAATTTTTAATCATTTTTTTTAATTCTATTTTTATTTAAAAATGATATAAAAGAGAACAAAATTTTTGCAATTCTGCCTTAATTAAAATTGAACTAAAAAATAGGATAAAATATTTTTATCTTTTTATATTGAAATTTTAAAAGGATAATTTTTTTTTATGTGGTAAATTGAAATTGGAAAACAATTTTTTTTTATTTTATATGTGGTTACCTCGTAGGTGTCTACGTACCTACTAATTAGGATCAAACCAATATAATTATGTTTTCATAAAACTTTTAATGGATTGATTAATTTTAATTATGAAAACTGGTCAGGTTTACGTTTATTATCATTTAATTTTTTTTTAATAAAAATTCCAAACCTAAACTTTATTTCCCAATTTTGAAAAAAGGAACTAAAACTCGTTAGTTTTGAAAACATCAATTAAAATTTTATTTCATGAAAATCATTTTTTTATGTGACAAAGCCTTTTTTATGTTTTAAAACCAAATGTAAGGTAATAAACCATTTTTTAAATTTTTCAATTTTTCTCAATTTTTATATTTATATATTTATAAACTGAGTATTATTCATTATTAAAAAAAAAACTATGAACTTAATCGTTCATAGATGACGGTTACATTACAACACTTAGGGCTTACACAATGGTTCCCTCCTGATTACTTATTTTACTAACTCATTAATTTTACTAACTAAATTAAATGAATTAAGCTAAGATCATTAAACTAATTATATTTATATTATTAATCTTACTATAAAATTTACTCTAATTGCCACTAACAAGTTATAACATAAAGTAAACTAAATAAATGAAGATGATACACTTACTTGGATGTGGGTTGGATTTGCAAGTTTGGTGGGCGGGTTGGTTTGGGTTGGCTTCGGGTTGTGGGATAGTAAGTAAATTGAGTTGGGGATCTCATGCTTGGCACATGTAAGCGGTAGCGAAGGAAGAAGCAGCTTCGTTGGGCACTAGTTGATTGCATTCTGGTGATCATTGAAACTTTGGATAGGCCAGCTAAGTCATTTTGTTGATGGGAAGTGCATTTGTGTTGGTGGTTCGTGCTTAACGCAAGCAATGGTGGTGGTTTCGTGAACACCCTGTAGGAGCCGAATTTCATATCCTCAACCCAATGACTAAGTGATGAATTGAAGCTAAAGTTGGTGTTTTTATAGTTCTAAGGATGCCAAGGAATCTAATAACATGAAGAACTCGCTTCGATTTTCATTATAGATCAAGAAAATCTAGAGAGAAGGTGGAGTTGCGCATTTGGGTTTAGAGAGAGAAAGAGCTTAGTTGAAGTGATTGTGAGCTTGGAAATCAATTCTAGAAGTTCCCCCTTGAATTTGAGGGTGCAAGCTATTTATAGACACACATAGATAAGCCTCGAATTGCATCGATTAAATTTAGGGATGAATATAAATAAATCTAAGTTAATCCAATTTTTAGTTAGTTAGTTTTTTTTTTAATCTAAATCTTTGAGATTTTATATGTTAATCCATTGGTTTGTTAAAAAAAAATTGGATGAACAAGTATTTTTTCTTCCTAGATTTTTCTCTGTTTTTTTCTTTCTTTTTCGTTTGTCTAGCCTTTATCCAAGGAAGGAGATGATCATGTGCCCTGCACATGACTTGCTTCAGCCAATTGGACGCTGCCACATGGCAGCTATAAAGGAAAAAAAAAAGGGCATAAAGTGCCTCTCTTAAGATTCAAACTTGTGACCAACGTCTCCAGTACGTGCATTTGAGTAAACACACAAACTAGCTGAGCCGACCCTTTTTCTCGATTTTTTATTGCAATCAACTTGTATTTAAGCTATCGGTCCTAATTAATTTTTATTGATGTGAGGTTCCCGAACTTAATTTAGAGATCCATATTTCCTTAATTTTGTTGAAAATTTTATTATTATTATTTTTATATTTTTATTTAATTTTTACTATTTCATAAATCAAATCCTTTTTTATTATTACTATTATTTTTATCATATTTATTTATTTATTAAAAAATTAATATGGGGGCAAAAATAGAGTATCTAAAGTTGCCTCTCTTTATAGTAAAGTTTGGAAGAACTTAGCTACAAAGACAAAAAAAGACACCATTTTTGCCTAAGAGAAAGGATGGACGGTGCTATATTCAGCTGGTTATCTAAACCTTAGTCCACTAAGGAGTTATCCGACCAAAAGATCAAGTAAGGAAAACGCTTTGTGAGTTAGCAATCCTATGTTGCAAAAAAAAAGATAGTTGCTTTATGATGACTAATATTACTTGGGGAGTGGTCTTAGAAAAGAAGCATCTTACTAAACTAGCAATCATTAAGAACAAATTATTTAGAAAAGTGCTCTTACGAGCTGATTAATCAATAATAGAAAACGTCTCACTAGACTAGCAACCTTAAAAAAGAGATTATTTAGAAAAAGTGCTCATAAAAGATTATCTAGAAAAGTGCTTTTATGAGCTGACTAATCGATGATAGGAAGCATCTTGCTGGACTAGTAGCCTTAAAGAAGAGATTATCTAGAAAAATGCTCTTATGGGTTGACTAATCGATGATAGAAAGCATCACACTAAATTAGTAACTTTAAAGAAGAGATTATCTAGAAAAGTTCTTTTATAAGCTGACTAATCGATTATAGGAAATGTCTCACTAGACTAGCAATCTTAAAAAAGAGATTATCCATAAAAGTGCTCTTATAAACTGACTAATCAATGATAGGAAACGTTTTGCTAGACTAATAACCATAAAATGGGGATATTTAGAAAAGTGTCTCATTATGGGTTAACTAGTTAATAGTGAGAAGCGTTTTTTTAGACTTACAACCCTTAGAGAGAAAGTCTAAGAAAGTGCCCCATTATGAGCTAACTAACTAATAATGAGAAGTGTCTCTTTAGACTTGCAACCCTAAGAGAAAAAAGTTTAGGAAAATAGCTCATTATGGGCTAACTAATAATGGGAAGTGTCTCTTTGGACTTGCAACCGTAATAGAAGGATATCTAGGAAAGTACCTCATTATAGGCTAACTAACCGATAGTGGGAATGAATACCTAAGTGAGAATCTTATTTTTCCAATAATGGTCAAGAGTTTCTAAATTTAGGATGACTTAAGACTTTTGAATCAATGATAACTAAAAATTTTCTAAAAATCTTAAAGACAAATGCTCTTCTAAACTTAAGGATAAGGTAACAAGGTATTAAAGTATTTTCTAGCAAACTTTGAATATTTTTCTTTCTTCATTTTTTTTTTTTAAAAAAACACATTGTTAATGAGTAAAGAGTCTAACAGGACTCCCAAAAATACAAATAAATGGTAGACCCATCCTATTACTCAATAATTACTTACTCTTTTGCCTTATGTTGCTTGGAGGATTTGGTTTAATCTTGAAAGAAGTGGTGTCTTGGCTTAGTCAATCATCTCTAGGGGGGTCTTGCAATTAAGACTTATATCTTCTTCTTGAGGGCATCAATATTAAAAATTTGGGTCAAACAATGCTAATGAGGGATGACTTTAGATTCCTCCATTCCCTTTGGAAATAGATATCTCATTCTCAATTAGTTTAATCTAAGAGGACTTCCTCACAATCTCTCAGTTTAGATGTTACTTTTGACTTTTATTCCAAAAATTATGGTCTTTCTTGTAATTAATACACTTTGATAAATCTGTTAAGCCTTTTTGGGAATTGTAATGCAATAAGCTTTTTGATGTGCTCAAAATCAAGTTTAGGCATAATCAAATGACTCAAGAAATAATTCATAACTCAATCACAAAACCGGTCCAACATTGATGACAATTTACGTGAATCCCTTTGAGATTTGATGGAAAAATGAAGATCAAATGATGTAATTACAAACCCAATTCGTAATATTCACCAAGTAACAACAAAATGGATTGAGATCCACGTGAAAATCAAATCAAAAGGAAGCAACACAAACCGTGATTTCCACTCTTCCTGCAATTCCAATTCACGCTAACACTAAATTGAGATATAATTGAAGTACTAGAAGAACAATCAATCTTAACAAGACAATTGTTCATGAATTACACTCACAAATAATTCCAAGAAAGCTTCAAATCTACCCTAGATATGACTCACTAGAGAAGAAATGAAAAACAATAAAGATGAAATCGATATGACTCACAATTCCCCTTTGTCGCACTCACCACAATTCCAATTTTTGGGTTGAAATTGATAAGAGATTTTTGAACTAGGATGAACCCTAATTCCACACGTGAAGTGCTATGTTTAATCTGCAAAATATGGCCTCCTCAAACCCTATTCTAAGCAAGTATTTATACTTGCTACTCCTAGGGTTAGAAAATGGTCAAAATTACAAGTTTGCCACTTTTAAGGTGACTAGTCCTAAATGAAAATTACAAGGAAATGAAAGTGTCTCAAAACCAAATACAACCAAAAATAGTTCATAAAACAATTACAAAGTACAAAATATCATAAGTCTTCATGAATCGATGCCTCGGAATGGAAAACAATCGCAGCGGGTCTTTGATTGTCACTCTGAAAATGTTATATGTCCATCAACTGTTGTAGGACATATTGACATCCCATGGAGAATTATTATTGTACCTGTAAGATTATTTCTCAAATATTTATTAAAATAAAAGACATAAAGTAAAATATGAGTGATTTGGATCATCATCCAAATTGGGTTCTGAAAATGTCGACTGTGCCAGAAATTTTCCCATCACTTTTGGTTATTGGTTTCAAAAAGGCACCAACGTTAAGGTCTATTTTGAAAGAATCATCATTTCAACCTAAGTTTACAAGTTAAGAAACCTTGAGAAAAACTATAATAGTACTTGCCTTAACAATTATTTTCAATGATTTGGAGAAGTCTTCAAAGAAGGGTGGTATACCTTTGAACTGTAATGTTTGGGTTCTTGTATTTGCCCCTAGTGTTTTCGAGTATTATTAGGCTTCATTCTTGGGCTTTTCTCATATCTTTTCCTTACTTTTCTTTTCCCCTTTATTTATTTATTGGCCTAATGGTGATTATCTCTTGTAGGTCATGTGTGGTTTTTTAGAATGTGGACTTTTGTTCATCTCAAAAGAAATAAATTATTCACAGTAAAAATTATCCTTGAATTGTTGCAACTAGGGCAAGCACTATTTAGTTAACTCCTTTGTTCTTGATTATTGTCCTTATCCTCTTAATTATCCCATTGTGGGGAGGTTCTTAACAGGGTTAAACTTTGAAACTCTTCTTATGTAAGCTCAAATGGGGTTGGTAAAGGATTATTGTATTTAGGATAGCAAAAGTGAATGCCTAACATTATTTTGATTAATGTATCAAATTCAAGATAAACTTCCTTTTAAGGAATAAGTCCATAACCTTACATTTATAACACTCAACTCTCAAGTGTTTAAGGGTTAGTGTCTGGGATGTGGTTTGCCTCTTGTCATCCTATACCACTAAAAAAAATGAGATATCTTTCCATTTTACCAAATTTGTCCATATTCACTATGTCTGGTGATGTCTTTGGGAGTTCTGTGCTCTTGTCAACTTGAACAAGTGATTTAATCTTAGTTGCCCAAGACTTAACTAGTTAGGATAATCTTCTTTATACCCTCATTGGTAATTGACCATAGCTACTTCGAAAGTGTGCCCCAAAATTAGTTGTCTCCGTGTCTAGTTTAGATAACTCTTGATGGAGAAAAAGTTCAAGTGTAGCCCTTAAGATTGGAGAAGGTTGGAAGGCTTTATGTTTTGAGACTAAAGCAACATATGAGGAGACCTTTTAAAGTAAATGGATTTTTATGTTTAGGGTCTTTCAAGTTGAGAGTAAGCTATAAAGGTCTTTGGTTTTATACTCAGAGAAAGTGATTGTGAGCCTTGGGTTGAGCTAACCTATTTTAAAAGCAACTTTTAGAACTTTGAAAGGATCTCCTATCGTTAGCAACTTTCCAATTTTCTTGGCTTTGTTCTTTTCTTTATTATTATTTAGTAAATATGCAGACAAGATGCTCACGTGGATGCAATTTGATAATTGAGTAATAATGCAACAATTTTATTAAACAAGAATGTCAAATCTAACTGCAGATTTATTGAAATTTCAAGGCTATAGACCACTGGTTTAATTGTCTAAAATAATTGAAATTCTTAACAACCAGTTCTAAAAAAACAAAATCTATTTAAAATAGTCTTTGGATCTTACTTGGGCGAGTATTGGCTTGCTCCATTAGTAGGTCTTGGACTCTCTTCTTTGACATCCTCAGCTAATTCTCTAAAATCTTCACATAATCTTGTGAAGCTTCAAATTTCTCCTTTTAATTTGCCACCCTCCTTTCCATATCCTGACGTTGGATTTCTACTCGAGCTCTAACCATGTCTATGTAAGCCTTCAACTCTGAGGTTAGGTTTTCTAGTATTGGTTTTAGTATACTTAGAGCTTAGTACTCAACTTGCTTTATCTTGTGCATGAAGTCATGATGAACTCCTTATTGGCTCTAAAATCCCCCACTCGTCTATTTAAGTTTCCTACATCTACGATGGGGCTCAAGATTCTTGAATCCCAAATGGCTTTGATGGCTTGCAGCTTGTTCACTTTGAAGGCTAAGGGAATGTTCGAGTTTTGATAATCAAGTGTAACTGATCCAATGGGGGCCTATGAGCAATATATTGGATTGGTCCTAACTGTTTGACCACGTATATTGGGAAATAGCCAATGCATCCAGTAATACCTCTTAGTGGGACAACAACGAATTTGGCACATCTTAGAATAGCTTGGTGCAGTGATTCCACCTAGTAGTCCACAGTATGTCCTTAGGGTAAACCTTTTGCATAATTTCTATCCATTGGTGAATCTAAACTCCTTCTAGCAACTGTATCTTAGTTGCAAAGTAGTCTACTAGTTCAAATTGTGAAGCTAAAGATCTCCTAACGAGATCTAATTTATAACTTTTAGTATGACTAGCGAACCATACTATTAACAATGCAAGACAACCTTTAAAGTTTCCCTTCTCTCTTTCCTTTAGAAATCTTAAAGATCGAATCTATTCAGCAAGTAAGGTTGGGATGTAGGATTGACCTGACAAGAACTGAGTTACTAATTCTACTACCCTGAAATGGACATGCAAAACTCCTATAAAAAATAAAATACTAGCAAAAATTGCCAGGATGTAGGCATTGACCTGATTCTGCTCCCAAGTACCCTGACCTCCTATAAAAATCTCTAGATCAGTTTGGTAGTTTGTAGGTGTTCTAAACCAGTTTCTAAAGGTTGAGATTCGTATGGAATTTCCATTACATTGAGTAAGGGCGCGAGTTACTTCTGACTTTCTAACCCCCAATAGTTTGTAAAAGGTGCTTGCCGAGCTAGCTTGCAGACCTGGAACGGTGATTCCTTTAGAACAGGGAGGAGCTTGTAGTAGCTGGGAATACTCTTCCATAGTTAGAGAGAGGGTGTGTGGACCAAAGCTAAATGCCACTAACATTGGATCCCAAAAGTAGGTTAGTCATATTGGACCTTGAGGAGTGAGAGGATTGGCCCCACTTTGGCTTTGATGCGTTCCTGTTACTCTAGGTTAAACTGTTGAAACCAGTTAGAAAGTACGGGCTCAGACGGTAAGGGCTAGTTGACATAAATCTGGCTGATGCAGACATAGTTGTTGCTTAACCTTGAGTTGGTCATTCCTTTGTAATACATAAAATAAGACTTTTACAGCATAAAGAGAAAGAAGACAAAAAACACATATACAATGACCAAGCTTTACATCATCTGGAAAATCAATAAGTTCGTGTTTTATTAAAGCCGCACTATTTTTCAATCATGTGTAGATGACATGAATGCAATTTGGGTGGGTTTTAAAGGTCTTCAAGCTCTGTGGTCTCTCTCATTTATAAGGTAATAGGTTTTAGGCCACATCAAAGCAAGAGTGGGGGAAGCCTAATCGACCCTAGAGGTGGTTACACTACATCACCTGAAGCCTACACAATGGCCCCTCGCCTAGGTTCCTAAGGTAGCTTAGTTCTAACCACTTCTAACACACATATATGTATGATAACAATTCCCCTAAATATCATCATCAGGCTTGATGGGCCTAATGTTATTTCATCTGCATCATGAAGCCCAATTAATCTACATAAAAGAGAACTATTTATACAAGAAATATACATAAGTGATTTTAAAGAAAATAATATATATTGAAGGAATTTATAAGAAGTTCTTTATTTTTTTTTTAAGAAGACAAAAAGTGGCTAGCCCACTAAAGAATTAGGTTTCTAGTGGAGTCGCCAATTCTATCAAGCCTAATTTTGGATTTTTCCTTAATTTAACCCATATTAAGTCCAACTCACTTAATATAAATTACCCGACAGTAAAAATTAATGAAAAATCATATTTTTAATTATTTTAAGAAAAATCGGACTCGCCATCAACCTAAGTTGGAAAATAAGATAAGTTAAGGTTAATTAGATGAATTAACCTTAACTAGCTACTAGTCTACAAATTTTTTTAAACAAACTTTGGAAAAATATTAATTAGAAAATTTAGAATCGGGGCTATTCTATTAAAACCTAAATGGTTACCACTTGTTATCTTTTTCAAGAAAATGAATTAAAAGCTTCTTATCAATTCCTTTCACCATCACATGTGCAAAACATAATATTTTTCGTATAGAGCATTAAAAAAATCAAAACATCATGGAAAATTTTTAATTATTTTTTAATTATGAATTTTCTATTCTTATTTAAAAATGATATAAAAGAGAACAAAACTTTTGTGTTTCTACCTTAATTAAAATCGAACTAAAAAATATGATAAAATATTTTTATGTTTTATATTGAAATTTTAAAAGGTTAAAATATTTGTTTGTAAATTTTTTTATGTGAAAAATTGAAATTGGAAAAGAATTTTTATTTTATTTTATATGTGGTTGTCCCGTAGGTACCTACGTTCCTACTAATCAGTATCAAACCAACGTAGTTCTATTTTCATAAAACTTTTAGTGGATTGATTAATTTTAATTATAAAAACAGGTCAAGTTTACGTTTATTATCATTTTAATTTTTTTAAAGAAAAATTCCAAACCTAAAATTTATTTCCCAATTTTGAAAAAAAAAAAAAAGGAACTAAAACCCTCTAGTTTTAAAAACATCAATTAAAATTTTATTTTATGAAAATTATTTTTCTAGGTGACAAAACCTTTTTTATGCTTTAAAACTATATCTAAGATAATAAACCATTGTTTTTAATTTTTCAATTTTTATATTTATATGTTTATAAACTAAGTATTATTCATTATTAAAAAAAAAATTGCGAACCTAATCGTCCATAGGCGATGGTTACATCATAACACCTAAGGTTTACACAATGGTTCCCTTCTAATTACCTATTTTACTAACTTGTTAATTTTCCTAACTAAATTAAATGAATTAAGCTAAGACCATTAAACTAATTATATTTATATTATTCATCTTACTATAAAATTTAGTAAGTCGCAACTCCACAACCTCACCGGGTCTAGCCGTTCTCAACTACTACCCGAACCACCCGCGAAGATCACCTCCACCCGGACCAATTTGGAACGACGTGGCACCCCGGATTGCTCAAGGCCTAGCCATTAAATCCCACCAAGGCTACATCCATAAACCACCACCAACGTTGGACAGAGTCATGGTTTTGCTCAATACACAAAACAAGATTGATGGATACCACAAGTGATCGATTAATAACATCTCATTTACACTCCCACATACTCCATACTTAATTTCTCTGAAGCAAAATCTCCTCCATGCATTTGATCAAAATCCACCACCCGAGTGCTATGATATCTACGAGGTTGCTAACAACACCAATGCCACTACTAGCAATGCTTTCTATAGATTGCAGTTCAATACCACCGTAGATATAATATTGCAAAATGCGAACACTATGAATTCAAACAATAGTGAGACACATAAGGGGGCTTAGTGTGCATTTTTTAAATTGAGAGTGTGGGTTCAAGGAAACTATTTGAATTTCAAAACACACATTAAGTAATAGAGTAATTGTGTGTTCATTTGAATTTGAAAGTGGCTCCTTACCATTTGTGGAATATTGCAATTAGTGATTTCTAGAATGTGACTGTTAATCCTTTTTAAAGCTTCTTCATGAGCCCTATTCTTAAAAGTTTCATTTTCTCCTTTGTATTCCTTCAACAACTAACTCCTCCAGCACTACCAATACGTTTCTTCCTCAACTTGGCTCCAAGAACGCCTAGTTTTTTTTATCCCTATTGTCCATGACCATAAACCCATTCCTAACTAAATTAAATGAATTAAGCTAAGACAATTAAACTAATTATATTTATATTATTCATCTTACTATAAAATTTACTCTAATTGCTACTAAAAAGTTATAAACAAAGCAAACTAAATTAACAATGATCATACAGTTACGTAGATGCGGGTCAGATTTGTAAGTCTAGTGTGCAGGTCGGTTTAGGTTAGCTTTGGGTCGCGGGTTAGTAAGCGAATCGAGTTGGGGATCTCATGCTTGGCATGTGTAAGCGCTAGAGAAGGAAGAAGCAACTCCATTGGACACTGGTTGATGGCATTTTGGTGATCGTTAAAACTTCGAATAAGCCAACCAAGTCATTTTGTTAATAGAAAGTGCATTTGTGTTGGTGGTTCATGCTTAACCTAAGTAGCAGTGGTGGTTTCGTGAACACCCAGTAAGAACCGAATTTCATATCCTCAATCTAATGACTAAGTGATGAATTGAAGCTAAAGTTGGTGTTTTTATAGTTTTGGGGATGCCAAGGAGTCTAATGACACGGAAAACTCGCTTTGATTTTCATTCTAGATCAAGAAAATCTAGAGAGAAGGTGGAGCTATAAATTTGGGTTTAGAGAGAGAAAGAGCTTGGTTGAAGTGATTGTGAGCTTGGAAATCAATTTTGGAATTTCCCGCTTGAATTTGAGGGTCCAAGCTATTTATAGACACACACAGATAAGTTTCGGATTGCATCAATTAAATTTGGGGATGAACATGAATAAATCCAAGTTAATTCAATTTTTAGTTAGTTAGTTTTCTTTTTTTATCTAAATCTTTGAGATTTTATCTATTAATCCACAGATTTGTTAAAAAAAAATTAGATGAACAAGTATTTTTTCTTCTCGGATTTTTTTACATTTTTTCTTTCTTTTTCTTTTTCGTTCATCAAGCCTCTGTTCAAGGAAGGAGATGATCATGTGCCTTGCACATGACTTGCTTTAGCCAATCGGATGCTGCCACATGGTAGTTGGAAAGGAAAAAAAAAACGGCATAAAGTCCCTCTCGTAAGATTCAAACTCGCGACCAATGTCTCCAACACATGCATTCGAGCAAACACACAAATCAGCAGAGTCAACCCTTTTTCTCAGTTTTTTTATTACAATCAATTTGTATTTAAGCTATCGGTCATAATTAATTTTTATTGATTTGAGGTTCCCGAGCTTAATTTAAAAATCCATATTTCCGTAATTTTGTTGAAAATTTTATTATTATTATCTTTTGTTACTTTTCATTATTACTTTTATATTTAATTTTTATTATCTCATAAACTTGACCTCTTTTTTATTATTACTATTGTTTTTATCATTTTTATTTATTTATTAAAAAAATCAATATTGGGGGGCAAAAATGAGGTGTTTATAGGTTTGCATGTGACCCTAGAGCAACTAACGTATATTTATGATGAGCCATACAAAATTGATGGGTGTACGATGTGTTAGGGAGAGATAGGCTCAACTTGAGGTTGTGTGAATTGTGTACATCTCGGGTTCGTTGGCTTGACCAACAATGATGTCTTGAAAGTGGTTATTTATCCACTTATGTAAGGTTTGATGGTAGTAGATCCAAAGGCGGGGGATTTGGCTAGGTAATGGTCTTTGATATGTAGGGTTAGAATTTCAAAGGTATTGATGAAGGGGGTAAGGATTGGCTAATCTTTGAGTCTCAAAAGAAAGTGGTAATTCCTTATTAGACAAGATATTTCCACCCTACTGATAGACATTTTGCAAACTATGTATATTGGTCCTTAATGAATAAGAAAAGCCAAATTTGAATAAACATTCCCAAATTATTCCACCAATGAAACAAAAGTATAGTAGACATATCTTCACCTTATCTTTCTATGTTGATATCCCTCATGCAGTGATTGTAGAATGTGAGCTCAAACCTTCTTAAAGGAAGGAAAAATGTTACTTTTGGTGTATAATAATCAATTCCATTCCAAACGAGAATACTTATTGCCTTTGTTAATTGCAACTTAAATTCTTTGTTTGCAACTTGTATTTAAGATTTCGAAGCCCACTATGAATTGAAATTTGAATTTCGGTGGTTTTCAATGAACGATTGTTACATAGAGAAGGTCGACCTACTAAAAGGTAATTGGAAGATGCCGCAAAGTTTTTAGGTGAAGAATGACTAACTAATGTGTGTAGGGATCAATTGGAGTTAAAAAATGATGCACCTATTGACATGTTTGATTTCCTTTTAGTTTACTCTTTACTCTGTCTTTTTTACTTTGTTATGTTTGATTTCCTTTAAGTTTACTCTTTTGTCTTTTTTACTTTGTTTTCAAATTTGCCGTAACATTCTAGCCAATAAAAATTCAATAATTAAGTTAATAGGTAACTAATGGGTTCTTTCAACCATAAGGCTTAGAAGATCAACCAGCATTAACTTGGTATTAACTACCTTAACCTTATAAATCAATGATAATGCTCTCTTTAATCTACTTAGGACTCTACTCACATGCGATATCACAATTTTCCTCTAAACATGAAATGTCTTCATTATAAGACCTTGTAATAGGCAAGTTCCATTCCTATCACTCTTTGCCAATAGGGCATCATAGAAGCTTATAAGAAGCTACATCGTAACATCAATCTTTGCCTTCTTCGGGCCACTTCTCTAAATTGGATCGGAATACAATTATCAATTCCTATCTTGATCTATCATCAAATTGTCCACCTACTAGTAAGGATCCTGTTTTGATATTATTTATAACTTTCCAACTTGAAAGTAGTCAATAATTAAGTCAACAAGTGACCGTTAAGCTTTTTAACCACTAGATGAAAAGTTCTTAAATAGTGTTGACTAGGTATTTACTACTTTTGCCTTATAAACCACTATTGATGTTCTTTTGCAATATATGTGGAATTTTACTCACTTAAGGTATTACATTCATAATTGCTTATCTTTATACTTATCGGGGTTAATAAATAGATTTTTTGAAGATATAATTTGGGAATCCCACATTGTAGTTTCTTCAAAAAACACTTTTAAAAGTCTCATGAGATTTTTTGAGCATTTAGTTGTGTTGAATACCCTCAATAATTTTGATGATAACAAAATATAACGATTGCAGATGGGGGGTTAGTAGTCATGTGAGTATTACTCGGGATATTGCACTGTACGTAACTTCAAAGAAGTGATGTGCATATGCCACCTAATGGGATGACTATGACGAGAGTGGCAAGGAAGAGAAACGAGCGATCTCAAGAATCTCGAATGTATAAGTGATAGACAAGAGAGCTAAGGAGACCTTAAGCATGAACCTTGTAGTTCTTAAGGAATGGAGATTGTTTTTCGCCTAAACTCTTATCTGATCCTTCCTTAAGTGTAGAGAATTCTTAGTGGAACATCATTTATTTGATCTCTTTCAAATCTTTTTAATGAGGAGGAATGGTTGAGTATTTATAGACTTTTAAGCCTGATGACATTAACGGACAAGATGAAGTCTGCTCATTCTCTAGATATGCAAATGAGCTTGCTATAGGCCCGAAGTTAGTAGCCTTTCTCATAAGTGCATAAGCCTACTTGAGAAAAGTTGGATATGGATAGATGGGTCCGACGATCCCTGCTCTAAACCCACCAAGCTAATTCTTCCTAAATTATCCTAATATGAACCAAGCTCTTCAAGACTTATCACCTAACCCAAATAGTCAAGCCCAACAATAATTTTAGCGCTTTATGTTTTACCTCCTAACCAAAATTCTTTAGACAAAGTTAAAGTATTTTGGGAATTAATTGTATATTATGAATAGTTAGGTCATAGTTTGGCTTATACGAGCTATAAAGTAGTAGCACTACTACCAAGCGTACTCTCATAGTGTACGAATTTATTTTATAAATGGATAATAGCATATGAGTCTTTATACTCCTTTACCATCCATATAATTATTTAAATTTTAAATAACCATATATGCTCAACTTAATACCATTGTCAAGATAAATCTTGGGAACAATTTTAGTGGAACCTCTCCATATTGCAACCTGGCAAACTCTCCATGTATGAACTTTTGCCTCATCAGTTTGATATTACCAAGGATAACTTCGAATATTTTCTTGCCTTTCAAATCTTCTTCACATAATAAAAAATATCTCTTCATCAAATCAACTCTAATATTACCAAAATCATCTACATCTATCAAGGAAGGTCATTTTCATATTGAGAACTCTACTTTCACTCCAAGTTTGGGTCACTTTCACTTATAATCCCATTCATTGAGGTATATACACATGCTTTTGCTTTTATTCCTGCATCAATATTCTCTATTGTTTTTTAGCATGTGTAGATATTTGTCCCTTTAAGCAAACAATTCTTGTTTTATAAACAAGTAAGGTTATGGCATGGTTCTTGCTGAGCGTGAGTAGACCACTTGACATATAAAGAAGAGAGATGAACTATTACTGGAGCTGGCCCCCATCCATTGAGTTATATGGAGTTTAATTCTACTTTATTCTTGTATTAACCTTAATTAAGGTCTTCGACATCCATATAATGTGTATATATTGTCCAATACTCTATTTCTATCCACACCTAAAGAAGAATATATGTGTGTGTGTGTGTGTGTGTGTGTACGTGTGTATGCACTTCATTCTTTCCTTCTTGGTTAGTGAATTTAATAACCACACATGCATACATGTCTCTAATCTTGTCAAGATTTGCTAATAACTAGACTTTGATTTATTTTCCTTGAAACCAACACAAGCAACATGACTTCATTTCTCCTTTTTTATCACAAGTTTGCTCTAATTGTTACAAGCTATTTTACCAAGTTTGACAGGTGATAGGGACTCCATCCCTCTTATTCCTTTTCTTAATAACCATTTCTCAACAAGAGCACCCGTAGCACAATTAAACTAGAGCAGGTTTGCTTTTCTTAAGAAGTTGCCACCATTATGATGGAGTCCTTAGGTGGAGCACAACATCACAAGGTCATAACACATTGCTCTCTTAAAGAAGGTCAGGATCCTTCATGCTATTACCACTTCCACTTGATAACTATTCCTACACAAGAGTAAGATGGAAGTGTAGCTCTATGGCTTAGGATCTTTCATACCACCACTACATCTACTTAACAATGGTTCCCATATGCAAGCGCAATAAAAGTGTGGTTCCCATGTTTCTTCAAGGATTTGAGGGGATATATCCCCAAGTTTTAGGTCCAAGTCATAGAAGGGAGTAAGTATTTTCATTTTGTGTACTTACATATTTATATGAATAAATCTTATATTGATAACTCATATATTTCCTTCTTTCATTACAAGTGATAGAGCTTGGTTTGTTAATCCTATTGGAAAAAGAATGTCACAAGGTTGAGTATAGTAGGCCTCCAACAAAGTGAGCCTAGCATGCAATAGACCCTAGTAAGTCTCAAGCGTAGTGAACCTCGATCATGGCATGCGTTGCATGTAGAAAGACTTGAGCATAGTATTCTTGGTGTGCAATAGGCTTTAGTAAATCTCAAGCCCAACTAGTCTTAAGTGGATCAAGCCTTGAGCATAGTGAGCCTCAAGTGGATTGAATGATCACCATCAAAGGTGATTTGATGTTGTGCTTTAGAATGAAAGAAGAGAGCTACCTCTATTTGTCACCCAGACTACACTCTCAAGTAGCCACCCTTTAGGTGGAAATCTTAGGTAGAGCATGTTTGCATAAAGTTATAGTACATGGCTCTTTTAAAGAAGGTTAGGACAGTTATTATTTACTTCTATATATCGATTGAGGATTGCATCCCGTGACCGGTTTTTATATTGGTCAAGCATCTTGGAAGCTTTTTAGGGTGACAATGGTGATAGCACTGAAGATTTGAATGATCCAATGAAGCTGCTTTGATATTGAGGTACTAGTCAAGGAGTGAAATTGATGCTCATGTTGATGTGTTGCTTCTTTTGTGTGCTACATTTGGAATATCTCTTCTCCCCTAGTTGCTAACCTATCTCATTGAGATGGGGTAGCAACTCTAGAAGCTATTGTTGCATCGGGTAAAACTTTTCCTCTAATGATTTTGTTGTGCCTCCCATCTAATAGCGCCACCAAAGGATCTCTTGGTAGCCTACATTATTTAAATATGTATAAGTCATCGTGCGCTTAGAAGGCGATGCCTTCACTTAGCAATAATGATGCAAAGAAATTGTAATTGAATTTGGCATGGCCACTTATGGGTCATTAAGCTTATAGCATTATAAGGCTATTTAGACTCTTGTGATTTAAAGACTCACTTAGAGGGGTATCATGAATATGAGACTACCTAGAATCTTAAATCTAAGAAGCCTCTAGAGTCATCTCGCGCATTAGGGTAGAGTTCTATCTTGCCAATGATGATGTATAAGAGATCTATTTTAAGAAAATATTCAATTGCACTTAAACAACAATAATGACATTCATTGCCTGAAGTTGTGAATTCTCTTTTACTAGTAAAGGGGGTATTTCCGACTACTCGACTATTTAGTATAAGTTACTATGAGGTTAAAAATACTCAATGACAGAAGCTATAGAAGAAATTTTATGATTGAGCATAAGTAGATTACTTTTCTTATTTAGCTGTAGTGGCTTATGATGCGCCTGGAAGACAACGCTCTTACTAGTTTGTACTGTATATGCTTAACTTTCCACCATGTGCTTGGGAGTCAAAGCTCTTACCAATCAACATCGATGTTTACATTACCCCTTATATACTTCGTTTAAGTGAATTATGAATCTTGTGTAGATTCTAGAATAAACACGATGATTCATTAAAGTATAAAAGTAAATTAGCTAAGTGCTACTTAAGCTGAGAAGTAGCTTTATGATTGGCTTTAAGAGAATGAGCAAGTTTCGCTCATAATTGGAAGCATCAACGTGAGAGTTAAATGCCAAGGTATCGCTTGGGCTTAATTTGTGAAAGCCGTGATGCTAGGGTATTGCTTAGGCTTAAGGTGTAGGAGCCGTGATGTCAAGGTATTACTTGGGCTTAGGGCATAAAAGCTAAATTACCAAGGCATTGCTTAAGCTTGAGGCATAGAAGCCAAGATGTCAGGGTGCTACTTGGGTTTAAAGCATTGTAATTGTAATGCTAGGGCGTTGCCTTGGCTAAGGGCAGGGGAGCTAAGTCACCAAAGCTTTGCTTGGGCTTAAGGAATGGAAGCCAAAATGCTAGGGCATTACCTGGGCTTAAAGACTGAGTATATAAGACAATACTACAAAGATAAAAAAAAAATAATGAAACTTCTATTATTTGTGGTAAAATTTTCTCTTTATTTACAAAAGTAATGTCAAGTTTTGACCTTGACTTTAAGGGTTAATAAATCAGTAATCACTATCAAATAAGTCATGCTCCAACATGTGGGTATCGTAGGATGGGAGTGCTTTGCTTTATACATTGTTATCTTCAATGAGAAGCTCCCCATTTTGAAGTCCTTCATGGAATATCCTTCTTAAGCCCCGACAATCCTTAGTGGGGTGGTTGACTATTCTGTGATACCAACAATACTTTGGATCTCTTCTTTCCTCTACTATAGGTTGGTGTTCAACTCTCGGCAACTTGATGTTCTCGTCTTGCAGTCAACAATAAAGTATAACATGTACTTTGCTCATTAAGCATGGGAATAGGGATGCCTCTATGGAGCTCTTCACTCGATCATTCTTAGGTTTCTTATTGTCTTTAGAAGTCTTAACTTGAGCCAAGCCAACAAACGTTGCTTATTTTTTGAATCTTCCATTTTCTCCTCATTGCTTTACAACGGAGTTGTTAGTTCTTCTTGCGATCTCAATGAGTGCAGAGAAATAACTTGAGTTGAGATTTTTCAAGTAAACTACATATTTGGTGAACATCCTTTTGATACATATCTTCACTAACTCTCTCTCATCACATATATTTTGGATGTCTAAGGTGTGCTCTCTGAAGTGCTCTATGTAATCCATTAAGTCTTCCTTTAGGTTCTATCGTGTTCTTCCCATATTTGTTATTGTAACTCATTCCTAGGTGGAGAAGAATTTCTTTAGGAATAGCTTGCACATAGACTCCCATGAATTGACCAACTCTGCAAGGAGATTGACATACCAGATATATGCCTTTTCAATTAATGACTTGGAGAATTTTTTAAGCTTTAGGTCATCATCAAGCTTGTATACTTCTAAGGTCTTGATAAATTTGAGTAAATATTCTTTGACACTTCCTTTCTTGCCATTAAACAAGATAGACTTAGGTAACATAGTCCTTAGGGTAAGGTTTTTCAATGATGTGCTAATGATAAGGAAGTCTTAACTCCAATACTCCCATAGTTGAATTTGTTTGTATTCCTTTAAGTATATATCTAAGTCTTCCTTTGTTACAAAGGAAGTTTTTGGAGCAGATACTATAGAAGTAGGTGTAGGGGTCGGTTGACAGTTAGATCCGCTAAGAGCATTGGGAAGGGGAACACATGAGATGAAGGTCTACTGAGTTGGACTCTTGTATTCCCCCCTTCAGACATCAAGAGTCGTTTAACTAAAATGTTTGATAAAGGGGTTTGCTCTTGATGAATGTTCTCTTCATCAATGGGAAGATTAGCTAGAGGAATTGCATGTAATGAAGTTGCATGGATAACCCCTTGCTGCGCAACAATGCTGAGGTTTGGTGGCGCCACACCTTGTTATGCAGCAGCAGTAGCAACCAACCCTTTTACAAGCGGAGCAAGCATGATCATGAGTTGATTCAAAGCAATTGTATTCTCCTGCATAGTCTGCATCATTTGTGCAGGATATATCAAAGCCTTAAGTTATGAATTTCCCTTATTGGTATTTTGTGGCAATTGAGACAAGTTTTGCTTCGTTAGTTTAGTGTTAAGATCTTGTTTTGGAAAAGTATTATCAAATGGTCCTCTCTTCATAGGAGGTGTCATTACTCTTTTATTACCTAGCTCTATTCCTAGTGGAGTTGCCAAAATGTAGATGAGGGGTTCCAGTAGAAGTAGTCACATGGGTACCATATTGCACGTGACTTTAGAAAAGTGATGTGAAGATGGCATATGATGGGATGATTAGGGAGAGAGTGGTAAGGAGGTGGAATGGGAAATCTTAAGAGTCTCAAATACACAAGTGACAAATAAAGGAGTTAAGAGGACATCATGCATCAACCTTGTAGTTCTTGAGTAATGGAGATCGTTTTTTACTTGAACTCTTATTTGATCCTTAAGAGTAGAGAATTCTTAATGGAACATTATTTCTTTTATCTCTTTTGAATATTTTTAATGAGGAAGAATGGTTGAGTATTTATAAATTCTTATGCCTAATGACATTCATCAGATCACCTCAATGATCAATGAACAAGACAAAATCCAATCATTTTAAAGTTATTCTAATGAGCTTGGTATAAGACCAAGGTCAGTAACTTTCCTCATAAGTGCATGAGCCTACTTGAGAAAGGTTGGATGTGGACATATTGGTCCAACGATCCTTATTCCAAACCTACCAAGTCAATTCTCCCTAAATCATCCTAATATGAACTAGGCTCTTTAAGTTTTATCACCTAGCCCAATGAATCAAGCCCAACAATAATTTTAGCTTTTTGCAACATTATTAAGCATGCAATTATAAGAGAAACCAAGCACAAATTGTTTTTACTTAGAAAAAATAATAAAAAATTTACATAGAAGATATTAGAAACTAAGTAAAGGTTATTTAAAAGTAAACAAAAGCAATCGAAAGCTAAGTGACAATTCATAAAATAGATGATAAATATCACATTTTGTATTTTAACTTTACCTATTTTTGCAATTAATTACCTAAAGTTTCAATGTATTTTTGTATTTTTTTTCAATGAATTACCTAAACTTTACCCTTTATTACAATCAATTATCTAAACTTTATTTATTTCTTTAAGTAACTACCCCATTCAAATATTATAAAAAAAAATTTAGATAGTAAATTAATACTTTTAAACTTTAAGCAATTGTAAAAATAGATAAAACTCAAGTATTAAATGTAACTTTTACCTTAAAATAGAAGCCCATTCAATTGAAAGTAGAAGGCTTTATGTTTAAGGTCGAGTGTTCTATGACCAAACCAAGAGATTATATAATCAAAGCACAAGCTTCCACAAACTAGATAGAAGGTTTTAAAGAAGATGTAAAAACTACTTGTTGGGTATAGATTGAAATCGAGATCATAATACTTTAAAACTTAAGATATCATAACCAATCATGTGTCATTATTAACCAATGGTACGCCAAGGCTTTTAAACTGCTTAAACCACAAACTATTATATAAACTTGTCAAAAACATCTATTTAACAACAACCGTAGTTCTGTAGTTTTAAGTGATTAACAAAATTCACTCCATAAATATTATACTAATTGTTATAAACCAAAAGAAATAACTAAAGTCTTCTCTATTGCATGTATCTCCACATCATGAATAAAAGAAAGTCCTTCATATAGTCTCCTTTTGAAACTCCTAATTATCATCGAAATAATAGTATTCCACATGATTGTCATTTTGGCTAGAATAAAAGCCTAACCCATCATAATTTGTGAAATCATCCACACATGTTGTTGAAAAAAATAAGTCTTACTAGAGGCAAGCTAAAGCTCAATACATAATACCCACAAGCATATATGTGTGACAAGTAATTCCATAACTCACATACATCAAATGCATGAATGAGAACAACAATCAAACTATTATCTTTAATTAGGTCACACAACCAATACAAGAGTACTCATGACTTCACACACTTCAATTATCAAGAAGTTTTATTAAATAGATAAATGTGATACATTCGAAATACTATCACTATTGGCTTTGATACCATGGTGTTAGAAACTGCTACTTTCGACCCTAACACTCATGAGTCATCCTAAAAATTTACTTGGATCATTTTGATGTGCAACTTCAACTAAGAATAACATCACATGGAGATTATCGGGATGCCTCTTAGGGATCTATCACCATAGACCCCTAGGTCGCGCTACATACAAACAACACATAATTTTATTGTTCGAGTAAGATTTAAGTTTATTTAGTTACTATACTACTAAACACATACATCAAATAGGGTAATTATGTACTTGACATCACACTAATTGCACCTTTTTTATCCTACAAAACTCCTCACTCTATCAAATATTAACAATAATTGCTTTTAAACCTTAATAAAGCTAAACTAATCTACCTTTAAGTTGCTTCAATGATTGGATTGCATTGGAAGGTCAAAATGATAGAAAAAAAAAACATTGCTTTAAGAAAAGTATAGGGTACATAGGTAAGTATATGGGCATGTTTCTAATTGTGTACCTCTCTAGAAAGGAAAAAACGAAAAAAACTATAGGAAAGTGTTTGTGGGCATATATAAATACACAAATAAGAATATGGGTGTGTTTCTACTCGTATACTCAAATGTAGGAGATGGTAAAATTACATTTTGACCATATAATTTCCACATTCATGGATTGTAACCGCAAGTTCTACAAAAATGTGAGGTAAAAAATGTCAAGACAAATGGTAATTTAAAAATTCGATAATTAATTTTATTAGAGTTGTATTTCAAAAATAAATTTACCTGAAGTGCGGATAAAACTCAACCAATTGTCTAAATATTGGACAATGGTACATAAATCCATTTCAAACCCCATTACATCATACTACCTTTGTCATCGGTACCTTTTTTTTTTTACACGCTCGTGAACTTTAACTCGTTCGGAGAAAATGAAAAACTATGAAGCTTCCTTCGTTCGATGAAGCTTTTTGTATTTTATTTTGAAAAATGTCCGTCCGACAGGGGCTGTTGTACAACGTCAGTCAGTAGCAGTTGGGTTTTGACAGTAGCACTGTATCATTTTCTTTTCTAGATCTATAGTGTCAATGTCAGTGTCAGTGCATGGCCACAAAGTGTCCTTCCTTCCTTCCTCGCTCACCCTCCCCCATGTGGAGTCCCCCCAGCCCAGCCACCATTTCTTCTCCTTCTGTTTCGATTTCTGCTATCTCCTGTTACTCTCTCCTTGACGTTAATATTCCCTTTCTCCTTTGCGTGAAAAGGGGAGAAGTCAACTACTTATGTGAACAAGTCACGCTCACGCGTCACGAGATCATAATAAATATAACAGTGGATTTTTTTTAAATAATAAAATATTAATCTGTAAATTATACAATAATTTAAATTAAAAATTATCCACTATCCTTATTAACAATTGTGAATATTTATCCATAAAAAACTTCCAATAAATCGTTTTGTGCATAATGCTTCGGGATTAACGGCAATAAAAAAATAGAAAGGAATGGTAAGTAAATAATATTCTACAATAAATAAAATAAAAATGAAAGTGAAGAAACTAGTTTAGATTAATTTGATTATTATTAAATTTTTATATGCATATAAAAAAAGAGCTAAAAAATGTATTTCCAAATTTATAAGAAAATACTGTTCTCGAATGAAAATAAGGTAAAACTATTTTTTTTTTATTTTAAGTGAAAAGTTGATAGCAAGTTAAATCCATTCAATAGTATTGTTACAATTCTATGAATATATAATTAAATCGATTTTTTTTTATTTTTATTTAAATAATTATAATGGAAAAAAATTAATTTAAATTTCTTTTATTTAAAAATTTACAACTTTTTAAACCTAGATAGATAGGTAGATACTTTGATGGTTTGGCGTGATAAAAAGAAAATAAAAAGACAACTTCATTTTTATAGAAATCTTTATAATTTTATACTGCTTTCTAACCTTTTCTCTAAAATATATATAATATTTTTCTCGCTTTCTTCCTTCCCCGGTTTCTGCGCAGCCAAACATGGTACGCGACATGCATTGTCCTCCCGCTTAAAATTCAATTCCAATTTTGAAACAAAATCACACCAACTCTCCCTTTCTGTCTCTTCTCCTCCACGGTAACGTCACTGTCCCAAGAAAAATCCACAATAAACTCAATTCCTGAGTCGGACGACAAGCCTGCAATAATGCCGAGGCCGGAGTCCGGCCACAAGGCCACAATAATGCCAATGCCGGAGTCCGACGACAAGCTCACAACAATTTCAATGCCGGAGTCCACTGGCATCAAGCCCGTTACGTTATCGACGTCGGAATCGGACAACGGGCCGATGATAATGCCGATGTCGGAAGCTGATAATAAACCCGCATCGCAAACTCGAAATTTGAGAAGTAGCCTCAAGAGATCTTTAATTGAGAGGGATAAGGATACGTCTACTGTTAGAAGATCTCCAAGATTGACCCCACTGACCCAAGATGCAAAGAATAGGCCACAACCGTCTAAAAAGCCGAAGACGAAGACCCCCTTATTTAGTCTTTCGAATTATAAGAATCCTGAAAGTTTCTTTGCTGGGGACCCTGTTCCTGAGGATGAAGCTAAGCAGAGGTGGCCTTGGAGATATCCAGATAAGGTTGCTTTTTTGCCTGGATACCTTTCTTTTTTTCTTTTTCATTATAATGTTTGGTTTTTGTTGAATATGAGAAGCTAGAGGTTTTTTTTTTTGGGTACTTTTTTTAGGGTACAATTTTTGAAGATGAAAAGAATAATAGAATTTCATAAAAGGATGAAGAACCATCTTTCAAAGGAGAAAGGTAAAAAGAAAAAAAGGGACTTGGTAGAAAAAACTAGGCCTTTTTATTTCTTTTGTTTAGTTGATCCCGTGATAGATTAGTGTCGTTATCAGTATTCAAGAAACAATGCAGATTCGGTTTCCGTAACTAGAGTTGGAAATACTAAGTTTAGCATCGCGACAAATTAATCTAAAAGTTTTGAGCTTGTAGGTTTTGCGCCGGTTTTATATTTTTGTTTGCGGGGTACTTATTTTGTCAGATTTTTGTGCTTTGAGCATTAGTGCCACGATCTCGATCATAACACCCTTTATTTTGTTTGGTGTTATGCTCATGTATCTAGGCTTATTGTGAGTCTATCCTTTTGTGTGATAGGTGTTCGTCGCCTTCTAACTCTCTTTATATACCCTTTTATAATGAAATACAAAACCTGACATTTCATTAAAAAAGAAAAAGCTCTCTCATGTTGGAATGAAGAAGATCACGCATGTTTACATGTTGAAGTGTGATGTGTGTCAATGGGGCAAATTTCAAAGATGTGAAGTTAGATATCTTGGGTCCTTGAATCGCTTGCTCATGCCTTCAGTGGCTTGAAGTCAAATTTATATGGGTTTATCGGATGGGTTGCTACATAACTGAATATGGAGGACACCATCTTGGTGGTGGTTGGCAGATTCACCAAGTTTGGCACTTCGTCTCTTTAATCATATTAAATTTTAGATCCCCAACTGATCTAGAGTCTTAAACTTATAGAATGGTGTGAGTTTGATATTTTACATCTCATCAAACCCTGAACTCACCTCTTCTCACCATTAGAATAATATGGATGGGTATGACCGGAACGTAATGTCTAGGACTTCATCAAGGATAACAAAGAGAGCCTACCGATCCCCAATGCTACTCATGAAGATGTTCTTAGATGGCTAGAACACCCTGAAAAGGAGTCTGTCAATCAAGATAGGTTACAATATTTTGAGAGGGCAAAGTAATCTGGTTTCTTGGTTTGGACTTGCTTGGTTCGAGAATCACATCCCTAGACTTGGTTTCTTGGCTAATGGCTAGGCAAAGGCTTTACAATATGGACAGATGGAAAGAATGGGGAATAATTTATTTGAATTCTTGTTACATGTGCAAAAATGTGGAGGATAGTTGCAACCATTTCTTCTTTCAATGTGATTTTGCTGAAGAAACTTGGGCTTTTGTTCAAGATCAGCTTGGTTGCAATGTATGCAAGAAATAGGACTCTTGACCATGGCATTTTCTTTGATAATTCTCAGTCTACATGGTGTTTTACTTGGCATAGAGCGGCTGCAGCAGTTCTCTCCTACATTTGGAGGGAAAGATGACTAGGCTAGGGCACCACCCTCTGCATCCCACACAATAGCTAGAAGAGTACTTTGGGGCATATCTCTTTGTTAGAGCCTTTTGTTTAGTTCTTGAGATATTGAAATGCATTGGTTTCTTTAAGACGCATGTTTTACTCTCTATTTTGCCTCAAATTAATGAAAAAAAAGAAAATTCCGAATTCAACCCTTCCTCCCCCAACAACAAGCCCCCACACAGAAAAATTAAAAAAGAAGAAGAATTAAACAAGTTCCTGACGTTGATATCAGCTCCTACTTATATTTCATTCTCCAACGGAGAAGATAAACATGCAAAAACAAATCCATTTTCAACTTTTTCTATTTTCCTTCCCCTTCTCCCTTAGAAATTCTTTTATTTGTATATGTATCTTGTAGAGACCTTGATTCATTTGTATTCAATAATTTACAATATCATTGAAGGACTCATGTAATTGTGTGTCTGTCAAGCCTCTCTAGTAAGAAATATAGCTTATCTCACATGGGTGCTACCTTTGCAATACACTGATTCCCTTTTTTTTTTTTTTTTTCTTTTTCTGTCTATTTTATTTAACTTGCTGGTAGGATCCAGAAAGAAAGAGGCGCATAATGAAATTGAGGTGCGTATGCTGACCTTGTAACTTATAAAATATGCACACGATTTAGTGTTACCCTATTTGGCTCTTTAGCCTTTAGAAAAACCCAATATTCTGTTTGGGAGGCAAAAGCTAAATCATCCCAAATATCAGCAATCTTTGCAATGGCAAAGAATCTAGGACAAGAACCTCGAGAACAAGAATCTAGCTTGCTGCTTATTATATTCTTAGAAAAGAAACTGATTTTATCATCCTAGCTAAATTTGCTGTACGATCTGCAATGATGTTTGCTTCCACATACATATAATTTCATGTTCTCCTAGCCTTTTGACTAATGCATCTCAGTTTTCTTACAGTGATGATGAAGATGATGACTTACTGCTAGAGGCAAAATGCCACTATTATCAAGCTAGGATTCGTAAACAAATTTTCAGTATAGGTGATTGTGCATACATAAAGGCAAGTTTCTTTCTTTGTTTGTTCCTATTAGTTTGCTTCATTAAGTTGACTCGGTCCCGAAGTTTAATGAATGAAAGAAAATCTGTGGTTTGGGCATGGAAATAATTGTGTTGTAATCTTCATGAATAAGGAAACTGTAGGAAATAGTTGTGTTGTAATCTTCACGAATAAGGCTTTTTCTTTTTTTCTTTTTTGGTGCTTCTAGGGTAAGGAAAATGGGCCGAACTACATTGGCAGAATATTGGAATTTTTCAAGACAGAGGATGATGGAGATTACATCAGGGTTCAGTGGTTTTATAGAGCAGAAGATACTGTAAGTGTTTTCAACATATTGAAGAAATAGAACATACTTCCTCTTTCTATGTTCTTCATATAGTTAGAAGTCTATTCAGTTAATTACTTGCCCCTTTCTCACTTGTTTCTTTTTTCTTTTTTTCCCTTTTCTTCCTTATGTAGGTAATGAAAGAAGAAGCATCTTTTCATGACAAGAAGCGCCTGTTTATCTCTGATTTGATGAATGATAATTTTTTGGACTGCATTGTTTCAAAAGTCAAGATTTCACGAGTAGCACCTAACGTATGGAATTTCTTGAACTATTGTTGCTAGTTGCCAGTATTGTTCATCAGCAATTATAGAGCTGCACTACACTTTGTCACTTGTGCGGTCTACTTCAGGACTGAGTTAGGGTATATGTTTTACAGGTTAACATTAAGTCAATACCACACACTGACTTCTATTATGACATGAAATATTCTGTGGAGTACTCTTCATTCTGCAACATTAAAGATGGTGAGTTAAATAACAATGTAGATAGCTTACTCAATTTTCTTTTTCAACAGACTTTTAAATCTGCTTTTATATTATGGTCAAGCAGCATTCCTGAATGATTGTGCTCAGTGATGCCGTCTATTTTTATTGACAAGCCACATCAAGATCTTTTGTTTAAGTAAATAAAAGTCACGAGGATTTTCTTTTCTACATATAATGCAGATAATAGTGATCTACAATCACCCACATCCTTGAAGAGAGATTGTGTAAATGGTACCACACCAAAAATTGAGGAGTCGCCTAATCATAAATTTCAGAAGATGGAACTAGCCCTATTAGATGTATACTGTGGTTGTGGAGGGATGTCAACAGGTTTATGCCTTGGTGCCAAACTCACCGGCATAGATCTAGTGACGGTAAAAGATTTTGTTTTGGTGAAGGCTTGCTTTCTGGAATAGGCAATTTTATAGCAAGCCTAACTTCTTTCAGTTTCCCTAATTTGCTTAGTTTTCGCATTCTTTTTATAGAAATGGGCTGTTGATGCTGATGAACATGCATGTGAAAGCATGAAATACAATCATCCCGAGACATGTGTAAGTAACAGAGCATTTTCAAGCCGTAAGAATTTTCTGTTTAGTATGTGCTTCATGGGCCTCTGCATTTTCTGTTTCTCAGATCAGGAATGAGCCTGCGGAAGATTTTCTGGACCTTTTGAAGGAGTGGGATAAGCTCTGCAAGCAGTATGTAGTAAATGATGGCCCTAATAGCCAAAGGAAGCTAAGAGCTAGTTCCCGTAAAAAACCCCCCTCTAAAGTAGGAGATGCAATTCCTAGTGATGAATGCGAAGTTGAGAAATTAGTTGATATTTGCTATAGTGACCCTAATGAAGTTGGCAAGCGGAGGCTTCATTTTAAGGTATGCACATTGGTTGATGTAAGATGTCAATTTACCACCTCTGGAATATCAAAGATCTTGTTGTAATGGATTTCACCCATTTTTGTGGTTGCTTGTCATGAGAAATTGATGGACTGCTTGCAAAAGTGTGCTACTATTAAATGTTTAGTAGGCTTGCACTAGAAATCTTTGTATGATTTGTTTGATGTAATAAAGAGTGAGAAATTAACTGTTTATTCAAATTCAACTTGATAATACCATAGAATTTTAATATTTATTAGAAGTTCAAGAACTAGAGGTTACATTTGATTGTTTTTAGGCCATAGTTTTTAGCCAAGCCAAACATGATTCTTTCTGCTCCCTTCAAGCTGCAGTATAGATTGTTTTGGGTATGACTTGAATGTAATTGAACTTTATCTGTTCCATTTCCTCCTAAAGTTAGAGGTTTCGGTGAAAATTTATTTTTGACATAAAATAAGCATCACAATTTAGAAATCTCCCTATAAAATATTAAACAGTTCAATGCTTGGAGTTCTCTTTGGGAAATCTCCCTAAACTATATGGGAGTACCCCTTTTCTCCTCAAAGACTTCAAAGAATACTTTGGCTGATTTGCTTAACAAAATTGGGCGCACATTGACCATTAGACTAGCAAGTTCCTCTTGTATATGGGGAGAGTCCAACTAAATAAAAGTATTCTCTTCACAGCTTAAGTCTATTGGTCTTCAATTTTGGTATTGCCTAAAAAGAATTCTAAAGGATATCAACTAGAAGATGCATAGATTCCTGGAATGGGATTGATGAAAGGAAATCCAAGGCAAAAGCAGCAAGGGATGACATCTGGAAACATCAAAATGAAGGTGGACTTGGTATTTTGGATTTTTTGAGTGGAATAAGGCAGCCGATTTGATATATATTGGACTCTATGTGCTTGGAATGATGATTTGCTTTGGCGCAGCTGGTTTCAAATTGAAATTCTCAAAAAAAATTTTGGTTAGTTAATCCCCCTGCTGACACATCTTGGAGTTGGAGGAAGATTCTTTTAGCAAGGGATAAAGCAAAATTGCTCCTTAAAAGGGAAGTTGGAGATGGGAATAAGATTTCATTGTCGTGTAATTGGCCTTCTGCTGCATTGCATTGGAGAAAAGGGAACATAAGAATCTTGGTGCATAAAAGAGCAAAATGGTGCTCTGTGATCTTGAACCAAGGTTGGGATTGGCCACTTCAGACGATGTGGGAGTCAATTAAGGAAGAATTAGAAGCTTCTTTGTTCCGTAAGAGTAATGCACTAGACCAATTAGTCAAGAAAGACAATCCTTCCAAGCCCATGTCGATAAAGGAGGCATATAATTTAAGTCGATAAATGTTTGACTCAAAATTGTGGGATAAAGGCATTTCCAGTGTTTATACTTTGCTCAATTGTCTAAACTTTTATTTTTGGTAATTTAGTATTTACATTTTCAAAGACTATTCATTTAAGTATCTCCGTTACAAATGCTTCTTAATGGATATTAAATTTGTCAATGTCAATAATCGTATATTAAATCGTTTACACGTGGTACTCTCTTATTGGTCCACATAATTATTTTAAATAAATAATATAATATTAATAAACAAAGTTAAAAAAAATATAAAAGATTTTGGAAGATAAAAAAAATGCAGAAATTCAAAAAAAAAAAGAAAGGAAACAAAGGAAGAAAAATGAAAAAATAAACTCCAACTATAATAATTAATGTCATTAAATATTATAATTATATATTATTTAAAATAATTAATAAAAATGAAAAATTTAGAAAATTTAAAAAAGAAAAATGCAGAAAAAAATCTGCAAATGAAAAATAATATAATATTTAATTATAATATATAATTTTATTTTTCTTTAATTTTCTGAATTTTTCATTTTTTATTAATTATAATATTTAATGACATTAATTGTTAGAATTGGAATTTTTTTTATTTTTCTTTCATTTTTTTTCTTTTTTTTCTGCAATTTTTTATATTTTTATTCATTTTTTTGTTAATATTATATTATTTATTTAAAATAATTGCGTGGACTAATAATGTCACATGTAAAAAATTTAACATATTGCTACTGATGTTAGCAAAATTAATGTTTGTTAGGAAGTATTAGAATTGGAGACACTTAAATGAACGGTCTTTGAAAGTAAAAATATTAAATTGTCAAAAATGAAAATTTAGGCACTTGAATGCCCGAAATCAAAAGTATAGACACTAGAAAACCTTTATCCCCAAATTGTGTTCACAAAACCATTGTCTATACTCATTTCTATACAAACATGGGTGAATCCCAATCTATCTTCTCAAGCTGTAGTGGAGTCCACTACCAAAGACTTTTCCAAGATGACCTGCTACATAATTGATACCTTGCTTGTGGAGAAATTCCACAGGTACACTTAGACACTTGAACTGGATAGGTAAAGAGGTGAAAACTCCATGAGGGAAAGTCATCCCCATTTCCCATTGTTGAAGAATATGGAAATGACCAGCAAAATACCAAGGGGTTTCATGGACTTTCATAATTTGATTGTCATTTCCAATTATGAAAAGGAAAATGCCCATTTCATTGCTCAATACCTTAGTAAGACCATGGCGGTTCCACAATGCATGAGCAATCTTCTTAACAACAGGAAGGGGGAGACTTTTCCTGAGAAAATGACCTACCATAGTGTTTTGCAATTCATGATTTATTCACTTTGAGAAACTTCTTAATGTTCTCAATTGCACCTCTCATTTTGGTCCAAAGCATGCTAATCCTCCTAATCTGTTTAGGCCAATCTCTTGTTGCAACACTATCACAAGTGTATTTAAAAAATTTTGACTAATAAAATGAAAACTTTTCTTGTCGCTAAAGAATGAACAGCCTTCATTAGTGGAAGGCACATTGTTAATATTTTGGTTTCTCAAGAAGTGATGGATGGATATCACAAGAACTCTAAGGGACCTTCTGTGCTACCTGGTTTTGTATGATACCAATGGATTGTTTCCTATCCAACTCGTAATTTCTCTATACAACTTCAGATAGAGATGAATAAAAATTAGGGAATATTACACAAAATTGACTTGTGTTATAGCGCTTTTACAAATATGTGTCTTGTGGTTTTTTGTTAAATTTTTTATTTTCTTGATTATTTTACTCGCATTAGGTATGCTAAGAGGTGACAAATGACGATTAATCTCCTTTTCATGTTAGATTGTAATCTCTCGCCTTGATTACTTGCAATATTTTCACATGCTGTTGAAGTAGTTCCATTTTTCTGTGCCAAATAACTATGAGAAAGTATGCGATAATCAAGACTCTATGATGGAATTTTCAAACATACAGGTACGCTGGGCTGGCTTTGGCCCTAGTGAAGATACTTGGGAACCAATTCAGGGGTTGAGGTGTGCATCATTCCTTGCTTTGAATTAGATGCTTTTGTTGCTGTTGATGAATGCCCCCTGATTTGTATATCCTTTAGCAAATGCCAGGACAAAATACATGATTTTGTAAACCTGTGTTACAGGACAAAGCTATTACCACGTCCGGTATGTTCTCTTAGTTTGTGATTGCTTGAGTAAGATGATTTGTCACATAATATTCTCTTACAGTTTTCCTGTGTACCAGGGTGATGTTGATGTTATATGTGGTGGTCCTCCTTGTCAAGGCATAAGTGGTTACAATCGCCATAGGAATGTGGATGATCCATTAAGTGATGAAAAAAACCACCAAATTGTAATTTTCATGGACATTGTGAACTTTTTGAAGCCCAAGTACTTGTTGATGGAGAATGTGATTGACATTTTGAGGTTTGCAAATGGTACTTTAGGAAGATATGCCTTCAGTCGTTTAATTCATATGAAATACCAAACAAGACTAGGGATTATGGCTGCTGGTTGTTATGGCCTTCCACAATTTCGTCTACGTGTTTTCCTATGGGGAACACATCCTGATGAGGCAAGTTATCTTTGACAGATCTTGTGAATAGTAAACGAATATAGTGTGTTAAGGAATAAATATAAAAGCTCATATTGTATATGCAAGTTTAAACTTTAAGATTACTTGGTTATAGTGCTAAATGCAGCATGATATCAAGCTAGGTGTCATAAGTGTGAAGCCTTGAGCTGTCATTTCATCTTTAATTAAGCTGTTCATTTGTGAAGTTTTAGTTAAAGTTGCAACTCACTAGTAAGGAGGAGTATTGATGATAAATATAAAGGCCATCCCTTTATATCTATATTATTGGTTGTAGTGTTAAACTTAACATAGTGCTTACAATTAATTTTTCTTCTGCAGAAATTGCCTCAGTTCCCACTTCCTACGCATGATGTGATATTAAAATATGGGCCTCCTATTGAGTTTGAGGTGCAAGCTTAAAACTGTTTTGTGAATTTGATTCTCATTATGATTCCTTTCACTAATTATGATTCTTGATGCAGCGTTGTGTTGTTGCTTACAATGAAGGCCAGGTTCCTGATTTAGAAAAGCCCCTTGTCCTACATGATGCTATTTCTGATCTTCCTTCAGTAATATTACTTTTGGCCTTTTAAATCTTTTGTCCATTTCTGCTTTTCACTTATGAGGTATTCTTATGCCAGATCTTAATGTAGGTGACTAGTAGGGAAACTCGTCAAGAAATGTGTTGCAGAAATCCCCCTGAAACTGATTTTCAGAAATATATTAGAGCAGATAAATTTCGTAAGATCCTAGCTAACTCCCTTTGTCTCTTCCAATTCATTCCAACAGAGTAATTGCTTTGAGTTTGTGATAAAGAGAGATATTCTATTCTCTCATACCTATTTGAGGCCATGCATTGCCTTAATTTCTGTAATTTCTTTGGAGGTGTCCTCTTTGCTGTGGTTTTTATTTATTTATTTTTAAAATTTTTCTCTGTTCTTGTAGTAATAATCCCGATCTTTATTCTCCACAACCCTGTATTGCAAGATTTCATGTTCTGTACTTTTAGATCTAATTTTTTTGGTCCCAAGAAATGAAGGGAATCACTTTGAACACTTTGAAGAAAAAAGAGAAGCATATGCTATATGATCATTGCCCTTTACCTTTATCGGAGCTTGATATGGAGCGAGTCTCTCGAATCCCTAAAAGGAAGGTTATATACATTGCCTGCTGCTCTCTCTGATGACTATAATACTTTATTTTGTTCTTTTTATCCAGACTGACCCAGAGATTTTTTTCCCCTCCATTATTCCATAGGGAGCAAACTTCAGGGATCTACCAGGAGTAATTGTTGGATCTGATAACGTTGCTCGACGTGATCCAAAGACGGAGATCGTGCTACCATGTGGAAGACCACTGGTAAAAACGCAGTCTTTTTTGCAATATATATGTCAAACATGTTCTATGTTCTGCATAAGCAAATCCTCCTTTTTTTTGTGTCACAATAGTGTCTACACCCAATAATTTCAGGTTATATCTTGCTTGACCCACAGCTGAATCTGTAGGGTGCGAGGAATCACGATAAGTATAGTTGGGTTGGATCCGTCTTCTGGTTTGGGCTTGGCAGGAATCTAGCTAAACTTACAAGTAGATACTTAACTATCTGTCCCCTCAAACTCCTTACTATCCTTCAAGCTATTTAGCTTTGAGATTGGCATAGGAAAACAGGATCACATCCTGGTGATTTCAACTTTTTTCCTGTTGTTGCCAATTAGATTAGCTCATTTCTTGTTAGTCGCTGAATTGCAAGATCTACAGTAATTATTGCTGACAATGTCATACTAAAGGTTAAGGAGGACCAAATATTTTGATAATTTGTGAGAGGCTGCACAAATTCGAAATGTTACATCTATTTTTATTGTAATTCTAATAAACTGTTTCTACCAAGTCTGTGTTGTAATTAATGAAGAAGACTTAAATCAGTGGCCAATCACTAGAGAAATGAAGAATATATATAAACTGCAAGGAATAGCTCTTTCTTAGCAATGGACAAAAGCCCCACCAACTAATACTGCATGGAGATAATAAGTTTGTGGCTCATGAACTTTCTGTTTCCAAAGAAGCAATTATGATTTTTGGGATGTGGGCATCTAGAGACTATTGGGTTTTGCAACCCTTAAAGCAAGCTGATCACCCTGTGCTGCATCTACACCTTTTTCCCCCCATTAATTGATTTTCCTTCTCTATTGAACCAATATTCTAGAAGCCATATGGAATATGAAGTTGTAATTTTGGTCTCTTTTCAGGTTCCAGATTATGCATTAAACTTTAATCAAGGCAAATCAACGAAGTAAGTGAGAACTCTGTTTGATATATCGTGTTATTTTTTTTGTGTGGCTAAAGCATCTGATATATAGTTGGAATCTTCTATTTTTCTGAACCTCCTGGAACATTGGATGAGAATGCAGACCTTTTGGGCGGTTATGGTGGGATGAAACCATTTCGACTGTCTTATGTACTCCAGAATATCATAGCCAGGTAGCATTACTTGTGCCCATATGTCACCCATGATTGAATTGTGTAATCAGGAGTACTGTTTTGAAAAGGTGAATTCTCCAGGCTCTCTTACACCCCGAGCAAGATAGGATTCTTACAATTCGTGAATGTGCAAGGCTGCAAGGTTTTCCAGATTATTATAGGTTTTTTGGAGGACTTGAAGACAGGTTTTTATGTCACCCTTATGCGTAATTATTTACCATTCTTTCAAATTTTTTATAATCCAGTGGCTAGCACATATACCTTCTTACTGTGTACATTAACCATTGATATTCATTGAAAAGGATAGAAAAATAAAATTACATATAAACAACCTCAATGGTTATCTAGACGAAAAATATCAAATAGGAACTCTTGGGATTATAATGGTGGTGATCTACATAGAAGTGCATAGTCATTGAAGTTCATAGCTTCTTGTGAATTTTAGCCATGTTGTTTTAACCAACCCTTAAATCTTTTGGGATGATGAACTTAGGCTTCCAAAAATTGAGCTTGATAACCACTGAAAACGTAGCTGCCCTTCCCCTTGAAAGAAAGTGGAAGGGAATATTAGGAATCTACTAAATTTGACGCCACCTTTTTCAGCTGAAAAATTAAGCTAGTAAATATGTATGAGATTTCTCTATATGTATTTCAGTACACAGCATCAACCAGAAGTCCATCACATAAATGAGAAATTAAATAACCTGGTGATTCAAAGTTAAAAGTCTTGTCTAAGGTGAGCAATCTTAAAACATACTAAAAACACAATTAAGCATGGAAATGTCATTTTCATTCAGTTATAAACCAAATAGTTTATCAGTAGAAAGAAAAATCATATAGTTCAACTAATGAATGGTTTCATTGATATATCATTTCAATATTGTGCTCAATTTTTCATACGACAATTTCAACAGGATCTCTTCTTTAGTTATTTACAAACATATTAAGTGATGGATTTGGTGACAATCTGTCATCAATAAACAAGGCTCAGTTTTTAAGTGAGATAGGAAGCAAGCTGTCAAATCTTCAATATCATGATTGCTTGATAAGGTCAGATTTGATTGGTAAAATAGTGATCAGGGATCAAATCATTGCTGCTGTAGCTCATGGCTAAGTGTTTGCTTTGAATCCTCGACTGACACTTTTTGTGTGCTTAGGTACTGCCAAATCGGTAATGCAGTGGCTATTCCAGTTGCACGCACTTTGGGATACATGCTGGGTTTATCAGTTCAAAAACTTGGTGATGATAAACCTCTTGCCACCCTTCCACCCAAGTTTTCTCTTTCCACTAATGCAGAATTGTTGCAGTCTTCATCCCTCTTGAGTTAGTTCATTGTTTATCTCAATTCGGTGCTTGCAGTGTAAAACTGTAACCATTTTTTCTCAAATCATTTTTCTGCGGTACACGCAGCTTCTTTCGGGGGAAAAAAAAATGCAATGAGACATTGATTGCCATGTAGCTTTGAATTTGTAAAAACGATTGAATATGGATGCAACAATTATCATAAGCCATTAGGCTGAACATTTGAATTTAATGGTATTTCTTTTTCTTTTTTTTTCTTTTTGGTTGTTTTCTACGAGTGCCGCATCGTTTGGAGGAATGATATTTAACAGAGCCATGGTGTTCGAAGGCAACCCTTCGAATCCAGCATTGCGTTTCTCGTAAACAAAGGTGATCAATGTGGCAAAAGCTTTGACTCTAACCCACCAAGCCGACCAGCAAGCTCGGACTTCGATCGGCCCATCCTCAACCTCAAACAGCGACTCAAATTGCAAGTCTACGTCCCGAAGGACAAGCTCCAACCATGATCTGATCCAACTGCTATCCGACAATTCTTCCCCCCAGCATTAATCTTATGCCCCTCTCGAGAAGCTGCATTCCTCCGCTTCATACCTCTTCTGGATCAACAATTCACCGGCTATCTCATTCATTGGTGTTGCACATTAGTCACCATCCAATTAGCAACTCATTACTATTAATAATGGCTTTCTCTCATGATCTCCTTTTTCATTTCGATGGAGTTCTATTGCTACGTTGATGGACATGGTCTAGCCCCATGTTGTGAAGCCCAATTTATCTCCAGACATTCTCATAGAAATTCTTGAGGATTGCCTTTTGCCGATATTTCCTTGAAAATTCCATTGTCGAAACTCAAATACCATTTCCTTGCCCTTTGATTGGAAAATAAATAATAAATAAATAAACCTCCACAGTTGACTACTTTTGTGTGCTACAACCCGTAGTCCACCAACTTGCCTTTATTGATCAACCCCTTCGCTCATCCAACCTCACTGCTAATGCCTTTTATGGCCTTCCTCGTTTTTCTGATGCCATGGTCACTACACTCATTCACCTGTCGCTCTCACATTTGAGCAGGTCTGTGTTAAACTCATCATCAAGAACAATGAATCAAACATTACGATGAGGATGACACCATGCCTTCAATTTACTGCACTTAACACCAAGATTGCCTTCTTTACCCCCGTATAGCCAAGGTCGAGCTTGTGTTAGATCCAAAGCCAGGGGTATGTGTCACATTCATCTCTACATCGATACCATGGATTAACTATCTCTAATCATGGCTCCTCCCATCAACCCTCCAGTTAGCAACGATTTGTTCCACTTGCTCACAGTCCTAACTTTTTCAGCCCTTCGCAACTCACCAATCAAATATGCAACAAACCTAGTCAACCAACCATCCTTTGCTATCATTGGTTTAATGACTCATATGCAAGCCTTAAACATTTGCCCCTCTCTCTCTTTTGGAGAATCTCACGAGACTGCCTAATATCCGAACTTTGGTGTAAAGTAATACAACTAATACTCTCGTATATTAGTTCTGCTAATATACTTGTACGTAACGATGCATCTATACTATTTCTCAGAGAGGTTACCTCACTATCAACATCAATGTTAATTCCGTGCACCTTAATAACTTCCAACATATTCCTTCTCTCACACATAAACTCTTGTTTCCCATAATTATGTCATGACGACAACCGTATTGTTAGATTTGACAATTCGTTCTTTTCTATTAAGGATTTAACAGTAGGTAATATCATCCACTAGCAATAGAGGCGTCCACTTTATCCTATTCACCTCTTTCCAGTCAGTCCCTTATGGTTCCTCCTTGCGTTAGCTGTCTCATTAGTTCTACCATTCCCGATCGTGTCATTCAAGCAATGAGGTCCTCCAAAAACTCATTCGATGTCAGCAAATTCAAATCAAGTCATCTACTAAGTAGAGTCTCTGTTTAAGCCTACAATATTGAAAAATCTACTCATCTCCTATTTATACATTCATCTCAAAGACTACAGAAGCCTCCTGTTATTCATTCTAATGTATTACTATCGTCAATAGATCAAACTTAGAAATTCGCTACTTTGTATTCCTTGTTGATGGTTATACTGGGCAATCTTGAATTCTTCTAATGTATAATACAAATGATGTCGGGTCTAACTTTGAACATTTTGAATTTGTGGTTGAAAAGTGTTGCACAGTGATGGCAGTGATAAATTTGTCAACAATGCCTTAAACAGATTCCTATATGACAATGGCATTCCTGTTCGACTCTCTTGCCCTATGTATGCCAATAAAAAACATTGGTATATCAACAATTTAGCATGAAGTAATTGTATCTATGACAACCTCCTCCTAGTAGATGCAGCTCTTATTTCCATTTATACCATTAACCAATTGCATTTAACCACACCATTCACAAATCCTCCTTTGAGCTCCTCCATCATAATCCCCTAGACTACACCTTTCTTCACACATTTGAGTATCTATGTTACTCTAATACCATATATTACCTCATACAAATCATCCCCTACTCCCTATCCTACATGCTTCCGAGTTACTCTACTTATCACCAAAGAAATCGCTACTTGAGCCCCTCTTAGGGATGCACTTATATCAATTGATGCATAGTCTTTCATGAAACTGTCTTTTCCTATAGTGCTCTCACCTCATCTACCATTGATAAGCTAGATGCATTTTATTCACCCTCTATTCTCAACTTCTCCAATCTTAGCAAAAGTCCCACTAATCTCTCAACCTATAACCCCCCCGATCTCACTATGATTGTCGCTCCTCCTATGGTCTCTCTTCATACTAATTCGGTCACCAAAACACCTATAACCTAAGTATGTCAATGCACTCATACTAGGAAGCTTCCCCAATCTATCTTACACACATAATCTTAATCACCTGATGCTCATTAATTCCAAAGCAAGCATCATTAAATCTAGAGCTATCCTTAATATTCACACTCAAACCTCTCCTTCGAGCCCCAAGACTATACTAAAGCCTTATGTGATCTTACTTGGATTATTGCCATGAAGGAAGAGTTTACCACTCCTTAAAAAGTAAATCTTAAATCCTTGTTCCCCCCTAACTTCACTAAAATGTTATTGGTACCACTTGAAAGTTTTCGCACTAAGTTTAAGACAAAGGGTAAAGTTGATTAGTTTGAAGCTTGACTTGTTATCTAGGGTTTCTTTGTGTGAGGACATTGAATATATTGAAAATTTTGGTTTAGCTATCAAACCACCACCTTTTGCCTTATCCTTTCTCTCACGCTATCTCTTCTACTGAATCATTCATCAACTAGATGTCAAATACATTTTCCTTTTTAGTTATCTCTTTGAGATGCTTTTTATGAAACAACCTCCCGTGTTTGTTCATTACCATTACCACCATCATGTCTATCAATTGTAGATTTCTCTTTACAATTTGAAATTAGCTCCATGTGCTTGGATCTATTGTTTTCGCAGCTTTCTTCTCCACATGGGCTTCATACAAAGCAAAACCAATACATCAATGTCCATCTACTATTAGGACTTTAACACTTTAGGCATCCATTTTTATGTTGAAGATATCATTCTAATAGGAAAAAAATGTACCCTTTCCTTTCTTATTATTTTGCTATGAAGAATTTTGGCAATCTCCACTTCTTTCTTGGCATTTGTGTTTGTGACAGTCGTCGGGGCATTTACCTTTATTAATCTCACTTTACCCATAATCTCCTAAAGTGATACAAGATGCATCTTTCTAAACCTATTAGAAGTCCCTTATCACCCTAGAGTTAACTTAATGTGTGTGGTTTGCCTTGTTGTCTAACCTTATAGCTTATCGTAAGATTGTAGGTACACTACAATACCTCACCATCGCTAGATCAAACATCTTTTAGTCAATTAAGTTAATAAATGCATCTTGCCAATACTAATCACATGTAGACAACCAAATGAATTTTCATATATCTTCGTGGAACTCTTTCCTTGGGCTTTCCCATTGTACATGTATGTAGTATCTCCTATCTCCTTGATTACCTTTATCGATGCAAATCGGTCTATTATCCAAATGCTCGCCAATCCACCATAAGATATGGCATTTTTCTTAGGCGTAATTACCTACTGTGTCATGGACCTCTTTAGAGGTTGAATCCCAAGCATTAACTTCTATTGTAGTGGAGCCTACTTAGATTTGCCATCTTGCTCGTATGGTGGAGGTCCCACTCAGCATCACAAGATGTAATAACCTTAAATCTATCAATCTATCCAATAACACTATTTGACATGATTTTATTAAAGATGTTGATATAAATTGTAACTTGGTGCATAAATTGATTATCATTAGTCGAGTTTTGGTTTTATATGTCCCTACATGTCATTAGTGTGTGAATATCCGCACCCAGAGTTTGTCCATAACAACATTTCTCAATTACAGTTCTAATCTCATGTGAACATTTACACTTTGAAATTGATTGGGCTTATTATTATTTATGTATTTTATTATAGTAAAGGAGCATTTTTCACTACATTAGGGCTACATACCCCTAGTCATCTTGTATGGATATACTTTGTCTAATAGGTTATAACTAGTTTACATTTGATTAATAATATAATTGTTATATTTCATCCAACCTAGAAATAACACTAAGTGATTTTGAAAATGGATTCAAAAGTAAGATAAAATGATCTTGAGATGATTTAGTAATAAGCTTTAAGAATTATTGAACAATTGGATAAGGATAGCAGAATCCACCCTTGCTATTCTGAGCAAAGTGAAACTCAAATCCCTTTTATAAATTGTCGAAATCTACTAATGGGGAAGGTTCAACATGTCGGTACTACTAATGTGTTTGTAGTTGAACTATGGGATTGTATTTATGCTTATTCACTAAACTCACATCATCGTCAAACATGATTCTTTGTCCTCAGTAGATGCTTCGACGTACGGGAAATACTGAAGTGAACCTTAACCCTAACTATGCTAGTCTGTTAACCACGCATGCAAGCATATCTAGGAGTGATGGAGGGATATGGAGAACTTGCCCATCTTTCCTTTCAAGAAGCAAATGCTAGATCTGAGATCTTAGGAAAGTTAGGATGGGACACTTTAATTCTATGTGTTTACATTGATCAACATTAAATGCTCTACTTCTATGTTCTCTTTTGATTATTTTGTCATGCTTTACCACTTGAAATGTAAACATAATGCCCTTAATACGGTTTGATATTTATATATTTATAGCCGGTCTTTGACGGCAACATGTTGGGAAGCATTCTTCGAAACACATGAAGAAGCATTCGTTTCCTCTCTAGGCTTTTATTCTTCTGTTTCTAGCTTTGTAAACCAGTAAAATATAATGTTACATTGAGTGCTGTTTATGTCATGTCTGAATCGGCAGGACTAGGGAAATTGCAATCCATTTGTAAGCATAAGGCAGATGTTCATTTATACTTAGAACTAAGTGTCAAATTAGCATGGCTACACCTAAGTTTAAGCTAAGCTCCTGGATGCACTTAACAGCCACGACAGATGCTTGCAAACTGTTAGTTCTAGGTGTAGATTTTATGTAATTTAGGGTGTAATTTACAATCCATGTATATATATATTTATTAGTTCTTATGTTGATATATGTATACATTTACGGCACTTACTATATATTTTTTAGTGAATATATATGTTATTTAGACGTCAATTTATGCCATCTTATCAATTTTATAAATCAATTAATCTATTGCTAAGGTTCCCTTATTTTTTGGAACTCGAATTTTAAATTTCTAATAAATTGTGTATTATAACTATATTTTTAAGTATATAGCAATAATAATAAAGTAGTATTACTAATACATATTGATTTAATTATATGATGAAAAAAAATTTAATTTTTAGAAAAGAAAAAATGAAAGCAATAGAAAATAATTTAAAAAATAAGACTAAATCAAGTTAAACCGTTATAGCTCTTTTCCAACCGCTTACAGGTTGTGCAATCCACCATGGCTACCCTCATCATTTAGAGGCACAATTCAAGACTATGAAAACTTAAAATGAAAAAAATAAAATCTAGCAATTTGTAAAGTAATGAGATCAAGTTTTATAATAATTTTTTTTAATTTATAAGATAATAGTGATTATCTACTATCTTAAAGAGATCATACCACTTATCATTATAGATGGATCATATAACCTATTTATAGTAATAAAATTCATCCAAAAGTTTCAATAAACCCCCAAGCCCTCAACCCAAAGCCCCAAAGGCAGTTCGCACCACCATATTGAGGTTGCTTGACCTCCTTGTGACCCAAGGGCAGGCCAGCGCCTCTATTGTTTAGGTTCCTCAACCATCCTTTGATCTTCTTCTCCCTGTCTCCTTCTTCTTCCCTACCTTAACCACACACCACATTCGCGCCCAGCACTTCGAGCCGAGCACCGCCATGACCTAGGAACCATCAGACTCGCGCCGCAGACATGACCAACGAGCACACCACAAACCACAGACCCATGAACATGACCTACAAACCACCAACATTGCACCAGTCACGTCAAGTCATACCAGTTGCATTTAGATTGCACTCGCACTACAAGCACGGGAAGCGTTTAAGTCAAGCCACACAAGCCACGCCATGAACCACCAAAGCCGCGCCAGGCACGTTTATGTCAGCTTACACCAGTCACACTCACGACCCATTAGAGTTGCATTAGTCAGGTTTGAGTCGTGTTCAGGACGAGTGCTCTTCGTTCATGTCTATAGCAATGAGTCTATGGCACTGAGTTGTGTTCTCTCTTTCTTTGGTGGTTTGAGAATCTAGTGGCGGAGAACTTGCCCATCTTTCCTTCCAAGAAGCAAATGCTAGAGCTGAGATCTTAGGAAAGCTAGGATGGGACACTTTAACCCTAAATGTTTACATTGATCAACACCAAATGCTCTACTTCTATGCTTTCTTTTTTATTATTTTGTAGGATGTAAACGTAATTCCTTTATAGAGTTTGATAATTATAGCAGAATATTGTTAGCAAGTGCCCTTACACTAGTTGATATATTTAAAATAGAAATTTTATTTTTTATATTAATTAGACATTTCGCAAATAAGTAAATATGTAAAAATTACTTTTGTTTTAACATTAATAAATGCCTGCGAGATACTTATTTGCACTTTTCTTTATAACATAAACTACATCTCCCAGAATGTTTAAAATTGTTACCGATAGAAGTTTTAAATTTGTTAAGTATAAGGTATGGCATGTTATTTATGAGTGTTCATTTATTTGAATAAAGTAAAGGAAGTAGGACAATAGCACTTTGGATGCGAATTCTAACATCATTGCTGGGGAGATTGACTACAACTTAAAATGTAAATAGTTTAAATTCTCTAATTTATGTAGATATTAACTAGGAAAAATTATAAAAATACAATGGCGTTTTTTATAGACTTATAACCTAATTTATTTTCTTTTAACATATACATCACATAATATTAAATATATATTACGTCCTATTTTTATTGATAAAAAAGCATTGTTATAGACATTTAAATACACAAAAGCCACACAGATTCAAACCAAACCTTAAGCAAATAAAAGGAAACCGTAGGTTAAAACACCCAGTTTCGTTATCCTTCCCAGCTTACGTCTGCATTAGCTAGTCTAAGCTATTCATCGTCACCTGCAAGATAGTTTATAGAGGAATGAGCAGCCACAGCTCAGTAAGGGGTGAGAGACTCAAGCTTAAGACATCTCATGCAACAGCAAACAAGTGTTCAATAAGTTATTTAATGTAATGATTTCAAGCAAACGACATCCGCATGACTTTATGAAGCTAAAGAAATTACACCTACTTTAGCCTAAGTTGAGGGGTACACCAAACCTAGGAATGTGTAATGAAAACACTTCGACATCTTCCAAAGACCTAACGAGCAAGTTCCTAACCTTCATCCTGGCCACCTTCCCTGCCCGACTAGTTCATCGAATACTCGATTCTCCTCAAAAGGTCGCTCTTTAGCGTCACAGCCTTGAACGCATTCCCAAATGGGTTTATATTTGATTTTATAAGTTAATAAATCTATTAGTAAGGTCTTGTTATTTTTAGAATTTGAATTTTAAGTTTTCAATAAATGATGTATTATTATTATATTTTTAAGTATATGGCAATAATAATAGCTTACTTAATCTATTTTAAGATGGAAATCTACTGGGCCACTTGGCTTAATTTCTTTTTACCACTTCGCAATCTTGAGTCAAAATGGAAAATGTTTTCGGAATCTTGTGTTGATTAACGATTTTTTTTTTCTTTCCTCGGAGTTCATACTTAATAATTAAGTTAATAAAGTGCTATTACTATTGTATATTGATTTAATTATATGATGAAATATCATTTAATTTTCAGAAAAGAAAAAAAATAATTCAAAAAAAAAAAATCAAGTTCAACCATCATGGCTATTTTTCAATGGCTTACACATCGTGCAATCCACCATGGTCACCTTCATCATTCAGAGTAGCACAACCCAACACACAACATTATGGAAACTTAAAGAAAAAATATAATAAAATAAAGCCAAGTAAGTTATGATTAAGTAATATAATTGATCAAATTTAATATTAATTTTTATATTTTTTTAATTTATAAGGTGATGGATAGCTACCTACCATCTTAAAAAATATATCACTATTTATTATTTTAGATAAATTATATAATTTATTTATAATAATAAATTGCATTGGAGCATTTCTAACCACCTAAGGTCGAAGGGTAGTTGGCACCACCATTATGAGGTTGCTTGACCTCCTTGTCACGCCAGGGCAAGCCATCTCCTCTATTATTCAGGTTCCTCAGACTATCCTTTGATCTTGTTCTCCCTGTCACCTTCTTCTTCCCTACCATAACCACACTCCACACCCACACCACAATCGCACCCAGCACTCACGCCGCACACCACCATGACCGAGGAACCATCAGAGTCGCACCATAGACATGACTAACTAGCACACCACAAACCACAGAACCATGAACATGACCCACAAACCGCCAACATTGCACCAGTCACGTCAGGTCATGTATACCAGTTGCATTTAGATTGCACTTGCACTAAAAGCACGGGAAGCGTTTAAGTCAAGTCACACAAGCCACGCCATGACCCACCAAAGTGCCACCAGGCACGTTTATGTCTACTTACACCAATCACACTCACGACCCATTAAAGTTGCATTAGTCACGTTGAGTCGTGTTCAGGTTGAGTGCTCTTCGTTCATGTCTATAGCATTGGGTCCGTGCCATTGGGTTATGTTCTCTCTTCCCTTGGTGGTTTGAAAATCTAGCGGCGGAGATTGAAGTGGGATTAGTCGGTTGATGGTGGTGGTTGGTGGTAGCCGGTAGCTATGGATTTTGTTAGGATAGTGAATTAGTGATTGTGATTAGCTTTGATTTAAAAATATATGATCATTTTTGTAATTTTAATTCTATTCCTTATCAATTCAATATATATATATATTTTTGTTCCACTAAATAAAGTGATAACCCATTACTTATTTATTTCAACATTCCTATTAAATTGTAATTTATGACCTATTTTACTTTTAGCTAATAGAAAGAGAACATAGTAACCATTCTTAAAATACTATTTATCACTTTATTTACTTAAAAATTAAGCTGTAAATTTTTATTCCAAATATTTTTTTATTTCCTTTCTATAAGAAATAATTGTTTCCTTACATATATATATAACATTCATATAGATTATATAACTAGCATAAGCATACATAAAAATAATATATATGTTATACAATAGCTCAAGATCTCCCGGTACACAAGCTGTGTCGAAAATATGGTGAAGCATAAACCCATTTACCTGGCAATTTGGATGCTCAAGCACTAAGTACGTTGCATCTCCATTCTTGACAATTCCTATATGACTTAGTGAAGCTTTAAGATTCATAAAGCTTACTAAAAAGTTATTCATAGCTAATTTATGATATTATATAGTGTATTATGAAGTTTATAAAAATGCAACGAGACATAATATGTGTTCCCTTTTTTATTTCAAATTCAAGTGATACCCGTTCTATATCTCTACATAATTTGATCTTCGTAGAAAGATATACACGATCACATGATACATCCATGGCGATTATATTATTTATGTATGAATTTCAACTATAGCATGCAATTCCAAATAGTTTGCATCTCTATAGTATCGCTAACATGCAAATACCACACCATAGACTTAGAAATATTTCAATGCGGATTCTTATTATACTACGGCAAGAAAAAAAAAAAGGTCTTTTCCAGGGCCTGAGGGTCACCGATAAGTAAAAAGAAGATTTATAGCTAGTAATTAACGAGATATTTCTTGAAGGTAATAGAAAGAAGATAAAATAATTATTTATTTTTAATTATTTATCATCTTGTTTATTTAGAAAAATGAAAAAAAAAAATTAATTCTCGTAATTTTTTTATTCTTACTCTATTAGAAATAAATATTATTTAAGAAAATAAAAAATTCAAACATTATATCAATTATATCCTTATTAATACTCATTATAGTTATTCTAAAAGTATAATTTTTTTTTATTTTTTATCTATTCTATTTTAAAAAGTAAGGCGGTGTAAGTATCTAAACCAAATCTTGTCAAAGTTTGTATTATAATAATGATAACTATAATTGTTATCGTTGCAGCCATTTAGATTTCTATTTGTTAAGCCAAATGCACTTAGTCATCCTTTAAGATGAATTTAATCTCAAACTTACTGATTACATGCAAATAGTACTGCTCAGTGTGCGGTTAATTTCAGTATTTAAGGACAATTATGATATTATTATATGTGTGCATGTATTAATTACCAAACTGTTCCTAATGTACTTTTTTTTATTTAATTGGTCATTTATTTCCGATTTCAGAAGATTACTCGAACATCCAAACCCCTCATGAAGGAACTCCAGCATCATATACGTAATTAAAAACTATCTAACAGGTTGGTCTTTGATGGGGACATGTTGGGAAGCATTCTTCGAAACACATGAAGAAGCATTCTTTTCCTCTCTAGGGTTTTATTCTTCTGTTTCTAGCTTTGTAAACCAGTAAAATATAATGTTACATTGAGAGCTGTTTATGTCATGTCTCAATCGGCAGGACTTGGGAGAATGCAATCTATGTGTTAGTTTAACCATTATGAGTCAATAAATCTTATTAATCCATTGCAAATTGTTAGTTTAACCATTATGATTGTTTTCCAACGGCTTACACGTCGTGCAATCCACCATGGCCACCTTCATCATTCAGAGTGGCACAACCCAATAGAACACTGTAAAAACTTGAAAAAATAAAAATAAAACCTTATCAGTTATTTAATTAAGTAATACAATTCATATATTTTTTTAATTTATAAGGTGGTGAGTAGCTACCTACCATCCTAAAAAAGATATATCACTTATTATCTTAAATAAATTAGATAATCTACTTATAATAATGAAACATCCAAGCATTTCTAACTACCTAAGATCAAAGGGCAGTTGGCACCACTATTATGAGGTGTTGCTTGACCTCTTGTCATGCAAGGGCAAGCCACCTCCTCTATTATTCAAATTCCTCAAACTATCCCTTGACCTTCTTCTCCCTCTCACCTTCTTCTTTCCTACCCACACCACATTCGCACACAGCACTCAAGCCGCACACCACCATGACCGCGGAACCATCAGAGTCGCGCCGTAGACATGACTAACTAGCACACCACAGACCACAGACCACAGACCCATGAACAAGGCCTACAAACCGCCAACATTGCACCAGTCACGCCAAATCATATATACCAGTTGCATTTAGATTGCACTCACACTACAAACACGGGAAGCGTTTAAGTCAAGTCACTAAAGCCACGCCATGACCCACCAAAGTCCTACCAGGCACGTTCATGTTTGGTTACACCAGTCACTCACGACCCATTAAAGTTGCATTAGTCACGTTGAGTCGTGCTCAGGTTGAGTGCTCTTCGTTCACGTCTATAGCATTGAGCCCGTGCCATTGGGTTATGTTCTCTCCTCCCTTATTGGTTTGAAAATCTAGCGGCGGAGATTGAAGTGGGATTAGTCGGTTGGTGGTAGCTGGTAGCTATGGATTGTGTTAGGATAGTGAATTACTGATTGTGATTGGCTTTGATTTAAAAATATATGATCATTTTTGTAATTTTAATTCTATTTCTTATCAATTCAAGATATATATTTTTTTTGTTCCATTAAATAAAGTGAAAACCTATTACTTGTTTATTTCATCACTTCTATTCAAATGTAGTTTATGATACATTTTACTTTGAACTAATAGAAAAAGAGCATAGTAACTATTCTTAAAATATTATTTATTACTTTATTTACTTAAAAATTGAGCTATGAATTTTTATTCCTGATACTTTTTTTATTTACCCTCTATAAGAAATAATTGTTCCCTTTTATAAGTTAATATTTTTTATTCCCTCTTCATAGAGAAACCGAAAGTTTATGTAATATGAATCATATACTCAATAATTATATATATTATACTTATATGTATGAAGGCACATATTACGATAAAATATATATCATATACTTACATATAACAATTATATAATATATATAGTAGATATATTAAAAGAAGTTAAATAACTTTTGGTTTTATTCCAAAATGACCAAATAGAATCATTTTGGTAATTTTAATTATATTTTCAACTTAATACTATAATTGATAATATGAAGTAAATATTAAAATCAATATTTTTAATTATAAAAATTTACACAAATAAACTTCGAAATATAAATTTCTAATCTATTATGGACAATAATTTTTTTTTTAGGATTAATATTTCTATTTCCTTCTATTCTATTCTAGAAAGTAAATGGCAATTAATTTTTTTTTTTCTTATTCATGTGGTGAAGTGAATTTGCCATTCATCACTTTGATGGCTACCTTGTCAAATTCCACAATCAACTTACAGCCATGTGAATAATGCAATATGTATATAATATCTAGCTTTCTGCCTGCAATTGTTTACTTTCATTTCATCCATCTATTAGACTTTGGCCTTGTAATAAATCGAATGGGAAAGTTTATCAAGAAAAATAGAATTTTATCATGAAGTTCTTTCCTTTCTTGTGTATATTTGCTTCCACTGTCTATGTACAGCTACATACATGGTATGAGAATTAGTATTGTTTAGAATTTTTGAATGAAGAAGAAAAAGGTGATAATCATAAGTTATCTAAGATATTGATATATGTGTTTACTTTTGCTTCTTTAATTGATCTAAAAGCCCTTGCAAAGTGGAAGTCTTATTAATCTGCTCTTGACATCTCTTGTGCACAAGCAAACAATAGATCAATTTAATGTTATATTAACACAGCAGATGTTTGAAGCATTCAAGAGAGGTAGTAGGTATAAATAGAGCAATTATCTTGCACATATAGATCAATTTAATGTTGTATTTTTCGAATGAAACCTTCCTTATATATATGGATTCCGGATGATTTATAAAAAAGATGAATACAATTATAAATAGAAAGTTAGTAATTTCACATGGCTGTAATCGATTGGTGAATTTGATAAGGTAGCTATCCGAATTTGATTTTCACGAATCAATGCATTTCATTCATATTATTATTATTCATCATCATTTTTTTTTCCTCCCATAACAATCTGAAAAAATATTTTCTTACCTTTTTTCTAATAATCACCTACACTGACCAATAATCTAATCCATGAATTATCTAAATATCTTATGCTTCTGATATGAAATTATAGAAATTCCCATTAATATGGGTTGTTACATTAATGTTAATGTACTTTTGCTACACAATCTTTCCTGTAAAACGTAACTGCTGAAACAATTTCCATGAAAGTCAATGACATAAAAATTATTTTGTTTCTTGAGCACATGGTACATCATGTGGACATCATTAATATATGTAATTTCATGTCCCTTTATAACAAATGATGGAAATTTTTTTTAGAACAACATATACATAATTTAATGCAAATATACACAAAATCCATGATATTTCATGATGTTGCACTTTATGTAAGGTAAAATTATAATATAATACAATTGATATTATTAAATAATAATACTCGCTTTCTATATTATAAAAATTTCTAAACATCTAACTTTTTTGGGTAAAAAAAATTATAATCGTCTCTTATTAATATATTAATTGTGAAAACTTTAAATAAATCTATTGTTTTTACTAATAAGTATACACTGTAAACAACATTATTTTTCTACGGTCCCACTACTTTAGAACATTGATTGTTGAAATTCCTATTATATTATAATCAAAGGTTGGAAATTTCTATTATATCATAATCAAAGGTTCCAAGAAAAAGGGCCCGGGCCTACATTTTCCTCTTTGCAAGTATTAGGTAAGTCATTTATTTTTGGGCCAAGTGTATACTGTAAGTTAGGCCCATTAAACTCTAAGCCTGAGTATATGGAAATAAAAAATTGAAAAAGAAATTATTCAAAATTTAAACCGCTCCAGGCCCTCCAACGGTCATATTTTGCTAGGGTTTTCCAGGATCTTCCTCCTCCTGTATAAATAAACACACTCTTCACCTGTAAATTCGCCATTACATTTTCCAAAACTCAGCCATTCAAGACATCAATTCCAGTCTAAATCAAACATAAACATCTCGTTTTATCTTTCTAACAACCGATCGAAATGGATTTCCACACGCTGTCTAGGAAGGAACTTCAAACTCTCTGCAAGAAGAACAAGATCCCTGCGAACCTCACCAATGTCGCCATGGCCAATGCTCTCGGTGCTCTCGATACTGTACGTAATCATATCCTTCTTTTTCTCTTCACGCTGTTTTATATTGATTTTTTTATTTTGGATTATTGTACCCGAAAAGAAATCTGTTCGATTATGCATTTCGTGATTTATGTTTTCTGTAATGCATTTCGTTTTATTGTGCAGTTTTCTTTATATTTACGACATATGAAATGCTCTTAAATATAAAAAAGTGTAAAAAATTGATTTCTTCAATGGGTGCTATGGAGAATGATGGGCTGATGGCTGCACTTTTAGTGAAAAGTTTTAAGATACTTTCCTAAAAACAACCCTCTAATTTACGATTCTGATATTTCCAAATGACTAGGTTGATGGAATTGAGGAGTTTCTGAATCGCCCCGAATTGGAATCTCCAAGAACCACAGGGAGGACTGCCACTAGAAGAAATTCTGTCAAGCAACCTGAGAGTTCGCAGCCTTTGACTCGTACTCGACGTGCCACAGCACGGAAGGCGACTGAGGTAACTGATCAGGAGAACAAGGACGTGAACGTGCCGCCTCAAACCCCTGCAGTGCCAATAACCAGAAGAAGAGCGCAAGCTGCATCGGCCCGAAGAAAGCTGGATATCGCCGATGAAGAGAAGGAGAAGAATGAGGAAGTGAAGTATGATGATGTGCAAAGTACCCAAAAAAAGAAGGCTGCATCCGTGGCAGTGCGGAAGGGCTACAGCACTCGGCGGTCTGTGAAATTGTTGGAGAAAACCATGGCTGACTTAAAGCTGACTGAGCCAATTAAGATGGATGAAGAAACTTTGGAGGAAGGGCCAACAGAGAAAATTAATGAGAACGAGGAATCCGGTATGTGTTCTCATTTGCCTCATTCCTTGCTATTTCATCTTACTGGGATAGTCAAGCATCTGTATTAGATTTAGGGTAGAGAAATTGTAGAGATTGGTATAGAACTTTCAGGCCACGTTTGGACCTAAAATTCGACATTTTCCAGGGAGCCTGTAGCGAGGACTACAATGACTTCCGAACAAATAAATTTTGGGAATCAGATCCTAGGAGGCTACCTAAGATAAATGCTTTTTACAGGAAAAAACAAGCAGGATCAGGCCAGTAGAAAGGCTGCGGTCTAATTTATTTATTGAAATGAGTGTGCAGTTAAATATGGTGGGAATTGGCATTCTAACTTGATATTGGAATTTTAGTAGTTGGCTTTGCATACATCGGTCACAGATTACTGTTCTGTTCTTCGCATCAATTTGATAGGAAACGCCTTGCAGGATCTAACGCATCAAGAAGCAAGTCTACTGAGGAGGAGGATGCTGTAGATGTAGCTGAGGATCTTGTTCTTGCAACTCATAAAGGAAACGTTGAGGATGTGACTCATAAAGAAACTGAGGTCGTGATGAATGACAACCTCAAAGGAGAAGAAGAATATGAGGTGGATAAGGATGGCAAGAACTCTATAAAGGTGGATGATGAAAAGTGCAATGATGAAAATATGTCTGAATTGCAGGAAAACAAGGGTGATTGTGAAGAGAAGCATGAATGCATGAAAGCGGACAATGTGCTGGGGAAAGAGTATGAGATTGTTAAGAATGAGAACACAATAGAGGAGGCTGATGAAGAGAAGGGTGATTTTGATGAGCATGTGCTTGAGGGAGAAATTAAGGCCAGCCCAATCTGTGATGACCTCAGAGAAGATGAAAACAAGGTTGTGAAGAATAAGAGCAAGGTTGTTGAGAATAAGAGCTCCATGGAGGAGGCAGATGAAAATGAGGTCATGAAGAATGAGAGCTCCATGGGGGAGGCAGATGAAAAAGAGGTCAATAAGAGTGAGGGGTCCATGAAGGAGGCAGGTGAAAACAAGGTTATTATGAATGAGAGCTCAATGGAGGAGGCTGATGAAAAAGAGGTTGTTAAGTATGATAACTCCATGGAGAAGGCGCATGAAAAGTGCAAATTTATAGACAAGACCAAGGGTGGTGACTATGAAAATGTGCCTAAGAAAGAAACTGAGGTTCCGGTGGAGAATCTTGAAGAAGAGCACAAGGTTATTGAGAATGAGAGCTCCATAGAGGGGGCAGAGGGAAATGAGGTTATTAAGAATGAGAGATCTATGGAGGAGGCTGCTGAAAATGAGGTTGTTAAGGATAAGAACTCCATGGAGGAAGTGCATGAAAAGTGCAAAGGTGTAGACAAGGCCAAGGGTGGTGACTATGAGGATGTGCTTGAGATTATTGAGGTTGTTAAGGATAAGGACTCCATGGAGGAGGTGCATGAAAAGTGCAAAGGTGTAGACAAGGCCAAGGGTGGTGGTGACTATGAGAATGTGCTTGAGATGGAAATTGAGGTTCCAATGGAGAATCTCGAAGAAGAGCACAAGGTTGATGAATATTGCAATGGTCAAGACAAGGGTGAAGGCAATGAGAATGTGATTCAGAATGAAACTGAAGTTCCAATAAATGACAACAACTCTCTGGAGGAAGAAGCTGATGAAAAGTGCGGTGAAAACACTTCTGTTTTGCAGATAGATTATGATGGGAAACTGGAATCCAAGGATGCAGCTTCTGCCAAGGAAGGAAGCATCGTAGCTGACAATTTGATGAGTTCTCCTGCTGAGATCCCAGTAACTCAGACAGATGAGCTTGAAAATGAGGTATTGATCGATGTAGAAGTGACAGAATCAGAAGATTTTGCAATTGAAGCTTATAAAAGCCACCCAAGTGCTGAAGTGTGTGAATGGAATGAAATTGATTCATTGTATGATGTATATGTAACTCCTGAAGCGGAGTTTGCTGGGGAGAATCATGAGCTTCCCCCACTGTCTCCGAACAAGATCTCAGTTATTCAAAAAGTGGTCTCACTGTCACATCCTTCTCCTTTCACAAAAGGTCTTGCAGCCTCACCTTTGACAGCTGAACGGTTACCACAATTTTCTTGCCACAAGTCATCAGCCAAAAGAGAATCTACAGTGAGAAGAAGAGCTTACTTGTCAGATAACAAGGAGATCCTGAACAAGAATGACAAAGTCGAGCAAAATGTGGACAAGGAAAACAAAAGCAAGGAAATTACCAAGGAAAACAGTGTGTCATTGAGAAGAACAGCTTATTTGTCAGATAACAAGGAGATCCTGAACAAGAATGACAAAGTCGAGCAAAATGTGGACAAGGAAAACAAAAGCAAGGAAATTACCAAGGAAAACAGTGTGTCATTGAGAAGAACAGCTTATTTGTCAGATAACAAGGAGATCCTGGACAAGAGTGACAAAGTCGAAAAACATGTGGACAAGGAAAACAAAAGCAAGGAAATTACCAGGGAAAACAGTGTGTCATTGGATGACAAGAGTCTTAGGCAGCTGAAGAAGATGTTTAAGGAAAAACTCACTCTTAAAAATAATGAAAAAGACATCACTCAGGTAAGATATCCTCAGCTTGAATAATATGTTTGATGATTTATGGATTTTACGGTCACTTCAACAGATTTTCACTGCTCTTATGTTCTGTTCTTCTAATGATTAAGCAGGCAGGAAAGGCAAGACAGGCTTTGCAAGCGCTACCAAGTAACATTGCTGCCAAAGAGACTGAAACAAATTGAATTTTCCCTCTAAACAGGCTTTGCAAGCATTGCGAAGTAAATAATATGTAGCTGCCAAAGAGACTGAAGCAAAATGAGTTTGCTTGCTACCTCTGGAGGAGTTTCTGTTAGCAAACCTTCTTGGTTTGCTTTCTTATGCATTTTGATAATCTTGATTGTAAGAACCTCTACAGAATAATTCATTGTACGTTTTTTTCGTTGTACTTTTTTTTCGCATTGCAAGGGAAAAGCTAAATAGTATGTACAATATCCGATTTCATACTTGAGTTTCTATGAACTTCGTTACCTTTCGTCGTCCGTGTAATTTTGTTACCCCTACAAGAACAGGACATTTGTTAGTTGAAATAAATAAAAACTCCGAAATAACATGCACCACAGTACATGCTGTGTTAGCTGAGGTTTGCAACCAATTTGAAAGTAAAATGTATAAATTTGACGCCGTGCCTGAGATGGTGGCCCAAGCATCGGAGATTGCTTTCCCAAACGAAAAAGAATTGAATGTCGGGTCTGGAATCACACCAAATGACAAACACCATCTCTATGCTTTGGGCGCAAATTCTCTCCATTGCTTCACAATCTAGCTTCAATCTCCGATCCAAAGCTTAATGGTTTCTTTTCGAACAAGTTCACTCCAATCAGCTCTAACCCTAACCCTAACCCTAACCCTAATCCTAACCCCACAGTGCTCGTTGCTCACTGTGGCGCGGCTGGGATGGCGCAATCAGGCACCCGCCAAGTCACGAATTGGGTTAAGTACGTTTTCGAAAGTTCCAAGGCTGCATTTTCAGGACAAAAGTTCTGGGGCTACCGGTTTGCTTTTAGGGGTGTGGTGGGCAGTGGTGGTGCAGAAGGCAGTAGTGGTCGAGTTCAGTTTGGGTTTGCGTTGGGACAGCGGCAAAAATTAGGCCTGGGCTGTGGTGTGTGGTTGGTGGTCGGCTGCCATAGCAACAGTTGTCCTCCCATGGAGAGAGGACTTGATTTTTTTTTTTTTCTCTTTTTTTCCGACTTTTTAAATCAATTTAATTAAATATATAAGAAATTATTGGGTAAAAATGCATCACTTTTGACCTTTTATTCTGTAAAATTTAATTAATCATATATGCCTTAGAATATTGCATATTTGGCGAAATAAGAACTCCATAACACAACCGATTGAAAATTTTGATGGAAAATAATGACTCCTAATGGAAACCTTACAAAAATTTTGATTGGATGTAAATTTTAGTAAGCTGAAAGTTTAAATACAAAATCCAAAATTAAGATAGTAAATATGATATTGACTCTAGCTATAATTTCACATATTAATTTTTTTTTTCAAGTAATAAACATAAGGTTATATTAAACAAGATATAAACATATATCCCACTAGTTAGTAGGTTAACTTATATCAACAATACAAAACACAAACATCAAACTCCCAGTCATTCTCACATAACTTTACATTTAGAAGAAAGCACTTTCAAGTCATCAACAAGAGCCACCAATAGCTGATCAAGAGAGATAAAATATTCTAAATCTTGCTACTTGAACGCCATCAACACCAAAATATTTACAACTTTGTTGAGCTCCCTTCGCTGGCATATAATTCTAACATCTATTATACTACAGATTTTTTCCCTACAAGCATGCAAAACATTCCAATATTTAAATAGTAAATTTCAGTGATTGTTGAATAAAGAAATTGTAACCTTCGAGTCATGTTAACTTCAACACACAATAAATTCATTTTTGTGCAATAAGAAAGAACTTGAGAGCCCATAATTCAGCTGCCAAGGCATTAGTCAATAGTCATGCCAATTTTCCTTGCAAAACCCAACATCCACCATCCTTATTCATCCTTAATGACACCTCTAACAATTGTTCTCCCAATGATTGAATTACTCCATCGGTATTTAATTTCACCCATTTCTCTAGAGAAGCCAACCAAGATAGAGCTTTCAAATGTGTTTCATAGACCTCCTTCTCCTTTTTTGAATGTCCCAAAAATTCATGAGTCTTGGTATAAATCTTCTATTCCATAGAAAACAAATTAGAATTTTCATCAAATAAAACTCTATTTCTATCATACCATGTAAATCATTACCTAAAAAAAAAAAAAAAAATGTAAGGCTCGAGGAAAATTATGAGAGTGCCTTTCAACTTTTTATATAAAAATGATTCTTGTAATCCACTCAATAAGTTGTGTATGCTCTCCATATACATTCCTCAAACAATCTCTCCAAAATCTTTAATGTTAGGAATCTCAAACGTCTTAAAAACATACCATAGAACCTCCATGGTAGATTGACATCAAGGACAATGAGCATCCTCTCTAATTTTTCATTTCCTAAGATTACTTGTTGTAGGTTGACTATCATGTACCACCCTCCATAAAAATAACTTAATTTTTGGAGGTAAACACGACTTCGAAATCCATTTTCATTCTACTCTACCAGCAACATGTTCAAATGAGATTCTATGATATATATCTCAACTAGTCATATACATTTTACTCTCAATTAACCCCCCTAGAGAGTCTTCTATACCATCTCTCAATAAAATTAGACCCATCTAATTACTTAATAAATCAAATATGGCAAATCTTATTTTGTTTTCAGCCCAAGCATTCACAAACACCCATCAATCATGGATAGATAAATTCATGGTGTCAATGTGTACCCTTGAATTTTCTCTTTAACTATTTCTATCCCTCCCCATTTATTAAACCAAAATTTGGCCGTGCACCCATAACCCAATAGTGTAAGACCATTCTCTATAATCCAATACCAACCCTTTGCTGAATCCTTAAAAGAATTAAAATCCATATTTACACCTCTTCCTTCCTTCTATCATAAGGATTTGTTTTTTATATTTTGACTTTATCAACTCACTTCACAAAGCCTTTCTATTCTAGAACTCCCATATTCTCTTAACATTAAAGGCCTTGTTTCTTATGGTTAAATTTGCTAATCCCAACCCAACATACTTCTTTTCTCGTGATATAGTAGCCCAATTGATCCAATGCATTGTTCTCCTAGAATTACTTCCTTCCTAGACAAAGTTTCTTGTAATTTGATTTATTATACCCTCTGGAATCCTACTAACTTGCATGTAATAAGTAGGTAGGGCATTTAAAGTGGCCTAGTTTAAAACTATTCGCCTAACCATACTTAATTTTTTTCCCTTCCACCCATTTAATTTGCTTTTCACTCTATCTACCAAGAACGAAAATTAGATGGTCTCATTGCCTTTCCATCAATCAAAGGAAAACCCAATATTTTCCAAACTCTTTCATTTTTTTTTTTGTCCCCCTTTTTCCACTATTTCTTTCCTCTTGCTTTTTTAATTTTTTTTTTTTTTAAAGAACACTCTTGATTTGTTTCTAATAGCAGTCAATCCAAATAACTATCTAAATTGATTCAGAATATTCTCCATAGTTTTTGCTAATTTTTCTAGAGCCTTTGCTAGCAATATAATACTATCAGCAACGAAAATATGCAATAACTTAAATCCAAAGCCTCTTATCTTGAATGGTTTCCATTGTCAATAAATATGGTGAGATTGGATTGCCTTACCAAATGCCTCTAGATGCGTAGAATTTTCTGTGTCTCACCTTTTACATAATTTCCATAGAAATGGAGGAGATACATGAGTAATTAACTCTATCTACCAATTAGGTAGATTTAATCCCTGAAGTGCCTAATGGATAAAACCCCACTCTAGACAATCCTATGTTATATGAATGTCTACTTTTACCACAATCCATCCCTCTTTCCTTTCTTTTTACGGCAACTGTGTAGTACTTCATTCATTAATATAATGTTGTCACTCAACTTCCTTCCAAGAATGAAACTACACTAAGGGTGAATTATTGTTCTGTAATACAATTTTGCATGTTGAATTTTTATTATATTAGAAGTTGTTCTATAACAAAATTTGACTCAATCTATCTTCATAAAGCAATTTTGAAAAATCGATGGTTTGTTTCTACTTACCATAAAGAAGTAATTTGAATTTGAACCCATAAGGACTAGACAAAATGGCCCTTAGAATTCTTAAGAAAATGCTAATATGCCATCATGAATTTTAAAAACCAGTTTTTAAAATGTTTAAATATGGCTTCAAACCTTTTAAAATGATCTATACATCTCTACTACCGATAATATAATAAATGGAGATTAGCCCTTTAATATTTTATATATTATTGGATATATAGTTTATGACAGGGATTGTAGTGTGATCAGCGGTGGGCTGGAGAAGAACAAATGTTTTTAGTTGTCCCTTAAATTTTAAAACAAAATTTAATAATTTTTGCGGTTTAACCCTTCCGGGTTGTAATCAGCCCATTAGAATGCAAAAGATGCAATAAAACAGTTGATTCAAGACTGAAGCTAGGGTTACTGCTACATAGAGTGGTGGAGACTCATCTTGATCAGAGAATCTGGAGCAAATTTTTCCTCTGTATTTTGATGAAAGTAAACAAAAACTGGAACCCAGTTATGGGTACTAACATTGTAACAGTGGAAAATATACAAGACTATACATGGAATTGTATCAGTAGACTCTAGTATTGAAAGCTTATAATTCCAATCAAACAGCTGACCACCAGCCTACGTATATACTTCTAACTCAAGGCTAGTAACATCCATCTTGATGATTGGATATTATTGTTCAGTATTATACCTTAAGAATCAAGAACCTTCGTGAAAATCACATTGGCATACTTAGCAATTGTTGATTCTGGGGATTGACGCAGCTTTTCAATTACAGACAGATGCTCAGCTGCACGAAGAAATTGTCTGCATGGCAAGTGCGTGCACATCTTTGCCAAGGAGAAAAGGGCTATTTTCAGAGGCGATTCATTAAGAGCGTCTCTTCCGCTTGGATCCAGAGCTTGTACTGAAGAATCAGCTACCAGTTTTAGCAGAGCCTGCAAAAAACACCACTCAATTTATTAGCACACAATGTGAAGGCAATTTTTTTTTTTTTGGGGCCAACATGAAGGCAATATGTTTTAGAAATGGTAAAAGCTCCAATGCTGTGGACCACATCAACTGTTGCTATCCCTTTTAAGGTTCTATCAATCGTGTTGCAGCACAGAAATCTTACATTTACAATCTTTTTATCGAAGTGCTACCTTCATATTGTATCATCTAGTGACAAATCTTAAGCATATCACAGAAATAAAGTAGGAATGTGAGATGAAGCCTGAACAAAGATTTAGTAAGATTTTTCTCAGAAATAAAACTAATTCGAACATCTAAAAGACAGTCAGAAAATTGCTCAAAGCATATTAGCTCATCCAAATTTCATTGATAGCTTAACCCTCCAAATAGACGGTAACCACATCCAACTTCAAGTGCTTGTACCTGCATGGCTCCTTTAGACACAATATCTTCACATAGTTTATTGGAGTTGCGAACAAGATTACTTAGTGCACCAGCTGCATTTGCTTTAGTCTTGTCTTCGTCTGTTGAAAGCAACAAAGCTGCCAGTTGAGGTATTGATCTCCTAAGTTCCTCATACAGTGTATCATTGTGGTAGGCTGCATTTCCGATCTGCAACATACACATGCAGGTATCATAAGAGAGTTGAGAGGATTTTGAAGAAGACCAGCAGAAGTCTGTCATGCCTTCTATGCTGTAATAACTGGTACTACTAAAGTTGGCATAGTTTACTAGAGGCAAAACAATACCGTAACCGTGCAATCAAGCAAAGTAGAGTTCAACACAATTCTATGAAGTAGAAAAGAGTTCTTACCGCAAAACAGGCAAATTTGCGGGTGCGTTTGTCCGGGTCCGAGCAACGATCTATGAGCATATCAGTGATTTGTTGTCTAGCCTGCAGAATGCCATGAGATTATTACATCAAATGGAATATAGTTACCAAAAGAATGAAGACATCCATGCCGACTTCTGTGTACATCTTATGACACATAACTTCCTCTACTTTGAGATTTTGAAAGCATCCAATTCCGGAACTTACTAGTGAATTGTAAAAATAGGCACTATGTCTGCACATGTTACCAAGAGCACTGCAAGTTTTTGCACGAATATTGCAATCATTGTGAGTAAGAAAGTCCCTCAGGATTTCCAATATTGATGCTGCATGGATGCATTCATAGAAGGCCTGTACACTCTCATAAAAGGAAATGCATCAGGTGCCATTAAAGAACATAGAAGAAAAATAAATAAATGCTGTCCAAAACCAAATTTTGATTTTTTTTTTTTTTTGATGAGTCAAATTTTGATTTTTGGCTATAATTTTGAGTCAAAATAGAAAGTAATGATCCAAGTTTTAGGGTCTCCCCAAAAGTGGGAATACAAGAAAAAGAGATGAGCATTTCTTATGTGTGAAGATCAGATTGCAGTGATGATGAAAAGAGCCACCATCTAAGGGACTCAAAATTGAATCTTGTCAGAGTTCTATTTGCAGTTGTATAAATGGAGAGGAAGTATAACCTTATCCATTCGAGCTATATCAGATATGATCATCAGCACATCAAGTATGACCTCTTTTGGGCTTGAATTGTCCAGCAATTTCTGCACTCTCTTTGGATTTAGCAGGCCCTTTCCCACTACTTGAACAGCAAGTTGAGGATACCCTACCATTTTAGCAATAAAGGCCACTACTCTTGCAGAATCTTTCAGCTCTACATGCTCCAAGCACCGTAAAATGATGCTTGGCATGCCTACCTGTAAAATAAAAATGGAATAAAACTCTGGGCAGAAGGCCTCCAATAAATTTCTCTAATGTGTAAGATGTTTTCTTTGGAGACTTCCTATACATGAACTCATCATGGATTGGTTCTTACATGCTTGAATCCACCCTAACTTTTTCAAGATCATCTAACTTCTACCTTATGTACATATTTGGAACAAATGCATGCACACCTTCAGAAAAAGTTACATAAAAGCTACAAAGTACAAGTCCTTGCATGCAAACATCCATGCCACACACAAATGCGAACACAGAAAGAGAGGAAGATCACCTCTAAGAGGATTTTAATATATTTTCCCATGCTTTCCTTCATCGTTTTCACCATGTTACTATCTTCCATAAATGCCATTCCACCAGGCATCCCCTGGTTGAGGAGAAACCCACTGTTTAAGGAAGTAGTGGCAGATGGCAAGCCAGAAGAATTCTGCACAATAACAAAAGGCAATGCTAAAAGATCAATAGCTGTATATATCAAATCCCTGACACCATTCTTCCCTCCCCCAGGTTGATTCCAGCATTTCACAAGTTTCAGGTGCACATCAGAAATTAAACTGCATATTAGCTTGATGGCTTCAGTCCGAAGGATTATCTGATGAATTGCTCCAGTTCCATCAGAAAGGCAGTAAACAATTGATGAGACTGTCCATAGAACTCCAATGGGAGATAAACCAAGTCCCCCTTTCTCATTCTCAGTTTTCTCCAGGTCCCAACAATTATTGGACAACAGCTCAAGTAAACGTAAATGGATAGCTTCTGCACACAACTGTTGAATAGATGACCGTCCTCCCCATTTCAAAGTTGATTCTAACAAACCAAGATATCCATCCTTCAAACCATGCCAGAAAGAAAGCTGAGGAATGGTAGTACCTATTTCATTTTCATTGGATGACAAAAAATTTATATTATCACGGATGATGGAAGTCTCTGGAATCAATGGCAGAGCTATTTCATGGATGGAGGTTTCAATAGAAGTTCCGGCTTCAAGAGATAAGATAGATGAGAAGGCAAGCATGGCTGATGCTGACTGAGGCTTAAATGAAGCTCTTGATCCATTTTCAGAAGTGAAAAATTGAGCAAGGACTGAAAGTCGAGAAAGCTGGTTTTTTGGAGAGGTCGTAAGCATGAATAATGCAGAGTTTCTTCCATAGAACTTTAGACACTGTGCTACCGTAGCCAGTGCAATACATGAATGAATAACCAAGATGGAGAGGTTGGTTGATTTAGAACTTGAATCATCTATTTCTACAACTTGAGGATCTTTGCTTGATGATGAGGCACACAAAGATAACAAGGAAAATATTTCTGAGATAATAGTGCCATCTCCTCCTCCACTGACAATAGTGGTGACCGGAAGTGAGCTGGGCAGACCACACAGAAGATTTGGAACAATTTTGCTTTTCAAGCAACATCTTGATAGCAACTGCAATATAAAGATACATCATTTTACCAGGTATATAAACTATGAGAAATATGTGAAGCTACTAAAGTTAGCCAACAATTTATTCTAGCGGTCAGTTATTCTATAAAGCATTATTCATTAAGATAGTTGTTCTGCAACAAATGATAGTCCAAAATTTTTCAATGTGGATGAAACTTCATTATACACTTGAACAGCAATAATCACCTGAAGACCAGCGGAAACTGCAGCATCAAGATGCTGATGGAGACAATAGTAAATAGAGATTTGCATGGATTTCAACTTGAGGAAGGCTCGTGCAAATGTATCAATTACTTCTGTTGAGTCCTTTCCAACAAGCATACTCATTCCATCTTCTTTGATTTCTAATTGGGACAGGGAACCACTATACATGGCATCTAATGGAAACAAATAAGTATGTTCCCTAGAAGAGAGGATTTCCAGGACATCAATCAATGACCACAGGGCTTTACATCCTTCACGAGCAGCTCGCAAAAAGTCTGAAGAACCAGCTGCCAGACTGGTGCCAGCTGTTGCTAAGCAAAGACAAAGATTATTCACTAAACCAGAGGTTTTTGCATGGTCCATCATGCATTTTACTGTCTCAACCACCACAGAAGGCATAGAGGCTTCCTTTGAATACACTTTTAAACTGTGTGTGACTTTAGATAGTATCACTGCAATGCAAGCACTGGACTCTTGAAGAATCCTTCCAGATTTGTCTTCACTACAACTGATAATCTGCACATCACAAGAGAAATGAAGCTAAAAGCATACTGGAGACAAGTAGACACGAAATGGCTAATGCAGCTCAAAGAACATTACCGAGAAAATTTCAACTATGGCAACCCAATGCCTGAAAAAAGTGTTTGTAACTCCATTTCCAAATTTGTCAACCAATATCCTGACTATTGATAAGCCCTGTTAAAAACCGAAAAAGAAAAAAGAAAGAAAGAAAAAGAAAAAAAAAAAAAAGAAGAGATCACATAAGCTACCTTTGCCTATTAAGAATTATAAAGCACAGAAAAACATTCTGAACAACTAAACAGAGGACTTGATCCTGTTTTCACAATGGAGTAATGTGATTAGTAGCGAGAATGCAAAGGAGCAGTTTCCTACCCTTGTTTTTAAGTCACTGACGTCCAATGACTTTAAGCTAACTATAGTAGCTGTAAAACCAAGTATTTCAGTAAGTATCTCATCAAGTAAACCATTAGAATGGATCACTCCAGCTGCAACTAAGTTTGACATTATTTTCAGTGACTGGCTTGAAGTCAAGACATCTTGATCCCTACAGAACATTGATGAACTTCAACTCAGCAACTAAGCTAGCAAAAGAAAAAAATCATATCACACAGTGCCATACAAATAATAATTACAAGATGCCACTTAGCTATGTTGTGACCTCTTTATGTTTCAATAATTAAGGACTATTACCATTATAGAAAATCCAATGGTGACTGCACCAATTAGTAAGTCAGCACATATAAAACTTTATCATGTCAAATTCACCAGAAGTCTAATTTTCAACTTGATGGAATACAACAAAACTAACTAAGTTAAAAGTTTAAGCATGTAGATTTAGGTATACAACTTTATAGTTTCTCTACCCAGTGGCATGAGGCATTTATTGAAGCCCATTATTTGGAACAATGGAACAACAGCTAAACAAAGGCAGCAATTCGAAATCAAGACCTCCCCACTGGGATACCATGTTACAAGTTGAAGATGCAACAAGCGAAGGCATGAAGTGATAAAGCAAAAGAAATCTAACAAGTGTAAGTAACGTAAGATTCAGTACATAAAGTAATGAGCAAATTAGAGTATGAATCAAGTTTTGGCAGATACACATGAAAAATAAAGCAAGAAGGACAAACAAAAGTACCCGCAACTTTTGGATCCTTGAGACCATTTCCTTAAAGGCAGTAGCACAACTGTCAATGCTTCTTTATCTTCAGCAATCATTTTTGCACCTTTGACAGTGCGAGAGTAATTCTCCAATTTGGCCAGCACCTGGCAATCTAAGAATTCCAAACTTGTGTAAGGTATTATTCATCTAAATGTTTTTGGGACACAATTATTGGCCAATTAATCCAAATCTCAAACATCAATCAAAGGAATAAACAGCATGGCATAATACATTCAACTTTTCAAGTTAAACAAGTAATTCAACCAACAGTTAAGAAAACCTCAGAAGTTAAACCAAAAACCTGTTGCCCAAAACCCCAAAAACTTTTGTCCTTGCTTCAGCTTTAAATAAGTTCAGATGTCAAAGGTAATTAAGATTTCAATGTCATCACCTATTTTGAGAAAACAAGAAGCTAAAAATTTCAGCACCTAAAAGAAGCCTAAAGATGTTTCCACTGCTTTACTGTTTTTCTTATTATCTTCTTTTTTTTTTTTTTTTTTTTTTTTTTGGTCTTGATGATTCAAATAGATCAATGCTCCAAGCAAATCAAGTAAAATATGAAATAAGCTATGAATTATAGAATTTTAAGACTTCTCTTAATAAAAGAAGACAACAAGCAATTAATCTATTAACAAATTCTAAGATAATTTTCCCATAAAAGCCCCATCTTGACACACACATCTGTTAAATGCAAAACACAAAAAGCAGATTGCAAAAAAAAAAAAACGAAAAGAAAAGCTTTATTTCACCAGAACCATTGCAGAATAAACTTAGGGCACAGGCCAGAAAAGAAAGAAGCTCAGATCTGGCTTTGTTACTTTGCTTGCAAGAATACTCAGCAATTGCAGCCATAGCTGACTTATCTTGTTAAAGCAAGTTATGCATTGTAAATAAAATATAGGCTGACAACGTTAAGATGGCTCCCTTAGTAGTTTACCAATTAAGCAGTACTCTCTTTTAATCCTTTTTTTTTTTTAATTTAATACGGTTAAGTAAGCACCTGTATTTCACAATTGAGTTATCTAGTTTGAAATTCAAAGGAACCGAGTAGTGTAATTTTAAGCAACTAGCTGCACATTGTTGAATCTCTATAGAAATGGAAACCAGGACTATGTAGGAGATTGCAGCATTTGATTGCAATAATGGAAATATTAATATGTTCAAATATTTATGTGATATTTTGATAGAAAAAGAAGAAGCAAAGTGGTAGAGCATGCATTACCTGATTGTACAACATTATTGGGGCTCATGAATCCTGCGAACTCCTTTGGAGGTGAAATGTCACCTCTAGCTGAATCAGGAGTACCTGATTGAGCATCACTTTCTTGGCATTTAGCATTACTGGTGCCTATGGCATGACAATTGCTCTCACCTGTTGAATACTGATTTATAGTACCTAATTCACTAAACATTAAATGTATGAAACAAGCAAAGCATGTGTACCCTCAGGACTGCGAAAAGCATTCTGGATGACATTGCCTTCTTGACGAGGTCCCATATCATCTCTCTTGGCAACCAAAGGTGGAGCGTAAACCTCCTATGATATGATTAGATTGATCTTAAGACTTTCATCATGCAAAGCATGCAAAATCAGGCAATAAAAATAGGAAAGCTGCTTTCTTTTCACAGGGAACGAAAAAAAATCACAATTGCAATATTTCCACATCTCACATCTTCCCTTGGTTCTTTAAACTGAAAAATGCTTACACAACTTCTACTGTAAAAGAAAACATACCTCAGCTACTGTTTCATCTGAGATATCTTTAACAAACGGATGCTCCAGAAGAGCAGGCCAAGTCAGCCGATTCTGCGGTGTCTGTACCCCAAGAGCACAAGCCAAATGTTACTAAGCAAAATGGTAAAATTGAACGCAAATTAAAACAAACTTCAAGCTGGTGATGTATATCCAGTTGCAACAAGTACGCTACCTTGTTAAGCAATCCTTTCAAAAAGCTTTTGAAATTTACACTCATGTTGTCAGGGTATTTAACTGGATCCTGCATTGTGCACACTGCCTTAGCATTCTTGTAAAGTAAATACAACACAATCCCAATAAAAGCCGTTACCTTAACAATGTGCCGAATAAGAGCATACACTGAGTTTGTATAAAATGGAGGTTGACCGACAAATAACTCATACCTGTAGAGAAGCAGTTTATGCTAAGTGAAACTGAAGAAAGTAAAGTAGGAAAAATAAAGCTAGTATAATCAAATATTGTTTTGGGACTGTTGGCAACACATCTCTACAGTTAAGATTCTACAACAGCACTACTGCTGGTTCATGGAAAACACCTGCGTTCAGCATTTGCATTTGGAAAAAGAAAAGAAGAATGGTCAGCATGCAAATCTTTTTGCACTAAAAATAATCTAGAAGTTGGAATCTAAAGCTTTGTGAGAGCAAAACAATATTCATTGCTGGAGAAAATCACATGCATCGAGGTCAGCCAATACTCACTAAAGCTAGTAATCAACCAAAACAAACACGAACATAAAGCGTACAATATAACTCCAAGGGACCATAGATCAGCAGTGTGATTGTAGGGCTGTTCTCTGACCAATTCTGGAGCCATGTATAGAGGAGTTCCTAAAAAATAATTATTTTTGTTTTCAGTTAAGTTCCCCTGGGCTATGGCAAAGTAGGAAATCCAAGTAAACAGGCATACCTTTTATTGACCTTAAGACAACAGTATTCATGGACATTGCACGTGCAAAGCCAAAATCACAAAGCTGTAAACAGGAGGGGGAAAAAAAAAAGAAAGAAAGAAAGATTTGAATGTTAGAGTAATGCCAGGTATAAAGTCCACAATGGTTAAGAGTGATTATTGTAATGCACCAATAGAAAAAGCTATGAGTTGAAGGGAAAAAAGAAACAAGTGCATTAGACAAGTGAATTTGTACAAAAGAATAATAAAAAGTAAGAAACAAGGGGATGAAAAAAATACTTCAAGCCCACTTGATGCAGGAAATCATTCATTAAGTAAGCTTTCATTTGAGGTGCTAGAGCTTTTTCTCATGGAAAAAGCAAGAAGGTACTTAAGAAGAGTAAGGATGAAGTAATTACACACTTAAGTACTAAGGATCCTTGGCCATATCAACATAAACAATATATAACTATTTCAGATAATAATGGATATCATTTATGTTATGTTTGGTTTACTAGAATGAAATAAAGTTAGAATAAAATATTTTGTTTAATGATAGGGGTATTTTTTGAACAAAAGTTACATTCTATAAGAAATAATTATTTCTCTAATAAAGGAAAGGAATCAGAATTTCTTATTTATTTCACATTATATAAAATAAACATTTCTTATAATATAACTTTTTATAAACCAAATAAAGGAATAATTATTTCATAATAATAAAGACAAAATAACAATTCCATTTCAGTGAACTAAACACAATATTAAAGAATTGGCCCCTAAGAGTACTAGGCTTCCTTGCTTTAGTATGCCCCATGTGCTTTATATATAGATTTATACATATAATAGACCACTCTTTGCATAGCTTTTATTTTTAATAGATATCAAATAGCCAAAATTAAATTTCACTTATAGGTGCAGTTATTACTAGTTGCAAGTAACAAGTATTAATCCCCGTACCAAATCTATAAGCTTAAACTTTTAGCTTAAATGGTTTTAGAGCTAACCCTAACATTATATCAAATAATGAGGTTCTAAGTCCAAAACTCTACATTGTAATTCTACCCTTATCTAATCAAATCATCCATTTGATGACCTTTAGTCAAAGTGCCAACTTATAAGGGGAAGCACCATAAGACAAGTATAAAACACACACCAAATCTATAAGCTTAGACTTTTTTTTTTTTTTTTTAAGTTACAACCTTAAACTTATAAATAAGATGGCTATAGTGCTAAACTTAGTAACTCTTTAAGGTCAGCTACAAGAGATAGTTTAACAAACTCCATTTTCATATAAAGTAATGAAAACTATACATGTCAACTAACTGCTAATGCTAATGTAGAGCCACCGACTGTACAAAATTTGCTGAATCATAAATGAGCTTCTAAACAGGATCTATTTTTCTATTGCCTTGCTATTAGCAAGTTTGGATATCTTCCTTAAGATTGGCAAAGAAAATACACGCCATGAAGGTAAAATGAAAATTTCACCAATTAGAGGGAAGCCTAACTAGAAAATTTGTTGCGTAACACAGAAACCTCCAAACACTTGATCAAGAAGATGTGAAATGGTTAGGAAGCTCTTTATAAAGAGAAAAAACACCACCTAAGAAGACTTTAGTGGAAATTATGAACAGGAATTTCTAAATATAGATCTTATCAAAGACATGATATTAGATTGAGCACAATGGCTTGAATCAGCTAATCTAACTCATTTCCCCATTGAAACAGAACTAATTCTTGTTACTGTTATCGATGTAATTTTTATACTTGAATTAACAAGGTGAGCTTACAAAATCAAAGTTGCATATAGCATTTATGTCAGTGCCAGAATCACCATAACTCTAATTGTAGAGTAAATCCAAAACCAGAAAGTATTGATAAGTTGAACACCTCAAGGGACCAGAAATTACATATATCTTCCTTTTTTTCCCTAACAGAACTTTTGACTTGTGAATAAGGAAACCATAAATTTTCAAACTATCACGTTAATTTTTTACAAGAAAATAAATAAGCATTCTCTCGTTTGGAGAATTTGCAGACATTATATTCCATTTGGAACTGGAAAAAAGTCTCAGACCGGATGAAGCTCATAATCTAAAATAATTGGATCCAGATCATGAAAAGTCATAAACAAATAACAAAGACTTGTTAATTCATCAACCTTAACAATGGAGCTGGCACCAATCAGTATATTTTGTGGCTTCATATCACGGTGAATAATACGATTGGAGTGTAAATAATGCAGCGCCTTCACCTGAATTATGCAGGTAGCAGGAAAGTCAATAAAAAGTAAGTAAAGACTTATAAGAGATGTTCCCAGATGGATATATACCAACTGCTTTGCAATTGCTTGAACTTGTTCCTCTGGAAGACATTTATCATCCTCCAAAATCTCAAATAATTCACCCTGCACAAGCAGCAACTCAACAGGTAATGCAGTCAAGAGCAATCTCTCGTTTTTTTACTAAAAATCCAAAAAAAGAAAAAAAAAAGGCAACAAAGTTTGAGAGAAAGGAGATATCTACCTGAGCGAATTCTGTGACAACACAGAATTCCTGTGGACTCTCAAATGCATCAAGCATTTCAATGATATTTTCATGCTTTAGCTTTCTAAGAATCTGCAAATTTCATTAGCAAAAATTAATGAAAATTTTGTTTATTCATGCAAAATTGAGATCAAAACATCAATTAGTGGCAATTACCAGCAGCTGATTACTATTTTGTAAACCTTCCTTTCCATGCATACATACTGTTGACATATATGTAATATTATTGTGCTAGCTGTAAGATTTAAATATTAGATAGGAGATTTTATTTTCTTTCCTAATATAGCATTCTTGTAAGTGTATATATACACCATGTCATTATGTAAAAAGATTAAGAAGAAGAGGAATAATAAACTTATCTCTTTCCTCCTAAATTCTTCATGGTATCAGAGCCTAAAACTACTTTTTAGGTCAAAATTTTTTTTTTTTTTTCTTCTAGCGCGGTTTATTTTTAAACCCTAGAACGCCGTTCAAGAGGTTTTTTTTTCGAAGGAAGTTGACACCACCCATCCCAAGAGGAGCGCCACCCTTTTCCGACCGACCCTTTCTTCTCCGACCACCGGAAACCGCGCATGTGACTCACGCGCCACTTGAAGCTTCGGCCGGCCGTCGGCGCGTGGGAACTGTTCCAGCCACCGTTTTTCGTGGGCTTTCCACTGTCTTGCTCGCCCTTCTTTTCCAACGCCCTCCAACTGTTTTCCAGGTGATTTCGTTTCCTTTTAGGTTGCGTCCAGGTGGTTTTGCTTTAGGTTGCGCTCATCACTTCCCTATGTGTATTCATACGAGTTTGACAGTTTGTGTACGAGTACAGGTTTGAAAGTTTACGAACTATTCTGTTTGCTCTTCTGTTTAAGTCTATCGTCTTAATTGCTTGGGTTAACCGTTTGCATTATGGAAACTGATAAGAGAATTGCTGGAATTAATACTGATAATCTTTCACTGCAAATCAACCCTGTCAAGCTTGATGGGAACAATTACCTTGCTTGGTCACGGTCTTGTTTATTGTTTATCAAAGCTAAGGGAATGCAGGATTATATTACCGGTGTTAAAGTCAAACCAGTAGCAACCGATCCATTATTCCATCAGTGGGATTCTGAAAATTCCTTGGTAATGGCCTGGCTTATCAATTCCATGCAGCCCCATATTTCAAGAACATACTTACTGCTTGACACAGCAGCAAAGATAGGCATCTTTTGGAAGTTGCTAGGTCGCTTATGTTTACCATGAATCTTCCTAAGCTTTACTAGAGGGATGCAATTCTAATTGCTGCATATCTTATCAACCGAATGCCTCTTAGGGCTCTTGACTATCGGAGTCCTTTAGAAACCTTAAAAGGACAAAATACGTACACTGTTCATATTAAGGATGCGTTTGTTTTGTTCATATTAAGGATGCTAGAAAACTAGATCCACGAGCCCTTAGGTGTGTGTTTATTGGGTATTCACCAACACAAAAGGGTTACAGATGCTATCACCCTCAATCTCGGAAGTATTTTGTAAGTATGGATGTTACTTTCAAAGAGACTGAACCTTACTTCAGTCCAACCCAGTTATCTCTTCAGGGGGAGAATAATGCAAAGGAAGAGATGATACCTAGTTCTGTGACTCTTATTGATCTTACCCCAAGAGAAAATGATGGTCAAAAGGAGACTATTATCCAGGGGGAGAAAATTGGGCGTTTAGACAAACCTAATTTGAAGAGGTACTCGAGGAGAGACAAAGACAAGACAGAAGAAGCCATTGTGCAACCTACTCTCTGCTGCCAAGAATCCTCCTCTTCTGGTGAGTTACCTTTTGATGATTTAGATAAACCTATTTCTCAAAGGAAAGGTGTCAGGGCCTGTACTAAACATCCCATTTCTAATTTTGTTTCCTATGATTCTTTGTCTCCCTCCTATAGAGCTTTTGCCTTGTCCATTTCGTCAGTGTCTATTCCACAGGATTGGAAGGAAGCACTCAACGATCAAAAATGGAAGAGAGCAATGATTGAAGAAATGAAAGCCTTAACTAAGAATGAGACTTGGGAGCTTGTCGCCTCTCCACCTGGAAAGAAACTGGTAGGCTGTAAATGGGTGTTCACTATAAAACACAGAGCTGATGAATCAGTTGACAGGTTCAAAGCAAGATTGGTAGCTAAAGGATTCACTCAAACCTATGGAGTGGACTACCAGGAGACTTTTGCTCCAGTAGCTAAAATGAACACGATCAGAATCTTGTTATTATGTGCAGCCAACCTTGACTGGGATTTACAGCAATTTGATGTTAAAAATGCCTTTCTACATGGAGATTTAGAAGAAGAAGTGTTTATGGAGATCCCTCCTGGATTTGATAATGAAACAACACATGGGAAAGTATGCAGACTGAAAAAGGCCTTGTATGGATTAAAACAATCTCCCAGAGCATGGTTCGATAGGTTCAGCAAAGCCATGATCTCCTTTGGCTATCAACAGAGTAATGCGGATCATACGCTATTTATTAAACATAATGAGGGTAAAGTTACTATTCTCATAGTTTATGTTGATGATATAATGATGACAGGAGATGGCTCGATTGAAGAAACTTTTGGCTCAGGAATTTGAAATCAAGGATCTAGGGAAACTGCAATATTTCCTAGGAATTGAAGTTGCTAGATCAAAGAAAGGTATCTTCATTTCTCAGAGAAAATATATTATGGATCTCTTGGAAGAAACCGGCATGATGGGGTGTAAACCAGCAGAATCTCCCATTGAAAACAACCACAAGTTGCAGGCTGGAGTTAGTGATTCAGTTGATTTAGGGAGATACCAAAGATTGGTAGGAAGACTGATATATCTCTCGCACACTAGACCGGACATTACATATGTAGTTAGTCTAGTGAGTCAGTTTATGCATGATCCACGAGAATCACACATGCAAGCAGTATTCCGCATCTTGAGATATCTGAAGTCTGCTCCTGGAAAAGGACTGTTGTTCGCCAAGCATGGTCACCTTCAGATAGAATGCTTTACAGATGCAGATTGGGCTGGATCTCTAAGTGATAGAAGGTCCACCACTGGTTATTGCACACTTGTAGGAGGGAACCTTGTAACATGGAGGAGCATGAAACAAAGTGTAGTTGCTCGATCAAGTGCTGAAACAGAATACAGAGCTATGGCTCAGGGGATTTGTGAGCTTCTGTGGTTACAGAAGATATTGGAAGAATTAAATCTGTCAGATAAAGAAGCACCATCATTGTATTGTGACAATAAAGCTGCTATCAGTATAGCACAAAATCCAGTTCAACATGATCGAACCAAGCATATAGAGATTGATCGACACTTCATCAAAGAGAAATTAACTGAGGGCATCTTGAGCTTACATCATGTGACATCTGATAAGCAACTGGCTGATGTATTTACTAAAGGGTTGTGTCACAGGACCTATCATACTTTAGTTTGCAAGTTGGGCATGTGTGATATCTATGCTCCAACTTGAGGGGGAGTGTTGACATATATGTAATATTATTGTGCTAGCTGTAAGATTTAAATATTAGATAGGAGATTTTATTTTCTTTCCTAATATAGCATTCTTGTAAGTGTATATATACACTATGTCATTATGTAAAAAGATTAAGAAGAAGAAGAATAATAAACTTATCTCTTTCCTCCTAAATTCTTCACATACTATAAACCAAAAGTTTAGTTATAATTGGCAAAGCCAAGTACCATGTAGTGTCCCTATCATTGAAAACTAATGGCTTCCTTATAATTATCATCATGAAAATATTATCAAACTCAATCTTGATTTGGACAAGTTTTCATTAAATTTTGGAAGAATCATCCTTAAATTATTAATAAAAGAAAGACATTCATGAGAGGGAGAGCCTTTCCTTCATAAGATGAGAAAGGTGAACGTGGCTCTTTAAATATGTTGAGTGGAACCACAGGGCCAAAAAAATTCCCCAAGCTAAGACAGAACATCGATGTACAATACTTTGTCAACCATCTAGGTTTCAAGATGATAAGCCGTATGACGTGAATAAAGAAAATCTAATTAAGACAATATGAGAAAAAGTTTATGTTTCCAATAATTACTTTTGTGTAACATACACAAATCAAAATAAAAGCACTTCAATAATTCACGAGTTAACAAAGAACCACATGATATATATAAGTGATCAACGGACTATTCATAAATGAAGCATATGACAAGATACTAAGATACTCTTTTGAACATATCAAAGAGCTAACTCATCTATTAAGCAAACACCAAAGCTATAAATCAAGATCTTGAGACATTAAAACCATTTTTTGCTTTTGAGACATAATCTTAAAGCTAAGTGCGCATGCTTCAGTATATTTGTCTTTGGTTACAATCCAAGTGCACAAGTTCTTTTTTTTTTCACCCATTCCAGCAATGGACAAAAGATATTATATATACTTTTGCATTGCTTTTTTTTTTGATGAAATTTTTGTAGTAAAGCCAAGCTGCAAACAAATACAAAGCTCAAGCTGTAGAGCTAACTGGTCTGCCCAGCATATATTACAAGTCATGACCATGAGACATAAGTGTACACACTTGATGCACGGTTAAAACTCATGCATCATTTACAATTTGACTGCAGATAACCTTTTTTTCTTTTGAATTACAGCAGTTGCTATTCATATTAAATATGCTTTTCCATTTATGTAATGTTGTAATGAATTTTCATAGCTAACACCAAAGTACAAATAAAGCAATAGCTCAAGCTATAGAGGATAGTTTCTCCTCAAAATCATGATACTTAAAAGGATCTATTCTGAAGAAAATAATAACAAAGACAGAGATGTCCTAATAGATACAAACAGAAATATATATTTTGGTCTGGTGTTGACAAACTATAGCGAGCTATAGAGAGAAACGTCAAAAGATATTATTGAGGCAAGTCTTTTTTTAAGGATAATTTTACATCATGCAGACCTAGACCCAAAAAAAAAAATCCCTAAAACTAACTTGACACAAAACCTTTCAACTACCGAGCAAGACATCTTTCCCAGTGGTCAGTCAATATGTGTGGTCTCCGATTCTATCACCCATTACAAAAAGCAGCAGCCAATCAACACAACAGCCAGCCTGATTGGCCAATATAAACGCCCAATCTCCAGCATATGACCAGCACCAAGCACAGAGGAACTGTGATGATCTAATTCATTTCCTAATTTCATTATGGTATCAAAGCTCCAATTGATCCAAAAATCGACCAGCTTGATCTAAACATGAGTGGGAAACCCAAGAACACTCCCAGACTTAAACTGAAGTTCAGGTCCCTTGATCACCCAACTCTACCATGACAGTATCTTAGAGCTATCTCGTCTGTAAGAGTAGACCAAAACACATTGCAAATTACCCAACATAAACTCAACAGAGCAAACTTCAGTGAATAGTTCCAATCTGTGAAATTGGTTATTAAAGGGAAAGGTAAACTTGAATATGTGACCGGATCAACCACCATTCCAGACCATGAATCAGACGAGTATAGAGTATGGTATGTCGAACTATGGTCATGGCTTAGCTGATAAATTCCATAGAGCCCCACATCGGTAGAACATACCTCTTTTGTGAGACCGCTAAGGAAATATGGGATAATGTCCAAGAGATCTACTGGAAAATTCTTCCTAAAAATTTGAGCTCCGATCCAAACTTCATAATACCACTAAAGGGAATATGAGTGTGACTGAATACTTTAATCTACTTATGGAATTTTTAGCTGGAAGTGGATTTGTTTTATGAGATCAACTGGAAATGTGCTAAAGACGGAACTCAATACAACAAATTGTCAAAAAAGGACCAAGTATTTGACTTCCTATACGGATTAAATCCTGAGCTTGATGAGGTAAGAGGGTGACTCATAGGAAAGCAACCCGTTCCGGGTCTTAAGGAAGCTTTTGCAAAGGTGAGGCATGAAGAAAGAAAGTGTTAGGTTATGATGACCACCGAACAATCAAACCCGAGTTCAACCTTGGTAACAAAGAAAGGGATAATTCCTAGCACCTCCGCAAAGGAAAAACTGTGGTGTGATATTTGTCAAAAGACAAATCACTCTCGCAATACATGTTAGAGGTTACATGGAAAACCAGATCATTTAAAATTCAAACACTAAAAGGAGATAACCAGTACTAAGATAGCCCACATTGCAGAAACGGGGGCGCAAACTGCAAGAACAAAGATACAATCCAACATTGGGGTCAATCTCACGTCAGAGCAGCTTGCCATGTTACAACAAATCCTTAGGCAAACAAAACTTAATTCAGATATCCCTAGTGAGTCACCTACCATTGCCACAACTACTTAGAAAGGTATTTTTTTAAAGGTTCCCGAATGCCAAAAACAAGACGGTTGGATCATTGATATGGGGGCATTTGATCATATGTATAACTCAATGCACTTCTTTGATAATTTGGTGGAAAGTAATAACCTGAGTAGAATTTTGGTAGCTAATGGTAAGAGTGCTACATCAAAAGGAAAAGGAACAATCTTGATTGGCAACTTGAAGCAAAAAGAAGTATTATTTGTGCTTAAGTTAGGATATAACTTATTGTTGTAAGTAGGTTGACAAAAGACATAAATTGTCAAGTAACTTTTTTACCTTCATAATGTGTTATGCAGGACCGAGCTTTGTGGAAGATGATTGATTGTGCTGAGGAATCTGATGGCCTTTATTATCTATCCAGAGTTCAATCAAGGTCTACTTTTGATTCTCAGTTTAGGTCTTTCTATTCTGTTAAAAATAAATCAGAGATTATGCTTTGGCATAAGCACTTAGATCATCCTAGTTTTATGTACATGAAACATTTGTATCTAAGGTTGTTCAAAAATGTAATTTGAAAGAAATACTAATCTTATTTTATTGCCTTTTCATATAGGAATCGATGTCTATATATACAGGATTGATCTATCTATTTTAGGAAATAAAATCCTCTAATAATAGCTAGTTAATAATACACATTAATGTAGGATATTATACATTAATATACATATTATAACACTCCCCCTCAAGTTGGAGCATAGATGTTGATCATGCCCAACTTGTTACAAATATAACTAACTCTAACCCCATTTAAAGTTTTAGTAAAGATATCTGTCAACTGTTCTCCGGTCTTAACATGCTTTGTAAAGACCAAGTTTTGTTGTATCTTCTCTCGAATGAAATGACAATCAATCTCAATGTGTTTCGATCGTTCATGAAACATAGGATCAGATGCAATATGAATAGCTACCTGATTATCACACCACAATTGTGCAGGTATTGGCACCTTAAAGCCAACTTCAAGTAAGAGCTGATAAATCCACATTACTGAGTGTGCCATAGCCCTATATTCCAACTCTACACTTGAGTGAGACACAACATGTTGTTTCTAATCCCATGTTTCAGTCAGGCTGTTGAGACATTTGGTCTTAGCAAGAGTAGATCGGATCGCTCGGTATTCTTTAAGTGTTCTGACTCAGGTATGATTCTTCTTATTGTATATGTTGATGACATTATCATTACAGGAAGTGACAGTGCAGGAATCTCATCATTGAAGTCATTTCTTCACACACAGTTTCATACCAAGGATTTGGGATTATTGAAATATTTCTTGGGGATTGAATTGACAAGGAGTAAGAAAGGCATTTTCCTCTCTCAACGGAAATATGTGCTTGACTTATTAACAGAGACGGGCAAATTAGGTGCTAAGCCGTGTAGCACACCCATGATCCATCTCATCCTACTAGTGCTCTTGTCAGCCAAAATACAGGCCACTCTTCCACCTATAAGAAAGGGGGGGATGATATTCGCGGGCATAATTTAAGGGGAGTTGTGTGCTATTATTGTCATGAGCCGAGTCATACGAAGCGCACTTGTAAGAAATTGCAAAATCGCAACCTGAGGAAACCTTTTGCACACATTGCCTCCACTAACTCTACTGATGGCTTTTCCTCTAAGAAGAAAATTACAGTCTTTGCAGATGAATTTGCAAAATTTACTCAGTACCAGGAGGCATTAAAGGCTTCATCTCATCATGTGTCCGTCATTACTGAGACAGGTAAACCCAACACATGTCTCCTTTCCTCATTTTCCAACTGGGTCATAGATTCTGATGCCACAGATCACATGACAGGTAATCTTAATCTCTTCTCAACTTATCAACCATACATATCCCCTACAAATGTTACTCTTGCCGATGGTTCTAAGTCATGTGTTCTTAGCTCTGATACCATGTAATTTGAAAGAAATACTAATCTTATTTCATTGCCTTTTCATATAGGAATTGATGTCTATATATACATGATTGATCTATCTATTTTAGGAAATAAGATCCTCTAATAATAGCTAGTTAATAATACACATTAATGTAGGATATTATACATTAATATACATATTATAACAAAAAATAAAGACATTAGTAATTTTGAATGCAAACATTGTCTTTTAGCTAAAATTTTCAAAGAATTACTATTACATACATCTGTATCACCCATCAAAACTACTCCATCTTATACACAGCAATATTTGGGGCCCTACTCATATACTAACGCCCTCTAAACATAAATGGTTTGTTACATTCATAGATGATCATACACAAACCTGTTGAGTATATCTTGTAAAGGGAAAATCTGAAATTTGTACCATGTTTAAGCAATTTCACAAACTGATTCTTAATGTCTTTAAGGCAAGTATCCAAACATTTCGAACTAACAATGGGAGAGAATACCTCTCTACTGAGCTTAATAACTATCTCCCTAAATATGGAATTGTTCACCAAACTTCTTATGTTTATACTCCTCAAAAAAATGGAGTTTCTAAATGAAAAAACTGACACTTACTTAAAACAACTACTTCAATGATGCTTGCAACTTCAATACCTAACCAGTTTTGGAGAGATGTTATATTGGCAACTGCTTACCTCACTAACTATATTCCATCTAGTACCCTCAAGTTCCAAACACCCATTAGTGTTTTACTTGAATCTTACCCACATATTCGCTTATTTAATACACTTCCACCTCGAGTTTTTGGATGTACAGCCTTTATACTTAACAATTCACTCCATAAATACAAACTTAAAGCTAAGGCTTTAAAGTGTAGTTTCTTGGGATACTCCCCTATGCAAAAGGGTTATAAGGATTACTATCCTCCTATAGAGCGCTTCATCATTACATCTGATATTGTCTTCCTTGAAGAAGAACCATTCTACAACACGTCTTCCCCGGGGGAGACATCATTAGAAGAAGAGCAATGTTGTCTTCCATTGTTATTAAGTTCCGATCTCCCATTGTCATTAGAAATGCATGGAAACTTGTTATCTCCTACTAGATTATCTCACTCGGAAAACTCAACACCATTATCCCCTTTGTCTATGTCCCCTAAGCTATCCACTTCAGAGTCCGTTGAATCAAGTGGTCCTGAGTCAAATCCTTCACCTCAAAAGTTACCACCCAAATCAGATCAATCAATAAGTCATGGGTCTTTAGAGCCACAATGTATTTCTAATTATGTGCAGATTATAGTCCAAAACATCCTCAGCTCCATGTTTATTCAAGAAGGCAGAAAATTCCTCACCAAAGCCAAGTATCCAAGCTGAGGCAGTTGGTCCAGCAAAGTAGGGAAGAACTATCAATAGATGATGAGAAGGATTTACCTATAGCCTTGAGAAAGGAAAGAAGAACCTATGCAACATATCCTATTTTTAATTATGTGAATTATTCTAAACTCTCAACTCAATTCAGAAGCTTTGTAGCCCATGTAGATGAAGGGATGATTCCAAAGAATATTCATGAAGCCTTGAAAAATCAGAACTGGAAGGAAGCAATCCTTAAGGAAATGACAGCATTGCATAGAAACAATACCTGGGAGATAGTTAATCTACAAACGGAGAAGAAGCCAGTTGGAAGTGAATGAGTCTTTAGTATCAAGTATAGAGCAAATGGAAGTATTGAGAGATATAAAGCAAGGCTAATTGCTCAGGGATATACATAGACATATGGAATCGACTATGAAGAGACGTTTGCGACAATAGCAAAATTGAATTCCATCAAGGTTATCTTATCTTTAGCAACTAATCACGATCGGCCTTTACATCAACTGGATGTAAAGAACACATTTCTAAATGGAGATTTAGAAGAGGAGATCTACATGCAACCTCCACCTAGATTTACGTCAAGAAAAAATGAAGACAAAGTATGTAAGCTGTACAAATCTCTATATGGGTTGAAACAATCTCCTAAGGTATGGTTTAAGAGATTCAGTGATACTATGATTCGCCTAGGGTATATATAAAGTCAAGCAAAGCACACTATACTTGTGAAATTTAGCAATGATGGTCTAAACTCCATATTGATAGTTTATGTGGAAGATATGATCATTAATGGTGATGATCATACTGAAATTGTGAGGTTGAAGGAAGTGATAAAGAAGGAATTTGAAATTAAAGAACTTGGTGAATTGAAATTTTTTTCTGGGAATGGAAATTGCAAGAAATAAAAATGGGATTGTTATTTATCAAAGGAAATATTTACTGAATTTGTTAAAGGAGACTGGGAAATTAGGATGCAAGCCTGTAAGCACTATTCTCCCTCAAAACTAGAAGTGTTATACACCTGAAAATGATACTCCAGTGAATAAAGGCCAATACCAATAGCTAGTGAGTAGACATATTTATTTGTCTCCAACTCAACCAAATCTAGCTCATTCAATTAGCTTGATCAGTCAAATGATGCACGCACCCACTAAACATCATTTGGAGGGTGCAAATCATATTTTAAGATACTTAAAAGGAAACCCAAGGAAAAGATTGTTCTTCAAGAAATCTCAAAATAGGAACCTAGAAGCCTTTGTGGATGCAAATTGGGGTGGTGACAAAAGGATGGGAAATCCACATCAAGTTTTTGCACTAAACTTTTGGGAAATTTGGTTACTTGGAAAAATAAAAAACAATTTGTTGTAGATAGAAGTAGTGCTAAAGCAAAATACAGAGCAATTACACAAGGGATTTGTGAGATTATTTCTATTCAAAGATTGCTTCAAGAGCTACAAACAAAGGTGGATCAAGTGAATGTTTTCTATGATAGCAAATCTGCACTTAGCATTGTCAAAAACCCTCTTCAACATGATCTAATGAAGCATATACTTCTTGATCGCAATTTTATCAAATCAGAAATTAAGAAAAGTCATATAAAGCTTCAACACGTCTCATCCAAAAATCAAGAAGCTAACATCTTTACCAAATCATTATCCAAACAGTTGTTCAATAACATTATTTGCAAGCTGGGAGTCATAAATATCTATTCCTTAGCTTGATGGGGAGTATAGAAAAGTTTGAATTAATATTTTCGATTTTAGGCTAGGAGATTTATGTTTATCTATTTAGATTAGATCAAATCTGATCTAATCTGTTTTCAAGGCACTATCCTTATCCATAAGATATGCCATTTCCAGTGTAGATGTATTTAACTCCATCTAATGTACAGAATGACTTATGAGAGTTTCTCTCTAAAATTCATTTTCTAATTTCTTTACTTTGCAAAAACAAGCCTCAGCAGTTTTGATTGGAAATCAATGTAACAACTGAATAAGTAGGATTCCAACAACAGATATTGGTTTAGTAGCTTAAGGATCTATCTGGTTAAACCTATGTGATCCAAAAGGATCACAACCTTTTTTTTTTCTAATTCTTTTGTAATTAAAGCATCACGACTTGTTATTACAAAGAAATGAAAACTTAGACTGAAATAGATTGATATTTAACATAATAAACAAACTAACTTCAAATAAATAAACAAAAGCCAGCATGTGGGCATTATCAAGAGATGAAATCACACTCGGTTATTTCTAAAATTGATCATATACTTGTATGGAACTTTGATTTCCACAAGTAGCCTTATACAAATGCAATGAATGCCTTGCTAATTTTAAAGTGGTTAAATGCATACATCACAGCTCCATTGCCTTCCTAATTTTAAAGTGGACTAAAATAGATTGATATTAACATAATAAACAAATTAACTTCAAATAAATAAACAAAAGCCAGCATGTGGGCATTGCCAAGAGATGAAATCACACTCGGTTATTTCTAAAATTGATCATGTACTTGTATGGAACTTTGATTTCCACAAGTAGCCTTATATAAATGCAATGAATGCCTTGCTAATTTTAAAGTGGTTAAATGCATACATCACAGCTCCATGCCATTGCCATCCATGGAATTCTAGTTGCACGCACTAATTTCAAATCTTCACCTGGACTCATTTACCAAATTCATTCCAAACTTCCCTTCCAGAAAGTTGTTGCAAGTTCAACTACTAAGTGTTCTAACAATTTAGACTCATCTTATTCCAAGCAGCTCCAATAATGCACTCGCTTATTATCATAGAAAAACTTCATCACATTGCAACACAAAAACGGAAAGAGAATGACTCATTTACCTCAATTTCTTGTCTCAAATTGTGAATATCCTTGTCGCTTTTACCATGCTTCATAATGAATTTCATGGCAACAATCTGAAATCAGCAGTAGCATCATGGGCATGCTAACCATTAAACTTCCCATGTAAGTTAATTGACAGTGGTAGGTTGAAAATGAAATCACAAAGCAGTACCTGGGTGGTGTACTTCTTCCTCCCCTTATATACCTTCCCAAAGGAACCTTCCCCGACAAGCTCGATTACATGGTAGTCTTCAATACCCATTTCTATATCTATCCCCAGCCCAAAAAGGAAATCAAGCTGCAATTTAACTCTTGGGATTTGATTATTTCAAAAGTGTAAGCGATCGGAACTTCAAATTTTAAGCGCTTTTTGCTATCAAGAAAGCAAATAACACAACATCAATATCACCTGAGAGTATTCCGGGGGCAAATGCAGATCGCCCATCTAGATATCTAGCTAAGAATGCCTCAAACTCATCGAAAATTACATATTTCAAGAAGGAATAGACGAAGAGGAACTTTGAAAAGAAAGAACAGTAGAAATTGCAGTGCAGTGATGTGCTGCAGCATAGAAAACAAAACCCTAATGGTTGTGTATCACTTCGTTGGAAATGGAGAATTGAGAACCTATATTACCTGGGTTGACTGAGTGAAATGATTGAATGGCACTGATTGACAGTTGAAAATTCAAAATTATTGCTAAAATTTGAATCGAACGACGAAAAGAAAAAATCTGATCAGATGAGGGGTTTGTTTTGTAAGGATGGAAAACGTGAGGACTATGTCGTGTCGTGGGTGAAGCTTTCCCGCCTATGTATTTGAAAAGCGGGGCAACGGTGCAATGGAAACGGGGACTTCTATTTTTTAAAAAACAAAAAAAATTCCCCCTTATGTTTATGCATTATTAATTTATTACTTATGAAGGCCGGTAATCCCGTAAATAAATGCAATTATGCAAATGTTCGACCACCGGCTCATTTAAGTAGCATTTGGTTGTATTAAAAATGTGGTATTAGACTAGACAATTATTTTTGTTCTGCATTTAATCAATAAAAATAATTTAAATACAGAACAAAATGGCTAAATTTTTTACCATGTGAAATTCGATATAAATTTTGTGATACTAGATAAAAAATCGCTTTTTTTAAATTTTCCCAAATATCCTTCCTCACAATCACCCTTGCACATCATAAAAGAGGAAACCCTTTCTCATACCAAACGTAAGCATGGTTCCTTCTTCGTTGCTCCAACTATCAACTTCTTCCAGTTACCGATCGAGGTGAAACTGTTAGTAGAAATTGCCATCAAGCATTAGTTGTTGTCTTAAGGTTAGAAGATATGTTACTTGCAAAACCCAACCTAGTACCACGAGATTGCAATGATGAACGGTGGAAATGGTTTAAGGTAATAGTTTATTTTTTTTCCTCAAGTTTGTCCACAATGGTCATGATTACTTATAATACATTATTCATTTTTTATTTGTTTGTTTAGGAACATATTAGGGTTATCTAGGAGCATCTACATTGCAGTGACAACACCAATTGCAGATAGACTTAAGTATCAAACAAGGAAAGGGCATCTTGTAACAAATGTCATAGGTATATGTGATAGCAACATGAAATCTATCTACATATTAGCTAGTTAGGAAAGGTCTGCATCAAATAAAGTATTACATGATGCAGTAATTCAATCTAATGGTTTGAGAGTTACACTCGGTATGCACTTTAAAAAAAGAAATTATCTTGCATTTTTATCTTTTCAATAACAAATTTTCATGTAAATTTATGGGATTTCATTTATTTATAGGTTCATATTATCTAGTGGATGGTAGATATTCTAATGCACCAAGCTTTCTTTCCCCTTTTAGAAGTAGGTGTTATCACACTCAAGAGTAGGTTACAAGTCAACGTAGGCCTCAAAATCGTAAGGAATTATTTAACTATAGACATGCAAGGGTAAGAAATGTCATAGAAAGAGGTTTTGGAATTTAAAAAAAATGATGGGGTATTCTAAGGAGTCCATCATTTTATCCCATCAAAATACAATGTCGAATGATACTAGCTTATTATTTACTACACAACTTCATTCGAATGTACATATCACTAGACCCGTTGGAGCACGTTGTAATAAAAGGTAATGAAGCTCCTATTAGAGAAAATGGAATTGTGCAATCGAAACAATAGAAGCTATTGAGAAATGGACTCATATGAGGAATAGTTTAGCACAAGAGATGTACGATGAATAGAGGGCACGTCATAGGAACTAGAATGTCACTTAATTGTTGTACTTTCTTTGATTATGTATGTTGAAATATTGTCATTATTGAATTTTTGTTAGTTATGTATTATTGAAATCATTTGGTTATTGAACTTTGAATTTTATTTTATGATGTAAATCGAAATATTTTACCCACTATTTGTATGCATGACTTACATTTTTATTATTTTCCTTTTTACTTACAATATGGATGGGTTTATAGTCATGGACGATAGGGATAAAAAATCTAGCCATACTTGGAGCTAGGTTAAGGAAGAAACGTTATTGTTAGTACTAGAGAAGTTAGTTATTGAAGGATATAAATGAGCAGATGGCAATTTTAAAATTGGGGCTCATGAAGAAACTTTAAAAAAGATGAAAAAATACATTCCAGAAATAAATCTCAATGTCAAATAAATTGTTAACAAAATGAAGAGGTGGTCAATTTGTTGGCGGAGGCTGTTGATATGATGAACACTAACGGATTTGGTTAGGACGATGTTAAGAAATGTGTTATAGTTGACAATGATGAAGTCTTTGCCAAATATATGAAGGAATAATTAACATAATCTCTATTTTGAAATATAGTCATTTTTCAAAATTAATTCTTTATTGTTATAATAATTATTTCTATTGATATGTAAAAACACCAAAAGGTTAGTAATCATGCCAACAAGGAGTTTAAAAAGTTTGAAAGATTACATGGTAGTTTTGAAAATGATAGAGCAAATAGTAAAAGGGTTGAGACACCTACAGATGTGACGATAGAGTTACAAAATGAGGGTAAAGATACTTTTGAAGAAGAGATGAAGTCTGAAAAAGTGCCACAATCTACTGAAGCTTCTAGCTATGCCTCACGTGATCCATTTATGCAACCAACTTGCAAGTATCCTATGGTGGAATATGCTGTTTAATTCATATCTACATTTCAAAAGAGCATAAGTGATATTAGAAACGATTTTGCTTTACTTGCTGGGAAAATTACCAATCTTTTAAGAGATGATGTTGTTGCAAAGTTGAAAACTTTAGGATTATCAGAAAATAAAGAGTTGGATGTTCTTATGCAAATGGTGACAAATTCACAGTATGAAAAGTTTTTTTGAAGGCTCAAAGGGGAACATAGGTTAGCATTTGTTAGGTGTATTAGTAGTTGATTTTAAAAATGTTTGAAGTATTTGCGTAACTGAGGCTTCTTTCATTGACACGTTCTCGCATCAAACTTTTTTTCATTTTGTAATGGTTATGATTTACTTTATTAAGAGCACATTTGATGTGCATGTTCTGTTTAAATGCCAATCATGTGACCATATTTGGTATGTGTTAATCACATTGATAGCCTATTTAAAGTATTAAACTTTATTTTGATGATGATGCTAGTTTGTTAAAATTAGTTCCTATATTATCACCTATTATAACGAGGATATTGATTTAAATTATTTATTATTGGAATTTGCGAAATGCATCAAAATATTGTAATTTAATTAAAATTACAGTTACAAAAAATTAAAGCAAATTATTGTAATTTAATTTATATTAATTTGTTATAATATTAATATAATTAGCATTACGGTTATTAAATATAATTTATAACTTTTTACGACAAATTTTAAAAATTACTAATATAATATTTACAATGTATTATATTATTAAATATAATACAAATTATTGTAATTTATAATATGAATTATTAATTTTTCTCAATCACTAGATTTACACGAATTATTTTATATAATTTGTGGTATTACATGAATTAAATAATCTCTTCAAATAGTATTTTCTTACAATAATATCAAAAATATATAAATAACCATGATATCATAAAAAAATGATATAATTGTTAAAATTACCGTGTTTAGTGCAGTACTTCACAATTTCAAACAATTGATAACACAAAAATCCTTATCCAGTATTAAACATACCAAACGTGGTACAAAAAAATTTCTTATCCAGTTTTTCTTATTTTATACTATCTAGTACTAGTAACCAAGCACTACCTTAATTCACAAAAAAAAAAAAGAGAGCCCATTTAATAAACATGGTTTTATAGCCCGATTCATTTGATCAATAAAGAGTCAAGCAATCACAAATCATGTTAATTAACTTTGAGCTTGTTTGGAATTTTTTTTTTATCTTTATCTTATATGAATCTAATATGAAATTAAGTATTTAGGAAACCATTTTATCTGAATATTTATCTTTATAATTATGTTAAAAATAGTGATTGGAAAATGGATATTGAGAAATAAAAATTTACATATTTTTAATAAAAGAGTTTTAAAAATACATTTTATATAGTAGAAATAAGAGATTAGTTGGTATTTTTGTAAAAATGAATAAAGTAATTGATATATTAGGTATTTAATTTTTCAATATGAGTATGTATGTATTTTTATTTTCATCTTTTTACTATCTTTTTCTTGACAAATATATGTATTTAAACAGATACCAAACAAACGTTAGACGGATGAAAAAAAAAAAGATAAAACAAATAAACCCTTAACCTACTAACTATTGTTTCTTAATGTGTTAGAGCATGCCACCCTATAAACCCTTAACCCACTAAATGGGTTAAAGTGAGCTCTTATACAAGATAACCTATTTTCCCCATTAAATCAATTATATCTAATGGTCGTCATTTTTTTAAAATCATCCTAAAATTAATAGAGAATAGTTGTATGATTGCCTATTTTCTTTTTAAAATCTATATTGTATTAGACTATTTAAAAATATATTTATTTATTTTTTATAAAGTTGGTAGATTGCCTTTTTAGCTCACCAAACCTTTAAATAGGTCAATTTTGTGGGTTAGCATGTGATGTGCATCACTTATGAAGTGAATGAGAGAGATTAGGAGAGCTTTGGGATGCTAGGAGTAATGAGAAAGGTGTTATTGCTTAAATGTAGCTTAAATAAGGTGTTTAAATGTGTTGGAAAATGAGTTATAGATATTAAAGTTGAAGGAGTTGAAGTTTGGGACTATACTAATTTGGATGTTATAAGGGAAATATGCAATTTAAAGAAAAGTTTGAAACCTTTGGTGCAAACTCTGGACCTTCTTACGCTTAAGGCAAGTGATTTTTGAATAAAGCAAAAACATCCGAGCTCTTTTATGCATGAGCAATTGAAGTATAGGAAATCATAAAAAGGTATTAACCTTTTTGAAAAAGGTGCAAAGCATATCTTTGTAGCATTCTACAAATGTGTTGTTTTATATCCGAAAAGTCATAAATTGTTTCTTTTTCTATTTGTTTCATTTTATAACACTTTGTAATATTACTTTATGTTGTTTAATATAGTTTAAAAGTCATCGAGCATTAAGATATTTGTTTGAATGTTGACTTATTGCATGCAGAGTGTTTAATTGAGATATGAGTATAAAAGCTTGTAGACTCTTCATTTTTTTCATTAACTAGTGCATTTTGTTGATGGTTAACACTTTAATCTTTAGAATTTTGTCCTAAAGTAAGAGAAAGATCCCTCCTGAGAGAAAATTTTTGGAAAACACGTCACTTATCACTTGAAATTCAAGTGCAATGATTTGTGTTCTTCTTGATTCTTATCAATCCAATTGTCCAGTAGGTTGTGATGAATCAAGTGGCATTTTCTACATATGGTGCCAATGTTGACTTATTGTTTAGGAGTATCGTCTACAAGGACTTACCAAGAAATCATTTTCTAACTCAATCTTGATCTACGATCCGAGTGTTCAAGCACACAGGTTATTTCAAAACCAAGTTCGTGTTCATATCAACATGCTTAACCTTTGAACCCATGGCAAGCTAGGTTAGGCTAAAAATCTCTAACCCTTTTATTAGAACGGGACAATGTGAGCAAGTCCATTTAATAAGGTTGAGCAACTATTAGATAGGTACGATATGAGGTCTTACTTGTTTTCTATCCTATGGGTGTAGGTTCATAAATTTTGAAAACAGAACCTATCTATGACATGCAAAAACTAACATAAAATATACACCTTGTAAAATTATGAGATATAGCATATTCCATTAAATATATATATATATCATTTTATAACATAAAATTTTGAGGTAAATTATCAATAACCTGTTAGTTTTCCAGCGTGTTTGTAAATAGTATACTCATCAATCTTTCTATGGTTTAGCACATTTTTTCAATTACATTTCTCATGAACACATGCATCATAAACATGATAATATAGCTCTAAAAAATTTATTACAAAATGTTGTTATACTATTGCAATGTATCCTGAGGTTTAGGTCTACTTGTTTATAGTTAACAACAACATTGAATCTATTATGGTATTTTTACTAATACAAAAACATTTTGTAAACACAATATGGTAAAATAAACCAAGCTTCAAATAACTTCAACTATTTGTAACATCCCTCTAATAATTCTTTAGGAACAACAAATGAATGAATGATGTATTATACTTTAAGGTCTTTACTTTTTCCAATGGCAAATAAGCTTTGGCATTTAATACATGTTGAGTTAATAAATTTTATATTAACATTGAGAGAATTTTATGATGTAGTCACTTAAAAGTGACGATATACTGTAGTTATGATATATTATCTTGAATTACAGTACATAAGGCTCACTAACAGCACAAATGAAATTGACGATAGACTCCTTAGTATTGTTGACAACTTTCATGAAAATTGCTAATGGGTCTTATGTATTGTAGTTCGAGGTAATACATTGTAATTGCACCATATAGTCACTTTTGAATAACTACATTTTAGAATCCCTTGTTTGTTAATAATTTTTATAGAGTTTGCAAAGGGGGATATCATAGAACCAATATTCTAAAGTATGGGTTGCAAGGTAGATATAAGTTTTGAAAATGCTCAACCTCATATTGCTACTCATGGGAGCGAGTTTCAAGTTGTAACAAGGTTACTCGTTTATCCTTACCATTGAACTTAAATCCTTAATGTATTAAGCCAAGTTAGCCCACTAACCTATTTACACAACTTTGATTAGAAACATATAATCACTTTTAAGTGACTACACCTTATAATTCCTTGTTAGTTAATAATTTTTATAGCGTTTGTAAAGGGGCATCGTAGAACCAATACTCTAAAGTACAAGTTTCAAGGTAGATATATGCTATGATGATGCTCAACCTCATAGTTCTACTCATGAGAGCAAGTTTCAGGTTGTAGCAAGGTTACTTGTTTACTCCTATCATTGAACTTTAACCCTTAATGTATCGAGCCAAGTTGGCCTATTAAGCCATTTACATAACTTTAACTAGAAACATAAAAATTGAGAAAAAGCATGAAACAAACACAAAAAACAAGATGACAAGCAAAATATAAATATAATTATTTATAATTTCTATTTTGTTTTAGATTAACTTGCAATTATATCAATTTACATTTACTTTATATGTGTTTATTTTCTATTTCTTTAAATTTCAGCATTTTTTTAAAGCATCTAAAGCTAATATTGTATTTTTTTCCCTTAGATTTAATAACTACTAAAAAGTTTTAAAACACATAAAGTTGAATGACAAAAAAGAAGAAGAAAGGATCCTTTTTTTTATATAGTTTTTGAATATTTGCTTTACTTATTTCTTTTGTTTTCAATTTTTTGTTATTTCTATCATGTCAAAATGGTCTTGTTATTCCACCACCCCCCCCCCCCCCCCAAAATAGACTAATATTATATATGAATGGAGCTCAAAACATTAGTTATCTCTTTAGACAAAGAACAATCATTAACAAAACTAAAATCAAACATAAGAATAAATTCTAAAGAAGATGAATGTTTGAAAACCCAATTCTAAAGACACATCTTCATTTTAAAGTGGCATGCTATCCAATTTGTTGCACTATTTGCTTGCTACTTGACCAAGTTAAATTTGACTTCTTTAAATCTAGGTAGTAATTCTTTCACATCATGAGTAAACACCTGTAGAGACCTAGGTGATTCGGCATATGACAAAATAGCAAAGCAAACTATTGCACATTCCAATTTAAGAATGACCACACATCATAGCCCATCAACTTTGCATATTTCATTGCTTTCACAATTGCCAAAGCTTTAACTACTAAAGACCCAGCACCTCCTCCATACACAAAATTTATAGCAACAAAACCAACAACTACTGCTCTAATAGATGAATCAAATGAGCCATTAGAGTTTAGTTTAACGCTCATATCTTCTAGGATTTCATTCTATCTTAAGCGCCTCTTTATTATACTTAAACATTTATTGCCATCCCAACTTTTATATCATGTTTAGCATGGAGGAAGGAATTAGGAAGAAAAGAATATGTGAGGAAGGAATTGAGAGAGTATTTAATTCCTTTTTATCTGTTTGGATGATTAGGGCCAAGAAAATTGAATGAATTATAATCATTACAAAAGACGAAATAGAGATATAATGCACAATTACTAACATACCCTTAAAATTATAAAAAGATAAATGGAAAAGGGAGCAAATTAAAAAATACAATTTTTTTTCTAGGTTTCCCTCCTCATTCTCTCCAATTCTAGAAGGGAAAAAGGGGTGGGAAGGAAATAATTCCTTCCCCTTTCTTCCCCAATCACTCCCTCTTCAATTCCCTCTTCTTCCCAAATTATGGAATTGAAAACTTTCCTTTCCAATTCCTTCCCTCGCCATTCTTTCCTCTCAGTTTTCCCCTTTCCAAACATAGTGTTACTCTAACTATCATGCATGTGGGCTTTATTAGATAAAAGATTTCACCTCACGGTATCACAATAAGATTAAGAAATGAACAAATGTCTCATGACTTTAATATATATATCTCGTGAAAACAATTTCCACATAAAGTAAGATTGTCAAAATTAGTTAGTCCAATTGAACGTCTACTATTTGACATGAAGACAAGTTTATAGCTTGCTCCCCACTGTATTGAATAAAGGGAAATCGATGAATAGAGGTTTAATTATTATTATATGTTTATTATATTATTTAGTTAATATAAAACAATATAAGAAATTATATTGAAATAAAATCAAATTTTCAATTTTACCCTTAGTGTAGACAATATAATTAGAGTGGTGTAATTTATAAAGACAGCTTATTTACGTTAAAGATAATAAATAATTTACTGAATAACAATTCATGAGTTGGTTAAACGCCATAATAGTAACTTTCTATTGAATAAGGGGATAATGAAATAGTAATTCTCCCCAAATAAACATACAGTTAACATTTTACTTTACTTTTAGTATAAATGTTTCCTTAATGAAACAATCCTTTTGAAGTTATTTATAATCCCAATTACTAATGAATCGAATGACAGCCTATTTTTTGATAGTTCACTTCGAGTCTTTTCCTTTCCAACAAGACCACATAATGTATTTAATTTTATTAATTTCTCCAATTATATTATAACATTTACTCTTTATCACTATGTATAATTTTTCCATTATTAAAAATAAAAACACGTGAAAGGAGTCGACTTAATATCAATGATTCAACCAAAATTAGTGACCAAGACTCATGGCCAGTGTTTGATAGAGAAGTGGGAAGGTGGTCCTCTTTATTGTGTGAACCTTCTATGTTACATGATTGAACTTATCGTTTTCGATGCTTTATTATTGAGGATATTGCAATTCTTCTATGTCTATGGCAGATTTTGATGGGTTTGTCTTTAATTCACTAAAGACGTACAATGGTTGATTATTATTTTTAATTTTGAGTTTTCAAAATTATTATTATTTTTTCTTAAGAAAAATGATAAACATCTGATTACTCACATTACAAATTGAAATACTTTTTTTAGTTCTAATTTACGTTTTCATCGATTATTTTTATGGTGTATTTCAATAAATGAGTCATTTGGACGATAAAAATATATCATAATTAAATGGTAAATAAAATACAAATGGCTTTATTTGTTTTTTTTTTTTTTTTTAGTTTTGAGTTTTCCTTGTTGTAGTATCTATTAAGAAGGATGAGACAACAGATAATAGTAAGAATTTGATATGCAAAAAAAAAAAAAAAAACCCTACTTACTAAGAAAAAAATTGTGACAAATTGGACAATCTAAAAGGATAGCAACTTCACACAAGATGTACTAAATTTCCAGTAAGCTATATTCAAATAGCTTTTTTTTTTTTTTTTCATATCATTGACCGTGTGAATAGGTTGATACAATGATCCATTTCTATTTTCAATATGATTATACTATTGTGTATATTTATTTCGCACGCATTACATATGCATATCTGCCAATTGTAATTGAAAAATCCTACCTAATAAGCAAAATATTTATTAGTTATACAATTAAGTTTCGTTTAAAATTTATATTATAAAATATGTTCAAATCTATAGTTAAGACTTTGATGGTTCTGATTGTTGGGTAAAATGATTTTCCAAAGATTATCTGAATAATATTTTATAACACTATTGCTTATTGGGTACACGTATAACTAACCATTCATAATTTAAAAATCTCATGTAAAGAAGAACAATACAATTATTTTCTTTTATTGTGAACCCACAGAGTCATCATACTTTCATCCTTCACGCAATTCACCTAATATGCATGGGAATTCATGCATCCATGCTTGTTTGAACTCATGCCACAAGTAAATCCCATGTTCTGATAATCTCATGACCATTTACAGCATCCACAGTATTTATTCATATAATCATCTGTATAAAGGTCAAACACCTAGTACCCAATAGCCCATCTTGCATTGCAAAAGGATAGGGTATTTCCCATGATGTTAGGTTGGAATTTCCAGTTGAGACTTTGGCCAGGAGCAAGCTGTTGGAGACCAAGATCATCATCACCTGACCTATAGTGCACATGTCGACTTTGTCTTTTGAGTTTTGAGAAGCCACTACTTACTTTTACTTAAGCATGTGGAGCTACATTATGGTGATGTGTTCAATATTGTCTTCTTCTTTTTTCACAAAATGTTGATTTCTTTTTTCTTTTTTTTGCTAGATGAAATATCGTTTAAGGAGCTATAGGTTCAATGATATTTAAGTAATTATACATTGATAAAGCCGAAATAGAATCGTAATTCTGACCCTTAAAGTCGGAATTGCATTCCGCCATACGAATTGTGATACCGGTTTCTTAGAACTCGTCCAAACATAGAGAAAAGAATGAAACTCAAAAATATGATTTCATTCCAAATTCATTCCTACGTATCAAATATAGCATAATATGAATGGATGAAGAGCTCATGTCAAGAAAGAAAGCTAGGAGTAGGACAGTGAACAAATGGATTTTCATGGAATGTTACATAACATTGAAAACTAGTTATATTGATTTTATGTTTTTATTCAGTCATGTTGTATTGTGTTTTAAGGAGTTTATAAAGTGATGGATGGAATTGCAATGCTAGATGCACTTTTCAAAGGACTGATTCTTGTTTTAGTGGAGAAAAAGAGGATGACATTTGTTATATTCCTTTTCTTGAATTAATTCACCATTTTATGAAGCCATTGCTTTCTTACTATAAAAAAATGAAATAGATGTTTGCAATATGAATTTTTAATTGGATTTATCTTTTTTTTTTTTTTTAGTGTTGAGATCTTTAACTTTTCTTTTCAATGTTGGAATTTAATTGATAATAATCCTGCATGCTATTATATTGTTATTAGTGTTCTTATGAAACATGATCGCTTCATTATGATATCTAAAGCCAATGCTCTATAAGATTAGCATAATATTGGCAGCACTAAAGGCACACGAACCTTTACCAATAAAATCAAATATAACATTCAAAGAATGAAACATAAGTGATGCTTGAGATTTTAATAACATCAACATAAGTTACTATAGTTTGATTATATAAGGATATAATTATTATTGAAGATTAATATGTACTCATTGTATATATTTTCAATGTACAATAGTAATAAAAAGCATTATTATTATTAATGTGTATGTGCTATAGTTTGATCCTACAGTAATATAATTGTGGGTAGATGGAGAGGAAGCATCTATGATAGGGGAAAGAAAAATACATTAGAAGTTTGACTTTATTCTCATTATTATTAATCGAGTTATTTAATATTTCTACTAAATTTCTAAATTCAAAACTACCCGTTATCTAATAAAAACCTAAAATTCTCAATAATAAACTAAAATTCTCTACACAATTGGTTATAAATGCTTTTTAACATGTAGTAGCTGCAATAAATGTATGAACCAAAACCTTATTAATAAATAAGAACACATTCCAACTAATTTTCAGAAAAAAAAAAGAAATATAAATTTGTTTATAGTTTCAAAATATTGTATAGATAAGGGGTAGTATATTAAGATAACTTTTTTTTTTGGTAGAAGTGCATAGATGTATGAAACAAAAAAGGAATATTTACTTAATATAACATATATAATAATTCAAATGGAAATGGTGGGGGTAATTAATTAGAGAAAAACTAAATTCTCATAGGAAATTAAGAATTGAAATGATAAAGTAACCTTGATTGGAATTACTAATATTTGGGGATGAGGAACTCCCCTTTGTATGATTCCCTCTATGTTGTAGCATGTTCTTCCACATAGAACAAGAGCATCGATAGGTTGAACACCTTGTGGGGCTAGAAATTAAATCTGTATTGTTTTTTTTTTTCCCCTAATAAAACTTTTGATTCGTGTATGGAGAAACCATGGATTTCTAAACTGCCAAGTTGATTTTTTAAAAAAGGATAAATAAGCTTTTTTCTTGTTTGGAGAATTTGTAGGCTTTATATATTCCATTGGGAACAGTAAATAATAAATATAGTATGAAGATTTTAAAAGCAAAGTTTCATACAGGACCAAGCACATGATCTAAAAGGATTAGATCTAATTAATATAAAGTCATAAGCAAATAGCAAATAATTGTCCGGTGAATAATACGATTGTACCTTGCCAATCGACTGTTCAGATACGGCTGGTAGGCCAACCTTGGAGGGTCTACGTTACCTACATGAGAATTTGAGCTACGTCCAACGTTAACTTAGGTTTAAGTCATTAGAGCAGTGACAAGGCCACAGGCTCCGGTAGATAGAAAAAATTATAAATGTGGTGATTAATAATTGAAATCAAGTTTAAATAAATAATTAAATTTTAAAGTAATTCAAATGGATAATTAATGTTACTTTAATGAGTTTAAATATAAGATTCAATTATAGTATCATTATAGACAGTAACGAATCCTTTTATTAAATAATTGAGTATGTTATTGGGACAGTATTGGATCATTTATTTGAATCATTTAGCAAACTTTGATTAGTTATTTTAACTATTTAAAAGTTTGTATTCTATTTAAATCATTTAATATAACGTTGATTTTCTATTTTAATAATTTAAAAGTTCGATCCTATTTCAAATCAACCACAACATTGATCCATCACTTATAATAACCTGGTTTTTTATGGAGCACATTATAATAACTAATATTTTTAAGTTATGGCAGGTAAAGGTGGAGGCACATATGGAGAAATCGATAAAACTAAATAGTATACGTGAGAACCTGGGCTTAAGTAATAATGTTGAAATTGAAATAGTATACATATATATGTAATGTAAAATGAATGTATATATATACATATATATGTATACATATGTTATATGCTATATTTAAAAAAAAATGATTATATGAACATATATATATATATATATATATATATATATAAGAAAGGTATATTTACACACATACACATAAAAATAATTATTTATATTTACTTAAGTATAATATGTGAATTGTATACATATTATATGTTATATATATGACTAGGAAAAAAAGAAAAAAGAAAACCATGCAAAACAAACCCAAACCTAAACCTAAACCTAAACTGAGTATAAGTAATATATTATATATATAGACATTATAGAATAGAGGGAGAGGGAGAACAAAATTCCAAAGTTTCAAATCCAAAACTCTCTCTATTTCATTTGAATTTTTTGAGCAAATTGTAATTGAAAATTCCAATATGCAATTATCAAGGGAGGATGAAGAACAAGATTGAAGTAAGATGCAATAAGAATTTGAAGAAATTGAAGAAAAATCATAATTAAATAGGGGATGATTTAATTATAATTAAATCATAATTATATAATTCAACATGGAACTTAATCATAATTTAATTACATTAATATATAATGTAACGTAACATACTCGTATGTATATGAATAAGATATTGTAGGAAAAAGGATGAAATTTAGGGGCTTGGAGTATTGAATTAGCATTTTAGGGTTCAGTAGAATAAATGGAATAACATTAATTAATCTACTAATGATTCAAGTATTTTTGTTGAGTGAGGAAGACATAGGAATTTGGCTGGTGTAACTGTTTGGATTGGTATATATTGTTTCAGGTGAGTACCCCCTTAACTCCTCTCTTGGGTAGAGTTGGGAATTGCGGGGCAGGTCAGCGGGTTAACCCTTGGAGCTCACAAAAATTTGCGGGGCGGGTAAGTTGCTGTGGGCGCAGGTTGGCTCGCTGACCCATAAAAAAAAAAAAAAGGCAAGGCAAGTCTCTCGGATAGATTTGAATATATTTTGTAATACATTACTATTACATTTCCATTGGACTAGATCAATAATAACTTACTAGCTTTCATAAGTTTAATTTAAAGAATTTAGAATACTAAAAATTTAGAATACTAAATTTGTAAAAAATAAAAAATAAATTGCAGGAGAGGCAGGCCAGCCCACATTGGCCCGCAAGGCAGGACAGGCCGATTTTTTTAGTCCACGGGCCGGTGTAGGTCAGGGCGGGTTGGCCTGTTTGACCCGCATTCTCAGCCCTACTCTTGGATACAAGTGGTTGATAATGTAGACCACTTGTTGTTAGCTGAAATTACCCTGTATGATCACTTATTGTGATCAATGTAGGAGGATTGTTGAATTATATTGAATTGCTGATGGTTTATTGTGTGTCCTGATATGGTTGGATTATGAGAAAAAGGAAACATTCTAGAAATCTTAGAATAAGAGTTGGGTGCGAGATTTGATTGTACAATTCTTGATTGTATGTGATGTAATGAACATAAATTGTTGAATGCTTTATGATTGTGCTATAATGCTCGATTATTTTTAGGTTATTGGATGGGGTTTATATGACTGGTTGAGTTTATACTATTGTTGTCTCGGTAATGATGAAATATCTAAATGGATAATAAAATGAAAAACCGATCGTTGATATATATAACTTCATTAAAGTATACTTAAATGAGTTTTGGGACTCGAACAAATCAAATGAGGTTTAGGCTGTAAATACCTACTAACCCAAAACACTTAATGTAAGGAAAGTCTTATTCCCTACCTAGTAAGTTCGTGGTACGACCTTTTAGTCGACCTAGGTAGGTTTGAGGTACAGGTGATGAACTAGCTCGATTTAGTGACCTATGGGGATTTGGTCACCCCTCTTGTTCGAGGCAGGTAAAAGGCGAACTAAATGTTTCTAACTGAAAAGAGTATGTAAAGATGCCTTAATTGGCGGAGAAAACATTGAGTTTTGAAAAGTATATGAGGTAGTTTATCTACTAGTCGACAAGCTTTGCTTGGGTGAATTGAGAAGTTTTTGTTACTTGTGAGTAAATGGGAGAGACTTGAAATGGTCTCAAATGAAAAGGTTATGAGTTTGGTAAAATGGAATTATAAGGACAAGTTCATTAAATAAGATCATGGTGATGTTAAAATGTAAGAAATTGAACCGGGTTTCTTGCGAGTATAGTTTTGAGTTGAAAACTTGCTTGCTTGAGTAATCACTTCTAAAGTATTTGATAATATTGTTGGTTAATGTTATGTGATTTTATTGTTTATTTTTGCCGGGTTGCTTGATTATGTACTCACTTTGCCTCTTAAGAAGCCGAGAGGTTAGTGTTTTTGCTAACCTCAGGTACAGGTACTGAAGAATAAGTTGCTGAAGACTCGAGTTTTTAAAGCATCAATAGAGGCAAACGGGCCTTTAGTTTTTATTTTAGAACCTCTGTTATTTTGTAATAGGATGTCTTGTATATGATGTTGTGGTGCTTGAAAATAAGATCTACAGGTGTTGATCTTCAAATTGTAATATAAATATATGTATGTATAAGGTTGGATTTGTAATCTTTTTGAACCTCTTAGGTCTATAGAATTAATCATGGGTTGTGCCTACTTACCGGGAATGTAGATCCCAATGGTATATATACATATATACGTAACAGGAGATTTTAAGTACCAGTGTTTAGATATAATGTGGATTTTGAAATAACAACGTTGGTAGCACCATTTTATAGGACGTTTATAAAATTACATATAAGTTGAACTTACAGGTTCAAGATTAGTCAAATTTGTCTTATGTCTAATTCAAAGACGACATAGCAATCTATCTACAAGTATCAGGGATAGTTACAGGTATGTTGAACGGGTTTAAGAATCAGACCTAGTAGGTAGGTCACTATAGTTTATGCTAGCATCTATATAACTTTAATGGTTGTTCTTTTTCAAATTATCTTATAAATTCGTTGAGTTTGTAAAGTAATTTTTTTCCTACGTATTTCCTAGCTGCTGGTGCTTTAAGTCAAAAGATTTTTGTTCCATAAAAATTCTTTACTATTGTAATTTAGGAATCAAGCTATACTTAGACAAAAGATTAACCTCTATATATTTAAAGTCACAATGTTTAGATAATACACACATGACGAACGTAGCTGAGTATTGTTAACAAAAAGTGATTTTTTAAGGGATTTAAAAGCCTGTGAGATATTTCTACTAGCATAGCTCTAGAGAATTTCAGGTCTATTGTATTGTATTTGTCTTTTCAAAACAAGTGTCTTGAGTGGAAACCGTTATAGTGAGATTATTTAGTCATGACTATAAACTTAAACTCAAAAACCTAAGAAAGGGAAATGAAGACATACTATATCAAGTTGGTTATGAGTTATACTAGTGTAGATACAAGGGAACTTGGGAGAACCATAAAAGACAAGTGATAATAAATTTTATTAGGTGTTGTAGGGGATGTCTTAGTGCCAAAACTCACTCATACTTGTTGAAAAGATTTAGTGGATTCATAGTAGTTGAGTTGACAATATCGATAAAAAGGACGTTGGAAGGAAGGTAAACCACTATACTGGATTTATCTCTATTGCCCTTTAAATTTCATTTACTAACCCCCTCTTTCTCTCAATTGTTATCCAAGGCTTACAAAGATAACTCTTAAATGAATAAGTTGCATCTCACCTTTTGCTCACTAAGAAAATCTAATAGATTTTGTTGAGTCTAAGTATCTACAAATGTCTAGAATGTCTCCTCATTTGATACAATTAGGAAATCAAAGGAACAATATTCTACTTGTAAAAGCTTTATCCTCAAAGATCAAACAACTGCTCAGGCGAAGAATTGGCTAAATCAATCAAGAAATTCAAGGTTTAGATTCTAGGCTCCCTATTTGTTCTTTGTACATTCAAACCATTGAGATTGCCTTTTCTCTTCCTTGCCATTCTTTCTAAAACATCTCTCCATGTTTTGTCTTCGCAAAATTTTTTTAAGGCCATGTGAAATGTGAGATGTATGGGACTCGTAAGTAATGACATAAGTTGAATCCTTGCATCCTAGATTTAATACAACACCTAGTCAATTGAGTTGCCTACCAATGATAAAATATGCTAAGAATTGTATATTATTCATGGTTTAGTTACCTAATTTATTAATGTACTTAGTTTGAGTGTTTCTCATTTAGTTACCTCATTTATTAGTGTACTTATTTTTTAGTGTTTCTCACTTATTTCGAGTGTTTCTCATTTCCTTTGTTTTCTTATATCTTGTTTGTGATATTGTATACAAAGGACAATTGTATGATATAGCATTCAAAAGTGAATATAATGGTATAGTCATTTTTTTTTTATTGGTAATGGCCTTATTTACTATAAGCTAAAATGATTTATTGTTTTAAAAAAAATTGTTGACAACTCTCATGAAACTATTAACAATGATTAGTTTCTTAAAAGCTATTGGTAGCCTTTTTTACTATTAACAAGTATTATTTTGGGTAACACTTTTAAATATAATATTTTTTAAAAAATATTTCACAAATATTGTATCTGAAATAATTATCCAAAAAATAGGTTTCGAAGGCATAAATGCGATCTGCATTCTCATAAATTTGTACTAAAGGCTTCGCATCTTCAGTGTAATTTTTTTTTTTAACCGAAAGTGCAAATGCCATATATAGCTTCACAACCTATTTTTAAAATAATTTTTTTGGATACAATATTTACAGAATATTTAAAAAAAATACCATATTTAAGAATGTTACATATATTATTTTTATTATAATTTAAGAGATTTTTTTTTTATAATCAGGAAAATAACTATAATATATTATTATTTTCAAGTAATTATATTATATAATTTCCTTATATATATATATATATATATTTTTGCCTGACTCAAAGCTGGTGTAATGCATCCTATATCCACTTGTTGGTATGATTCCACGAAGGAACTTGTTAGCGTGTAATATTTATAGATCGGTGGTCTATATCTTCTTTTATTATTCCTATTGATAAAATAATCACGTTAATATGTGTAATATTTATGGATCAGTGGTCTATATCCATCTTTCTTTCATTATTCCTATTAACAAAATAATCATGTTAATACATGTTTAGGGATATAATAAAAATTGTATTTTTAATATTTATTAGGATAAAAAAAGCATATAAAAATATAAAAACATATTTATTTGATTTCTCAACAAATATACTTATAGCACTCATTGATAACGAAAATCACAAAAGCATTGCAGTCAAAATCCCAGATAGCTTGGGTCTTTCGTGAAGAGATTTGATACATCCACATTCTGTAGTTATTTATTTTTCAATTACTATAAAAAGTTATTTAAAATATCCAAGAAAAAGGGGAAAATGTAAAAACATTTAAATTTTGATTTAAGTGTAGACCTAAACTTTTAAATTTTATAAATCACTTTGATAAATAGATAAATAATCATTAAAATTGTAAATTATTCTTATAACGTGTTCTAATACCCTCTAAATTATAACCTTAGATTTTTTTTAAAATCAAACAAGCTAATATCATTTATATATTGTTAAGTTATTCGAGTTTAGAAAAGTAATTTGTAATATTTAAAAGTTTAAGAATGTATCTGCACTTAAATGAACATCCTGTTTACTTAGATGTGATTGATAGAGAATAGAATAATTATTCTATTTTAATTATCTATTATCTTATTTACTTAGAAAAATGAGAAGTAAATTTTAATTTTAAGGCTTTTCTATTCTCACTTCATTTGAAATATATATTACCTAAAAACAGTGAAAAATTTTATTCCTTTCATAGTGAAAATAAAAAAGTTTAAATATTATATCTATTATACCTTTATTAATACTATAATTAATGACTAAATAAGAAAAAATGGTAATTTTATTTGTATTTACATGTTAATACCATAATTAATTAGGTAAAGTAAATACTGCAATGAATATTTTTTGCAATAAAGAATTATACGAAGTAAACACTAGAATGAAAAATCTTAATCTATTTCAAATTGGTCATTATCAAGGCTTGATTTTTTTATTTTTTATTTATTTCATTTTAGAAAGTAAATGAGCTTTGCCAAAGAAAAAAATAAGTGGTGATAAATAAAGGAAAAACTAACTACACTTTTAGTTCTCAAACTTTATCTATTTTTCTATTTGAGTTTTCAATTTTTTTATTTAAGTTTTCAACAGTTTCAAAACTTAAAAAAAATATTTTTATTAAATATATTAAGTTTTGCTTCAATATGTCACATGTATCAAGTTTAAATTGGTTTATAATAATTAAATCGACAAAATGATGGTATTTATATATTTATTTGCACAATATTATAAAAAGTAATATTAAATATATTTAATAATATTATATAATTAAAAATAAAAAATAAAAAAAGAAAAAATGGTTGAAAAAATTCATGTGTACCATAATCATCTTAGTTAAATTGAAAACTAATATATGTATCAAATGAATAAAAATTTAATAAATTTAATAAAAGTTTTATATTTTTTATAAGATTTATAAAATATTAAGGGTTTAGATAAAATAAAAAAAGTCAAAATTCAAATAAAAAAAAATAGGGTGTACATTACACATAAATAAATAAACACTATCTCTAACCTAGAGCTATAATAGCATACGGCAGGTTCGTCTTCTCGTCTCCTCCATATCTGGTTGGATTCTAAATCAATTCGGCGCTGTCTCTACTGCTTACTCTCTTTGTATAATAATAGTAATATCGTGTGTAAATCGAGACAAATCCACATTTGCATTGGAGATGTCAACAGCGGCAGCAGCAGAAGCAAATTCTTCCTTGGATTCGGAGCAGACCAAACCCAAAATAGCAAACGATGATGAACATGTTGCTCCCGCCGATTCCTCCGATAATGGGTATTTTTTGTTTTATGTTTGTATAATCCATTTCTTACTTCACATACATAATTTTTTTTTTTAATTTTTTACGTGACTCACTTAAAAGTTTACATCTTTCCATCTTTCATTGTATTAAGATTATACTCTCTCTCTCTCTCTTGTTTTTTTTTTTTTTTTAAATTTTCTTTTCATACTTGTAAATTAGAGGAATGGTCGCCGAGTATGATTTTGCGGATGATGAAGTTAGACCAATAATTGAAGCTATTGCATCCACTGGAACTTTCCGGTATGTTTTCTTTCTTTCTTTCTTACTATTATCAATAGCAAGAATAATTCTATTGTTGTGTAAATGGGATATTCAATCGATTCCGTCATGGTTACGGATCGCGTGAAAGGTTAGAGACCATTTTTCTGTAGCAATATGATAAAATGTGCTGAAAATCACGGGAAAAGGTCAGTACTAAACTTTGGGATTTTACCCATTATGTTCTAAAATTTGTTCAAACTAAACATTTTTTTAAGGAAATGGTAGCACTATGAATTTTTCAATAATGCCTCTTGGACTCGGCTGACAAAATTCTTAGAAATGTTTGAGACTTCAGTATACTTTAAAATGGTTTATGACTCAATTGACAAACCCAGGAAGATTCAAAACTTAAATGCTCCTTTAGAAAGTTTTAGTATGTCCACTTACCTTTTCTGAAAATACATTGGCATATTGGCTCCTGTTTATAATTTTGAGCTTTTTCACAATGAATTCATTTAGATCATCATGTTGTGAACTGGGGCATGATAGTTGAATTTTCATATGCCAGTTTCTTCTACAATCTATTTACATGTTGTGGAATGTATATCTTTACCCTTCAGGACTGAATGGGATAAATTGAAGAGCATGCTATCCTTTAAACTGAAGCAGGTATGGGGAGGTATGCCAGCTTTTGTTTTCCTACACTGCATGAATAATCATTTGATGAGTAACTTTAAAGAGCTTAGTTAATGATTCTTTTGTTTTTCTTTTTCTTTTCAAACTTTTGCCGTGAAGGTCCTATCTGAGTATCCAGAAGCAAAATTGACCGCTGACCAGCAAGTTGCTTCTCTGGGGGAGACTTATGCAGAGCTAGTGAGAAGGTTGGATGAAGGTATGCATTTGAGCTCTAAAGCTCCTTGGATGGAATTCATATTTTATGCTATCCTAAGACGATATCTGTATCTATATTCATAGTGTGATTGATACTTATTGATTTTACTTTGTAGCTCTTCTTAGCTTTGATGAGGGTCCCCCATTTACTCTTCAGAGGCTTTGTGAGGTTATTTTCTCTTAATATTGTTTACATGGTTTTCGTGATTTTTAATTCCCAAGGCTTGTGCATTTTACCTATTGGTGCAATTAATACTTGTTATTTTTGTGTCTACTTATTTTTCCCTGCAGATCCTGTTATCAGCACAAAGCATATATCCAAAACTCTCAAAGCTTGCGTTAGCACTAGAGAAGGTGCATTCTCAATCATTTTGCCTAGAAGCTAGAAGCTGCTTGGTTGACTGGAAAATTTGTGTTGTTGTTGTTTCTGATCTCACATGCAACTCAAACTCTACTTGAGTAATCTCTTCCATTTTAGTTAGTTTTCTGAATCAGTATTAAATTTTTGTAGTTTACTATGGTGGTAGTCACTGTTGATTAATTTCTTAATTTGTGGTTGAGTGAAGTCACACTATGCTGTTTGGCAATACCAAAATTTACGACATTCGACAAAATGTTGTTACCTTTTGATATTCTAATAATCTCCAGTTGTGGCTTAAACCCTACTTGTTAACTGATGCTGCTTGAGCAGAGTTGCATGATTGTAATTGTTCTTGGTGACTAATCATTCATTTTGCATATGCTTTCAGTGAGATTGTTCTTCATCCACAAGTTGTGTCTTCTTGCCACCACTATTCTCCAACGCCCCTCATTTGTATTGTTAAAAAAACAAAGGATGAAATTCTTTACACACGTATCCAAATTCTGTAGTGAATGCACTGTTCATGTTTCATCACTTAATTCCCCATCTTTCCTACTGCAGAACCTGTTGGTTACGTCTACACTGAAATGTGGAAGTGAAACCCATGAAGAACTCGTTGAAAAAAAATCAAATGTTGTAGAGAGAGCTGCTGAGGAGCATCGGTCACAATCTAATTTAGAGGAAAATGGAGTTGACACTGTGATGGAAGACAGAGATGAAACAATGACAGACTTGGAAGAGGCTGATGTAAATGGGGTGGAAGACTTTGGAGAGATAGTCGAGCCATCAGAAAGTTCTGCTGACCAGGGTAATTTCTATATTTATTGCATATTCTATGTTCCTCTGCTTTCTATAGCTCAACGAACCTCATGTTTCCTTCATATGCCCAATTGCAGAAGCTGATTCAAGATCACGGGCAAGTAGCAGCTAGATATCTGTATTTACTCCATGGACTTCTTTTTCAGCTAGATTTCTGTATTTACTCCATGGACTTCTTTTTCAGGTAGGAGCCACCATTAGTGAGCTGTAGAGCCTAGCCTTGTGAAGTCACAGCTTGACACTGCTGGAACCCTGTGAGACAGTCTCTGTTCAAAGATTTGTATTACTGGATTAAGCTATATATGGTGTACTGTCTTCAAAAGGATGGATCATTGCAACTGGTGAACCAGTCGTGAAAATTTTCGTCCTGGGGATACCCTATAGTGTCTTCTCTTTTTGCTTTTGGCCAGTGTCTTCCAAGTTCTGCATGCAGCCACTCAATTACAGTGCAGCTTGGTTAAAGTTGGGGTTATGGGTTTTCATTTATTTATGCATAATTGTGACTTGTAAGTGTGTAGTCTTTTAGATTCATGCTTATCTGGACCCTGGTGCTCTCAAAACTGTTTGGTCAGCCCATTCACTTACTTAATTATGACCTTGCAACTTCAGAAGAAACATGACCATTTCCTTGTTCTTTCATCTAAGAGATCAGTGTTTTTCAATCAAACTGGTCGCTTTAAGGACAAACTAAGTCATCGAGAGTCTTATAATCAGTGTTACTGGTCAATTTACGTATTGAAATGTTCGACGCATGGGGTTATCCATGTTTATAATGGATTCTCCCCAAAATTTATCTGTTTGCAAGGAGAATAATCAGGAGTATCATATCAATAGCCAAACCTCACAAGGCATGTTGTCCAAACAGCCTCTAGATGCAATATGTGCAAGAGTGATATTGGAAAGCACTGTTCACATCATCATTCACTGTCGAGTTGCTAAAGTGGTTTTGAATCTATTTTCAAGGAGCTTCTGGGATCTATTTCTCTGATGCGCAGGACATTCTGGACTTAATTCAACAGATTTTTCATGGTTTCTGCAAAAGTAGCCCTTCATTTGAGACATCTCTCTCTTGTAAGCTCCATATGGTCCATCTGGATTCAGGCAGAGAGAAACAAAGCAAACCATGAAATTTTTGATACCACATACTTGAAGAGCGCCTGAGTCAGTTTGAGAGCCAATAAAGGATATTATTGTTGGCCTACTTTGGGTTGAACTGTCCAAGTCGTAGCTGTTATAATTGGCTGAATTCAGTTGCTAGTGCTAATGAGAGCCGTAAAAGAATTCAAATCAAGATAAGCTTGAAATCGAAGAGATAATCAATGAGAAGGGATATTCCTTGAACTAGCATCCAATTTGATAATATACTCATTTATAATCAAATTATTTAAAAAGATACTTTCTTCTAATCAAAATAAGGGTAAGCCACAAGTTTGCCCCTTTGTGTCTACTTTACGTTAGCTTAGTCTCATATTTTAAAAATGAGTTCACATCCTTGAATCTTTAAAAGAGCAGTGCGTTTTAACTCCTATGTAATTATTTGCCTGTGATTTTATATACATTTTAATTTTAGTATTGTTTTGATCGGTTTATGTGAGGGTAAAATGGAAAAAAAAAGGGGGGGGAGGGGGGGGGGGGGTTTGAAAGCATATTTTTCAAACATTTGAGAGGATCTAAAAGCTTAACTTTAAGAGTATGGATTAAATGTAAATAAAATAAATATAAGGAAGCATATTTGCAATATATCTTTAAAATAATATTAGTGTTTAGACTTGCTTCAAATTTGCTGGAATTTTAGGCTGTTTAGAGTTTGATTAGGTTTATAAAATAATTGAGCTAAATATTATAAAACTCAAACCCAACTCAACTCAATTATTATTGAATCAAATTGAAGTAAATAACAAGTTTGCAACTGGATTTGGTTCGATTATATTCTTTGCTATATATGAGTTAGTAATTAAATTTTCATTTCAATAAATTTCGGAAGGTTTGTCTACCCTTTTCTACGGGTTTTCTTTGCAACTGTTAAAGAGGGTAACGAAGAACGAAAATTGGTTGGTCAATGGCCTACGTTTCAATCGGTAGTAGTTCTTTGTTTAAGGTTAACTTGTCGCATTAGTTGCCATTTCCATGGAAAGGTGAACATATATATGTATATATGCCTCCAGATCCATGGGTTCTTTTGATTTTTCCGAGTTCCAACCGTAAAAGAGGAAAGCCATCAACCCGGTTGTTGTAATATGCAATTGAATTCGCAGACGTTGAAGCAAACGAAATATGAAGTTAAAGTAAAAACACTGCTGCTAAAAGGAATTTCACATGGAGAATGCTCTCGTTGAGAGTCGAACTCAAGACCTCCCGCTTACTAAACGGGTGCTCTAACCAACTGAGCTACGAGAGCTTCGTGATGTTATTAGATTATTTTTTAAGCAAATATCAAGCAATAAGAGGCTGTACTTCCAACAGAAATGCTTATATTAGTAGGAATGGTCTTTTTCCGTTTCTCGTCTTCCATACCATTAGGATTTTCCTTGTTAGGTATTCAGTTTACATTTTAAAATAAAAAATCATCTTAAAGTCCACATTTTAAGTGGTAATGCTAATTGACTTCCTAAAACGTCCAAAAAAAAAAAAATAAAAATCTAAGTTTATAAAAATGTGGACATCCTTCAATTACACAAAATGTGGTACATATTTATTAAGAATCCACTAATAAATGTACAACAAACATTTATTAAGAATCTTAAAAAAAAAAATTGTAATACTCTCCAGTATTAAACACATTCTTTAAGAAAAATAAATATATAAAAATATAATATTTTCTTTTATATTCTCTACACACCCATTAATATTTTCCTTTTTATTATAATTTTAAATTGTGGATTGAGTATCGGAGTCATGTCATCCCTATAAACAAACTATTACTATCGTCTACAGTAAATTTAGGAGGATGCTTTTTCAACATTACAAACGCACTTGGAAGGTCCACAAATAGATATTCTTCTTATATATTACCATATTTGATTTATAAAATAGCTACTTTATAAAATTTCTATTACCATTAAATAAAAAATTGCAATACTTCTTTTAACCTAAATAAATAGCTATTCCTTAATTTTTTTTTACGCATCTTCATCTTCTGTTCATGAGATTCCAATCTCATAGTCAAGTTATGCACTAGAACGAGAGTATACTAAATATAATTCTAATATATCACTAATGTCATTTTAAGTATAGTTAAACAAAATAATAATTATTATTTTATATTCTTCGAGATATGAGTTGGAGGAACGTGCTTCTACCTTAAAGTATCAACTCCAGCGTCCAAAATATTCAAGACATAAGGAACAGTTAGCTGTAACTTATGAATCAACTTCCTCACAGCTATTGAGGACATTTCAACTGGCTGGGGTAGGTACTTGAATTGTCAACAACGAATTGTTTATACTGGTTGCCACCACAAATGAAAGACTACAATTTGTTTTAAAGAAACTTTTATATGCCTCTTGATACTCAGAAATCAAGAAGATTCAAGAGACACCAAAGAAAATCCTGCTGTAATGAACAACAGTGTTTCAAAGTCTTGCCGCCTCTATTGCAAATTAGGAAATCTCAACCTTTGATTTTGTTTTCTGAAAATGATACTTCTAAGTTTTAATTGAGAGAGAGAGAGAGTCAACCTCTATACAAGATATACACTCCATCAATATGCCTCAAGGTCAAGAGTAGTTCTATTACAGCAACATCCCACTACTAAATGAGAATCCCAATATTATACAATCATGAGTTGCATACCAAGCAGTAGATTATGCACCGAGCAAGGAACCACTTACTAAACATGATTAAAGCAGACACAACCCAAAAAGCTTCAGTTAGATTTCTTTGCTTTTGAATGTCCATTACACATCTAGGAGGGGAGAAGGCCACCTATCAACTGCTTGTGGAAGCATCTCCTCTTGGCCATTATCATGGAAATAAGCTATGACTAATCAACTAAGAGAATTAGAAGGATGATGTTCCCACTGAAGAGAATCCCGCAGCCTTCATCTCCTTCAGAGTTCCTGATAACCAGTCTAAGCCCTCATAAAGGCCATCTCCTCTAAGTGCACAAGTTCCCTGTATATGCCATTTCCTGTTCTTCAGATCAAAGAGGCCTAATCCTTCACATACTTCCATTGGCGCCATTGCTCCTCTCTACAGTTGAAGATATTACCCCATCATATGCCTTACTAAAGCCATTTCATGTGTACTTAAAATCACAGACAATAATTAAGTAATAAAGCAGGTATACAGCATTGATGCGTGTAGTTCTTTTGGAGACAACACTATGACTCATATCTTCTATCAACAGACAACCAAGGGAAAGACCTTACTTAGGGAAGATCTGATTTCTGCTACACTAACGCTCAAAAGGACTTAAAAAGTAATGCATTGTTACAAGCACCTGTTTTCCAAAATGCAATCACAGGATATTTGATTGGCACAATGGTTTAAACCTTTCCCTTGTCTTTGCTGAATTGCTGTATGCATTTTTCCTAAGTATATCCTGCTTGTTCTGCTGATTTTTAACCTCCAAGATTACGCGTGCCCGCCCCCCCCACCCAAAAAAAAGTTTTAACTAGTAAAATTCCTTGCATTATAAGTTGGTCCTTGCTGTAAGTTATGAAAAGGAGGGCTTTCAAATCCTCCCACATAACAAGTTTAGAAAGAATTGAACTTAGGATTTAAAGGAAGGTTTGGGGTTTTTACCTCCAAAACTTCAGAGATACCAGTTTCTCTCAAGGTATTTTTCTTTTTTTGCCCCCGTCTCTCAGGGCATTCAAACTGCCGAATTCTAAATTAACAACTCATGGAAAGCCTTGCTATGTTCAGTCTAGGTTTCAGGCCCTTAAATAGCCAACACTGTAACATGATGAATAATTATTACAGATTTGGAACATAGCATAGTGATGCCAACATAGGAACCTTTTCTTTTTTGTTTGTGGGGGGGTGGGGGTGGGGGTGGTGGATGAAATCTAATGTAGGAACATTGACAATAACAGGAAAAAGAAAGAACAAATAGCTATCCTATTTAAACCAATTATGCACCAGCTTAGTTCCAGCATCTTCTTTGATCACTACTTGGTACTCTATACTAAATACTTTCCAGGATGTTATAAACAAAACCTAATACGTTAAACTATCATCTGAGTTTCTCACTACAAGATCACATTAAAAAAACTGCTGACTTACCATGTCCTGCTTATTTGCAAAGACTAGGATGGCACTATTGAGCATAAATGGATCATTGATGATGGCCTGAGACAAAATTGAAAGGTCAGAGATATCCAAAAAGGTCAGGTAAGAATAGATATCTTATTAAAGCTGCAGCTTTCCTAAATGTGCAACCTGAAATTCTGCTCTTGCTTTTCCAATTCTTTCTCTGTCCAAGGAGTCAACAACATAGATCTGCATAAAAAGCACTTGATTCACTTAATTCTCTTCGTAGAATAAACCAAAACAACATGAGCAAATGGTAAATTAAAGCTGGTTGAAAATGGAAACACATGCATTTGTTTTTTTGAATCATTCTAGGAAAGATGTAATAGGAGATGGTCTGGAAGACTAAACTAAGAAACAATTCAAATTTTAGCCAACATTATGAATAATCAAAGGAAAAAAGAGTTTCTATTGCATCAGTAGAAATTACGGTGCATACACATGGCAAGGAGACTTAATCATAAAGGTTAAATAGTCATATTGGGGTAGAAGATTTGAAAAAACTAATAACAGCAAGATAATGGAGAGATCAACTTTCAGACTGCATTTATTGTCCTCATAATAGATAATAGATGAACATGAAGCTAGTATAAAGTAAAGAAACTGCTATGTACTATGAAGTAACTCAATACCAAGGAACTCATACACAAGCATGCAGGGGTTAAATGTGTAGCGCAAGTAAGGTATAAGAGAGTAATAAAATGGAACTGGAAACCAGAGTTTCAAATGAAATCAGTGCCTATGGCCATTCCAAATTGTGTTGAAGGAAGAGAGAAGCATGTTGAGATGCAGTCAGGGTAAGAAGAATCTGCGAGAAATGCTTCTTGAGTATTCTGTGATAGCATGATGTCATTTAAGCTAAAAAGAGAGTTTTCGGGAGTTTCCATATGATCATAGTCTGCATCATAGGTAAAAACAGAGTTACAAGTAGATGCGACACCTAAAGGGCATCACAAACCTTAGCAAACATGATTTTGAAAACCAATAAAAGATACTCTTCTTGCAAGCCCTTTCATAAGGAGAATCATTGCTCTATATGCTGAGCAATTTGAGCTGGCCCCCATAAACGTAAATAATGCACACATCATAAAACGTGTATGGTTGCTTTCTTACACTTAATAAAGGAAAGCTAAAACTCTTCAAAGGGGTCCTCTAGGTAGAGGTGGTCCTCTTTGACCCTGAATAATGTTTATGGTCCAACAGAATTTGATGGAAGCATAACTAAATCTCTTCTCCTCAAAGCAATAATTGCTAAACCTAATTGTAACTGCTAAAAAAAAGATAAGAAAAAAGATTGGGGTTCGGTAAGAAGATCATTCAAGCAGATGATGAGTGAGTGCATATGATATTATTGGCTTAAGGAGTTCCCTTGTAAGCCAGCTATCAGAGATGGAACTACGGTCACGTGTCACTTGGAAGGTAACTTGTGCAAAATTTGCTAGATGTCCTCCATGATAAACTGCTCTAACTTTCAGTTGGCCTGTGAAACTGGATCATCAGTGTCTCAGCATTTCTTTCCCTTGTTTAGATACTGATCTATACATGCAGCATCTGTGATGCCATGGTCAGGATGTACAATTAAATCCTCTCATCTTTTATCTTGTTGTTATAGCAAACAATCTGGTTAGGAATTGATAATGTTAGGAGTCTTGCTTCTCTTTCTTTCAGGCATATTTTCCAATGGAAAATGAGGGAATATAGAAGAATCTGGAAATAAAAGAATATGTGAAAGATATTTCCCAGTTAAATATCTTAAACAGTCTAGTATGAGAGAGTATGTTATTCTAGGGAAAAGAAGAGGCATGGAGCTTAAATATCCACTGAGAAATAAGGATGGAATAAACACAAGTCATATTCTCTTTATACTAATATTTAAGAGGATGCTGATATTGCTTGTCACGTCCATTGATAAATTGTATTACCTTTCAATTCGCAAGATGCAAGTACAGTGATAAATTACAGAAAGGATGTGTATGTAGCCTTTCTTTTTTTTTTTTTGGTAAGGAGATGGCTGTAGTATAATCAGCTATCTCCACGCAAATGAATGACCCTACCAGACTCATTCACTAGTTAAGAATAGTTGGCACTATGTAGGACAAGACTCATGCACCTGTTAAGAATAGTTGGCACTATGAGGAAACCGCTAGAAGTGTCCATAGTAGGATTTAAACTCTAAACCTTATGCAAGTTGTCAGAGAGTGTCTTCAGCCTTACCCACTTGGCCAACGCCTTGGAAGTGGTATGTATGTAGTCTCAACATCACCATAATATAAATACAAGAGTAATAAGATATTAATCCTAAGTTATAGTCTTCTAACAACTTGTTTTTCCAACTTGGAATCAAAGCCCAAGTCACATCAATCTATAATTTTCTTTTCTTATGGTTTGAAAAAGAAATGCAAAGCAATCAGAAGTCTAATCTTGAAATGGTGCCCCACATTAATTCATGTATTTGGGAAGATATGTGGATGAATTCTTTGTTTCTCATCCAAATTGAATTTTGTTGATTGAAAGGGAAGAGACCCAGCAAGGTCAGCAGTAATCCAATTATTTGTCAAAGAAATTTGAATGGTATATATATCATGTCTAAGCTGATGGATATCTCAAAACAACTGGAATATGCCATAGTTATAATAGGAGTTTCAAAGATTATGCTACTTTTTGCTATACTCTTTGGGATGTGAATGAATCTAGCAGGCTTGAAAATTCTAATCAAGTTTGATTCAACTATGATCAAGCTGAAATTGATTATTTGAATAGTTTATCAAGTTGCTAGAGTGAGCTTGCAAGCTTGATCAAGTAGGAATTAGATTCAAATTTCAATCTATATTTGATTGAAACAAACTCTCCTGGGAAATAAACGAGCCTAAATAAATTAAATCGAGCTGAGCTCAATCCCATCAAGTACCATAATGAGTAGAAGTTGAGCTAAAAATGTCAAACTTGATCAATTTCCAGCTTTGAGTTCACCAAAAGCTTCAGCTCGAGCTCAGGATTAACAACGTGCCATCTTCACTCAACACAACTGTGCACCTACTCCTAAACACAACAACATATTGACGGTTATGTGAGAATTCTTTTTCTTATTCTTTATTCAATTCTCACAACAATTCATTTCTTTTGAGAGAAAATGGTTGCAAATTTCTACTAGTTTAATAGGACTGGAGAGTGCATTAGTTGACTTTTATACCAAAGAACCCTCATCGAATCATTTTATCAATCTTCAACTGCTCACCAGTCAGTGCAATTGATTCTTGATGAGAAGAGGATACAGGCGCAAAAGATGGAACCAGTAATATTCCACTTGGTCATAAGCATAGACCCTTGACTCATTCTTGTGCAAATACATATCCATCTTCTTACTTTAATCACTCCAGAAAGCTAGGTACAAATATTAGCAAGATTATTACCGACTGTTGCACCTCAAATTTGTTGTTATTCATCATTCCGTTAAATGTAGCTTTCGGACAAACAGGCAAAAGAGAAACACATACATCCTGCGTATAGATTTCATAAAATGAAAGGCAGACTGAGTTAAAGAGAGAGTTACTAGGCCATCAGTATTGTTGAAGTAGTGCCTCCATAGAGGCCTGAGTTTCTCTTGGCCACCAACATCCCAAACAGTGAAAACCACATTTTTATACTGTACTTTCTCCACATTAAAACCTATAAACAAAAATAGACAAAAAGTCACTAACTTTTACAATAAAAGAGAGGGGACTTCTACGGTCTCATCGCCTGAACCGTACAGTCCATTTCTAACTATCGACTGGACAATAAAGGTTAATGCAGTAGGAATTTCAATGGTTCAATGATTGGCTTGACTGTATCATGACCATGGAATACCCAATAAAAGAAGAGGGAAAGCAAAAAGCACGGAGAAAGAAGAGCGTGCTTACCAATAGTAGGAACAGTGGATAAAACTTCACCAATATGAAGCTTGTACAATATCGTTGTCTTCCCAGCTGCATCCAATCCTAACATCACTACCTGGCATTTAATACAAGAAAAACAGCAAATTAATCAATCGGGGATCATTATTTTCTTCAAGAAACCAAATCAAAGCAGGAAAAAAAAATAAATCAAAACGGCATCTTTAAGAATCAACACACCCGCATCTCGGTGTTGCCGAAGAAAGTGTCGAAGAGCTTTCGAAAAGCTTGACCCATCACTTTTCCTAACACCAATATTGATTATCTGATCTCGAGTCCGAATTAGGGTTCCTTCCTTCCTCCAAACACACACACGCACACAAACAAAGAAGCTGGCGTTTTCCTTCCGCTTCCTTCCTTCCTTCAACTCACGAAAAAATGGAGAGAATTCACCTCAACCTGAAATGGAAATCGAAATCGAAGTCTAAATCGGAATCGCAGAATGATTCTTTCTTTTTCCTGTGTATATCGAATCTATAACTATTTCTAGGCCACTCGTAATTGCTGTTGATTAATACCAGTCAATGCGACATGGTTTTGAATAAGAAGCTGCACATTATTTACAGATCACTCCGACCAGTTTATTCATAAAGTGCGTCCACGTAATTTTCTTTTTACTGATTTAATGTTAGAAAAATTAACATTAACATAAACCGCATTTTGGGTTTTCTCTTTTTCATTTAACAGTCTCCAATTTAGTTAAATAGTGTTAATAAAAATGATAACAATACCCAAAAAAAAAAAAATTAAAACCCCAAAGCATGTATGGTCCTTTATGATAAGAATTAATTGGAATAGTTATTCCTTTCTCACTGGATTTATTCCTTCGGCAAAATTAAAAACTACTATTCATTTATAAGATTAAACAAATAACAATTTTAAGGGTTTATTCGGTGTATTTTTATATTTATTAATGAGACCTTAAAAGTATTACAAAAAATATGTATTACAATTTTGTTCTTATTTTATTTTTTTCCATAAACTAAATATGTTATTGTGGGGGGTGTTAACTCGAGTGCGGGATAATGTGAGTATTATGTGCAAATGCACTACACGTGACCTAACGAGGAAGTGACATGTGTGAGGATGATCAAAGGGTGATCAAGACGGGAGGAGGAAGAGGAGTAGCCAGTTTTAAATAAAGCCCAACTCTACGGTGACAAGTGTATAATTTGTAAGATAAATGTGGGTAAGTGATAATTCGAATAGTCTGGAGAAAATCTTGTAGAATAGCTACATTTTTTTCGAAAGAAGTCCCTTTTTTTAGTTAGGAGGCATAAGGTATTTATAGTGTTTAATTATAAATCTCATATGTTGGATGGTAATGGCAATCAATAGTTCCTAGCCAATGAGGCCTCATGGGTCTTGTATGGATTTAGGCCCATCAAAGGCCTTTAGTGTGTATATATGAGTCTTATTTAATAAAAGTTGGATCGGGCAGGCCGATCCTACGAGCCTAACTCCAAGCCTATTATGCCAAATTTCTCATAATCATCCCATAACATGGACTTCACTCTTTGGGTCTTGTCATCATGGTCTAAAGAGTCAAATCCATTAAAATAATAGGATATAAACTCATTGATTAGATTTAGTATCCATACAGTTATTAAATGGTGGCTGTGAGATTTATTTAGGTAACCCATCATGTTCTTCTTCTTCTTCTTTTTTTCCTTTTTTTACTTAAATTACTTTCCCTTATTTTACAGGGTAGTGGGCATAACTCCAAATTGATCATAATCCATCTTCAATGGTGAACAAACTCGATCATAATTTTATATTTTTCTTTTTATTAATTTTACTTCCACACTTATTAAAATGTTAATAATCATTTTATCCATTTTCTTTTTTTACAAAAGGTGGAATAATGTTAAGAGTATAAAAACGTTTCTTTATATTCTTTATAGCTAATAAAAAAGATTCATTGACTTATTTATAAGTATTAGGATATTTATTAACATAATACATTTTATAAAAATGGTGATTTATTTATTTTTATTATTAATTTATTTACAAACCACATACTAACATGTAATTAAGATATTATGTTTTTGGTTAAAAATAATTTGTTGACTAATGAGTCCACATGTGATGTAGTTTTATCATTTTAATTTATGGATCTGATTCAAAACCCTTTTAGGTAAAGAGTGCTAATTAAAAAAAGTCATTAAATTAATCAAAATAAATCAATAATTTGATTCCATTTATATTTAGCTTGAAACTTGTAGAGGGCAAAAAATATTATGTAAATATATTGGGCTAAATCAATTGATTATTTAGCTTGACCCATTGGGTTATGTGACGAGGCCTAATGAATCTAGTTCAATTATTGGGATGATTTAAGGAGAATTGGCTTGATAAGCTCAAAATAGGGATCATTGGACCGATTCATTTGCATCCAACCTTTCTTAAGTAATTTCATATACTTATGAGAAAGGCTACTGATCTTAGGCCTATAGCAAGCTCATTAGTATAACCTTAAAATGAGTAGACTCTATCCCATCCGTTGATTGCTAAAGTGATTTAACAGATGTCATTAGGCTCAAGAGTTTATAAATACTAAGTCATTCCTCCTCATTAAAGGACCTTTTCCCTGAATTCCAAATATCAAAGAAATGGCATTCCACTAAGAGTTCTCTACTCTCAAAGATCAAACAAGAGATTGGATGAAGAGCGATCTCCATTGCCTAAGAATTGCAAGGTTGATGCTTGAGGTCCCTTTAACTCATTTGTCTGTCACTTATGCATTCGAGATGCTTGAGATTGCTTGTTCTTCTTCCTTGCCGCTCTTTCCCTAGTCATCCCATTATGTGTCATCTCTGAATTACTTTTCTCTAAATTTATGTGCAGTGCGATACCCATGTGATACACACGTGACCACTTCTACCGGGACTCCCCATCTACATTTTGGGGACTTTACTAGGAACAAAGCTAAGTGACAAAAAGGTAATGACACCTACTAGGAAGAGAGGTCTATTTGATAATGTCTATTAAGAACAAGATCCTAACACTAAATTGATGGAGTAGAACCTACTTTAAATACCGAAGAATATTAGTCAAGGTAATTCACAGCCTGAAGCTCCTATAGATCCTGCACAAATGATGCAGACTATGTAGGAGAACACAAGGGCTCTGAATCAACTTTTGACCATGCTTGCTCCGCTTGTCATAGGGTTGGTTGCTACCACTGTTGTGCAATAAGGTGTGGCTTCGCCAAACACCAACATTGCTACATAGTATGGCATCGCTCATGCAACTCCATTACATGTAGTTCCTCCCGTTAACCCTTCCATTGATGAGGAGAACATTCGTTAGGAGCAAACCACTCAATTAGATATTTTACCTCCTAATGCTCTTGGTAGATTTAGTCGTCAACCTACTCCTATACTTACTTCCATGGTATTTGCCCCAAGGACTTCCTTTGTAATGGAGGAAGACTTGGACATATACCTAAAAGAAATACAAGTAAAGTCGACTATTGGAGTACTAGAGTTAAGACTCTATTACCATCAGTACATTGCTGAAAAACTGTATCCTAAGGACTATGTTAGTCTTAAGTTCATCCTGTTTAATGGCAAGAAAGGAAGCGCTAAAGAATATTTACTTGAGTTTATTGAGACCCTGGAAGTATATAGGCTGGATGATGACCTCAAACTCAAAGAATATTTCAAGTCATTGATCGAAAAGGCATACACCTGGTATGTCAATCTCCTTGCAGGGTCAGTTGATTCATGGGGGTATATATGTAAACTATTCCTGGAAAAGTTCTTCTCTACCTAAGAATGGGTCACGATCACGGACATGGGAAGAACATGGTAGTACCCTAAGGAAGACTAGATGGATTATATAGAACGCTTTAAGGAGCGCACACTTGACATCTAAGACGTATGTGATAAGAGGGGGTTAGTGAAGATTTACATCTAAGGGATGTTCACTGAGTATGCAATCTACTTAAAAAATCTCAATCTAAGTTCCTTTTCTACAGTAGTTGAGATTGTAAGGAGAACTAACAACTTTGTTGTAAGACAATGAGGAGAAAATGGAATGTTTAGGAAACAAGTGACATCTACTAGCTTGGCCTAAGTTAAGACCCCTAGAGACAATAAGAAGCCTAGGAATGATACATTCCGAGGATCTATATCAGTTCCCCTTTTCCCATGCCCAATGGGAAAGGTACATGCTTTGTTTGACCAATGGTTATGAGATGGGAATATCAAGCTTCCAAGAATGGATCACTTACTAACATAAAATGAGAAGAATGATCCTAAGTTTTGCAGGTATCACATATTCGTAGGTCACCCTATGAAAGAGTGTTGGACTTTTAAGAAGATTTTCAATGATAGGGTTCGTAATGAGGAACTTATCATAGAAAACAATGATGCCCGTAATAATCCACTTCCTACACGCAATAATTAATGGGATACTGCGAATACCATCATCCACAATCCTAACATTGAAGAAGGAGATATGTTACATAATGAGGTACTTAATGTATATGAGGCTATAACTAGGAATAATGAAGATGCATGTACGCTAGAAGTAGCTTCCCTAATGAAGACGACTAACTTCAGAAATTTTTTTAACTTACTGTAGTTTAACAAAGATGCACGTCTTGTAGTAGCAACTACCTTTACCTAAATCATAGAGAGATAATATAGGGAGTGCAGTCTATCACAGCTTGTACAAATAATGGCAAAGGTGTATGAGAATGTAAATCTCTTTACTAATGCGGACATGTGCGCCAATAACCCCAATCATAACCGTCCTCTTTATGTGGAAAGCATGCTAAATGAGTATTCCATTAAGAGGACATTCATAGACAATGGCTCTTCTATAAACATAATGTCGTTGTCTACACTAAAGGTTGCGGGGATAGACAACCAGCTCCTAGTGAGACAACATATTACCGTCTTCTACAAACACAGTAATGTATGATAATGTGAGCTTTAAAGTGAGTCCTATACAGAGCTCCACATGATTCCACGTGATCGATGCGCTTGTATCCTATCATCTACTAGTTGGAAGAAAGTGGCTGCACAATCATAATCTCATACCCTCAACATGGCATCGGTGCATTAAGGGCCATTGGAAGGGAAATGACATATTCATTCCTGCTACAAACAATCCATTTGAGCATAATGAGGCATACTTTACCGAAGTTGCATTCTTTGACGAATATACCGAAGAGGGAGAGACTGTTATTGCAACACCCTGTGGCACAACCACTACCTACTTGGGAGGAGACTCAAGAGAAGTCTACGAGAAAGAAGAGAATGTGAGGCTCTCGTAAGGGCCAAAAGAAGTAAAGGTGGAATGAAGTAATAGAAAGTTTCATAAGAGAAGATAGGCAGAAGGTTTACTATTTATGATGGTTCACGGGGTTTGAAGGAGATGGACCCAAAGAAACTTGTTCATTTTCTTCAAATCTCATACCAATACAAGAAACCCAAATTCCTCCTCCTCCTCCCCCTACCCCCCTAGAGATGCAAGTTCAACTTAAGCCACAAGTTGATGAAATTGAAGAGTTAAATCTAGCGAAACCAGGGAGTCTCTAAGACCTATCTTCATTGGTAAGAATCTCTTGCAAGAGCTTAAGGTTCACTTAGTGGAATTGTTAAGGAAGTATAGAGATGTGTTTACATGGACTTATGATGGAATGCCAGGACTAGACCCCAATCTAGTGGTGCATAGATTAAACATTGTAGCCAAGGTTAAACCAGTAAAACAAGGACAACAAATTCTTTGCCTAAAAGTTGAGGTCCAAATTAAAAAAGAGATTGAGAAGTTGCTAAAGGATGGCTTCATCAAGCCAATTGAGCACCCATCATGGTTGTCCAATATCATGCCAGTAAGGAAGAAAAGTGGCTAAATACAAGTTTGTATAAATTTTCATGATCTCAACAAGGCTTGCCTAAAAGATGAGTTTCCATTGCCAAATATTGATATGTTAATGGATGCCACAACTAAATATGAGTTGTTCTTGTTTATGGATGGTTTTAGCGGCTACAATTAAATCAAAATAGCTGTCTAAGATGCTGAGTGTACTGCTTTCAAGATGTTAGTAAGAAATTTCTACTATATAGCCATGCCCTTCGAGCTTAAGAATGTAGGAGCTACTTACTAAAGAGAAATGATTGCCATTTTCCATGATATGATGCACGACTTGATGGAAGACTGTGGATGACATTGTTATCAAGTCAAGGTGGATGCCAGATCACTTGATACATCTGTAGAAGGTTTTTGAGTAGTGTCGGTTGTATAAGCTGTGCATGAACCTGCTAAAGTGCATCTTTTGTGTAGCATTTGGCAAATTCCTTAGATTTGCAGTTCACAGAAAAGGGATTAATGTCGATCTAGCAAAGGTGTAGGCTATACAATTCATGCCTTCACCTACCAAACTAAAGGAATTACAAATATTCATGGGGAAGGTCTCTTATATCAGGCGATTTATCCAAGCACTAGCCGAGATCTCTTATCCCTTACAATAGCTCATGAAAAAAGGAGCATTGTTTGAGTGGAGGCAATTACAAGAGGAGGCCATTCAAAAGGTAAAGGATATACTCACTTCTCTACAGACAGTGACAATGTTTGTCAAGGGTTTATCAATGATTGTTTACTTGACATCCACTGATAAGTCCATTAGAGCTTACTTGCATAAGAACTCGAGGGAAGGGAGTAACCTGTATATTACCTAAGTTGATCCCTCTAAGGGAGTGAAATCAATTATTCAGCCTATGAGAAGCATTGTCTAGCACTGATATTTACTACACAGAAGTTATGTTAGTACTTCTTGGAGGATAAAGTTAATCTTGTTACTTACTTTGACCCGATAAAGTACTTTTTATCATGGCCAACCTTATCCAGACGGATTGCCAAATGGTTACTCCTCCCATCTGATTTTGACATTACGATTATGCCACCTAAAGCTATTAAGTCTCAAGCTCTACCAGACCTCTTGGCTCATTTTCCTATGGCACATGAAACCTACACTACGGATATGATCCCGACAAAGTTTCATGAAGATTCCAAGAGGATAGAATTGGGTGAAGAATGGCAAGTACAACTTGATGGCTCATTTGCTAGTACTGGGAATGGAGCTGAGGTAGTATCGATAACTTCAGAAGGCTAAGAGATACCGCTAGCATTTAAGCTGGACTTCCATTGCACTAATAATGAGGCTAAGTATGAGGCTCTCCTTCTCGGACTCATTTTGGCGCAAAATGCTGAGGCATCTCACTTGTGCATTTGTGGTGATTCAAACGTGATTATCAAACAAGTCAATGGTGAATTTGCTCTCAAAGAACCAACACTAGCGCCTTACAGGGTTGCAGTGCAATATTTGGCTAGCAAATTCAATTTAGTAAGACATGAACATACCAAATTATCGCCTAACCGTTATGCGAATGCGCTTGCAACTTTAGCATCCAAAGTTCCTATTCAAGCCGAAGAAGATGGTTTAAATATTCAGTTTATTAGAAAATCTTTTCCGTGCACAACTTTGCAGTTGTTAGATGAGGAAGAGGAAACACTAGATGACTAGTGCACTCACATCAAGGGTCGGCTATCGTATCCTATTGTAGCTTCTATGGTAACCTTAAAAACTTTCATTCTCATTAATGACATCATGTACTTCAAAGGTCGAGAAGGCATCTTATCACGATGTATTTGTGTAAAGCAAGCATGCCTAATGTTGGACAAATATCACAAAATCTAGTTTGGAGAGAAAGGCCTATCCTTGTATCGCCGTATACAACGCACAAGGTATTACTGGCTAACTATGGCAGAAAATGCTTCTCAAATGCAAATGAGTTTCCCAAAATGCTCTAAGATTCTTGATTAAGGAGAATGCAATTTCGTGGTAAGTGTCAGCGATTGGAGATGCCCTTATATAGACTATTTACATAACGGCACCTTACTTACAAATAGTGCTGATTCCCGCATAGTAAAACGCAAGGCAAGGAAGTATATTATGCAGGAAGACCAACTATACAGGGTGTCGTTCATGGGACAACTCTTTAGGTGTGTCACACCACTAAAAATGGAAATTGTACTAGTTGAAGCCTATACCAGAGATGGTGGAGAACATTAAGGAGGAATGAAGTTGTACTACCACCTATTGAGATTGGGGTATTACTAGCCTACCATGGAAAATGACGCATTCAACTTTGCCAGGTGGTGTGTTACGTGCTAGCAACATGTGAATGCTAGCTTAACTACTTCATGGCCTTTCCATATGTGGGCATTCGACTTAATCAACCCAATACATCCACCATATAGGGGATGCATTTGGTTCTTGGTAGATATTGAATGCTTCACTAAGTGAGTGGAGGTAATCCCGTTAAAGAAAGCTACAGGACAAGCAGTGGCCAACTTCATGAAAGAACACGTTATCTATTGCTTTGGAATGCTAAAGTGCATTCTTTCAGATAATGATACACCCTTTATCAACTCGCACATACGACAACTATTGGCCTCTTATGGTATCGATCACATGAAGTTCACAGCTTCCTACCCATAAGGAAATGGCTAGGTAGAAGCAACGAATAAGACTCTTCTAAAAGTACTTAGTTATATGGTGCATGAAAATCACAAAGAATGGCATGACAAGCTGCCATTGGCACTATGTGCATATAGGACATCTAAACAAAGCCCTACTTAGGCTACCCCTTTTTCTTTAGTATATGGATGTGAGGTGATGATGCTCATAAAAGTTTTGGTCCCATTTGTAAGATTAGACATTAATGCTGAACTAGAACTGGATACTTTATGTATGCTTGATCTCGAAGTTCTAGAAGACAGACTAGGCACCGCCAAGTGTCACCTTACCAACTATCGACAACGGTTAAGTGTGACTTATTGAGGGGATATCTATTGCACGTCCTTTAGTACTTTACTACTAACGTAAGCACCTCAAGTATGAACAAATTAATTTATAAAGCAAAGGTGAAGTTAAGGGCAGCAATTGTCTCAAGACAAATAAGAAAAAGCAAGATTGTGTTTGAAGATAGACTATGCACTTTTCATTTAATTAAATGATGGACTTATATAAAGAATGTCAATTAACAGTGTAGAATGCAACAAAATCATTACTACGCGCAATATGACAAGCTAGATATATATATGGATTGTCTATTAAAGAAAATTTATGCATATGTTATTTTATGAGTAAAACCGTTTTGATGAGCTTAAAGGAGACATGCACAATTAAATGGTGCTGCAAGCTTGTGCACTAAAAAAAAAAAAAATTATATAGTGTTGACTCCAAGTTCTTGTAATATGAATCACACAAGATGTGTATGCGACAGCAGTGCAGTTATTCTACAAGCGCGCATACACCAAACAATTTCATAGCGATTAGAAAGACTTATCTAATGTCCAAAATCCTTCGACTTTTTTCAAAGGACTTTGGTCAGGGGGTAAAATATAGAGCTAGAAATATTACATAAATATAATGGGCTAAACCTAATAATTATTTGGCTTAACTCATTGGGCTAGGTGATAGGGCTTAATGAGTCTGGTTCAATTATTGAGATGACTCAAGGAGAATTGGCTTGATGGGCTCGAAATAGGGATCGTTGAACTGGTCTAACTTCATCTAACTTTTCTCAGGGAGACTCATGTATTTATGAGGAAGGCTACTAATCTTGAACCTATGACAAGCTTATTAGGATAACCTTAAATTGAGTAGACTCCATCTTGCTCGTTGATTGCTAGAGTAATCTAACGAATGTCATCAAGCTTAAAAGTCTATAAATACTCAATCATTCCTCCTCATTAAGGGATCTTTTTTTCCCCAAACTCATGAAATCAAAGAAATGGTATTCTACCAAGAGTTCTCTGCTTTTAAAGATCAAACAAGAGATTAGGCGAAGAACGATCTCCATTACTCAAGAACTGCAAGATTGACGCTTGAGGTCCCCTTAGCTCCCTTATTTGTCACTTGTGCATTCGAGATGCTTGAGATTGCCTGTTCCTCATCCCTGCCACTCTCTACTTAGTCATCTCATCACGTGCCATCTCTGAATTGATTTTTTTTTTTTTGAATTCACATGCAGTGTGGTACCCGTGTGATACACACGTGACTACTCTTACCAGGACCCCCATCTACATCTATAAAACTAAATTAGAAGAGAGTCTTTGGTGTCTCAAACTTTGTGAAGCTTGTTTTACTTTTGGTTTTACTAAATAACTCTATCGGCAACTAAACTTTTGAAATATACAATTAATGTATAATTTCTCCAATTATAGCTAACCTAATATTATGTAGAGGTAAGGGGCCCCACTTGACCTGATTGGACTTGTCAATTCTACTAGTTCTAAGTCATGGTTTCATGACTAATAAATTGGCTTTTCTTAATTTTTTTCTCCATTTCCTGCATTTTATTTATCAACAATTCGATGCGACACTGTCAATATGTGATTACTTTAAGCAATTTATATATGGAGACATCACCATTGCTTCATCCATCTTGTTGGCAAAAAACTTAGTATGAGGGGGTGGGGAGTCATCCTGTAATTTTATTGATATAATTCAATAGGGTACAAAAATAAGAAAGGATATAAAACCATACCTTTTATATATGTCACTTAAATATTTGAAATGAAAATAAATAATTATAGAAAATAAATAAGGTATTATTATTACAATTATATAAAAGTGTTAAAAAAACAATGTCCACACAATGGTGTAGAATAACCTAAAGATTATGTATTATTTAAATTGATGAAGGTATTGATTTTCATATGCTCCTACCTTTCATGCATCAAAGACATGATATAGCAGAGCTTCAACTTGACATGTTGAAATCATTAAAGTAATCATCTTTAGAGCTAGATGTATCATACGGTTCTTGTTGATGCTTCTTCACTTTTTGTTAATCTTTGACATAAGCAAACAGTGCAATGGGCATGATTTATAGAGTGGCTTTAATGGATATGGTTGATAAAGTAGCCTTATGATTGTCTAAAATAATTTAACCATGCTAAACGCTTGCCTCATGGAAACCATTGATGTTAGAGTTGTTAAAGTTTATCAAACCTTGTGAGAAAGGATTGAGAATGTCTTCACATATTGTCTACATCAATCCAAGATATTAAAGTCACGAACCTATATTGTCATCAAACTCAAGAACAATTGCTAATGATTGTTAAGTTCCATGTAGGACCTTGTCTTTACTTTGCTCTTATGTTTTTTTAGTCTTTGAAGTCATCACATAATCTATAGTTATGGGTTTGCCAACGAGCCTCTTTGTTTATTGCTAAGGGCCAATGAATTCACCAAAACTTGACCACTATATAAAAATGAAAACCAAGAGGATATTATTGTAACTTAGCCTAGATTGGTCCCACCAGTTCATGAACTGTGAACTAGCATAAGGGGGCTAGTTCAACTTGTCCTAGGACTAACCTGACTTAGTGAGTCCATGAACCGTCGATTCAATTTTCTCACTAATAGGGAAAAAAAAAAGAAAAAGAAAACTTTAGATAAGCCAAGAAGAGAAAAAAAGGAAAAAAAAAATTAAAAGCAAAAGGAAAAAAGCTAGAAAAGTTAGAAGAAAGACATGTGAGCCTATAAAAGTTAGACTATAGAGATGTGAAAAGTTGAAAAGCAAATGAAGCACATATAGATGAAGCACATATCGACGAAACACATATGGACGAAACACTATCAAGTGGAGAATAATCAATAAATTTAGAAAACATAGAGAAGAAAGTCTTCATTTGCAGATTTACCAACATACGAAAGTGAGAAAAAGAGAGGAGAAAGAGAGAAAACAAAAAATAAATGCCTAAATGTGACTGTACTTAGAAAAATGAATTGAAGAAAATTTGAACATTTTGTGTTTTCACTTTTCAAGCATTTAGAAGTTTTGAATGTAAACTTCAATAAGCAAAATTTGAATCTTTCAACAGAGGTTGTATATATTTGGTCTCTGCAAAATTTCCTTCACTTTATAACTCTCATTCTCTTCTTAATTCTTCTTCAATTTGTTCTTTCACCTACTGAACTCTCTAGTTTCTTATTTTGCAAATATGTGTAAAAATTTTTGCTTCACATCTTCATTGTATTTAGCTAACACTTGCTTTCGTTATCTAGTTTTATTTTTTGTCTACATTATATTGTTTTCAATGAAGTGTTTTTTTTTTTTTTTTGTGTTGTAACCACATATTCAAAATATGTTCTTTTTTTTATCATATTAGTTCTATTTTTCTTATACGGAAAAATATGTTCAATGTGAATAGGAGTAATTTTTTAATGTGGAAAATTACGACCCCATGACTTTACCAGGGAGCATTTGGAGAATTTAATAATGCCCCTTCCCCTTGAATTTGAGTACATGACTCTTGGTGGACAAAGTGAAAAGCTCCAGCAAGAGAGTAGTAAGGAGGAGGAGGAAGAAGTCAAGATAGTACGGAAGAAGAAGTATAGGCCTATATATGTGGTAAAGTTGACTCTAGTGGTAAGCCACTTATACCACTTAAATATGACATATTTATTAAATATTTTCATAAAATTGTAGGTATGGATGGCAATACTCATGTGTATTGCAACTACTGTCAGTTAAGTTATGTATGGAAAAAAGGAGATGACTATAGGACATTGAATTGGCATATGTGATCGAAGTACTCAACGGAGTTCGATATAGATAAGTTGCAATAACAAATATCCAAGCCCAATGGTTTGTAATTATTAGGCTTATTTCGATATTTTGCTGAGAGATAAAAATTTGCCCTAATAGAATACTTACTAATTTGTCATCTATTATGGAGCCATGGATTTTCTATGCACTACTTAGACTACAAACAGGAAGCTCTTAATCTTAGCTTAGAAAAGTTCAAACCGAAAACTATGAAACAAATTAATTTGAAACTTTATCATACTTGTAAACATAAATTAGCTACTAAATTTAATTTTCTTGATTCGTAGGTTTCTATATGTGTAGACACATAGATTGACTCGTAATAAGATGATTCTTATACGGGAATAATATGTCATTGAATAAATGAGACATAGTAATTACAAAAAAGACTAATAGCTTATTGATATTTAATGCATGCCATTATGCACAAAATATTTTCTAGATAATAAGTATTATTTTAGGTAAATAATCGTTAACAAAAAAGGTTTTTTTCAATTGGTTTTGACAATGCGGTTGCAAACATCATATCTCTTGATGAACTTTAGGCATTATGCCAACCCATGCTAAGTGAAAAAAATTTTCATATACGACATGCTTACCATATTTTAAATTTTTGTATTAAAGATAATTCAAATTGTTTAGATTTTAAGATGTTCCCCATAAGATAGGCAATTATGCATTTAATAAAATATCCATCTATAAATAAAATATGGAGAAAATTTTGCATAGATAATAGAATGTGATTAAAAAAATTTTAGAAAAGACATTAAGTGTAGATGGAATTCAACTTATTGAATTTTGTAAAGTACAGTCCCATATAAAGATGTGTTGCATTCTTTTGCTACAATAAATGTCCCAGATATTCCATTGTACCCTAGTGATTAAGATGTATAGGATTACGGATTTTAATATCCTAGAGTGGTAGAGAAGGCATAAGAAGACTTATCCAATTCTTTCTTGAATGACTTGCCAAGTTTTTGTTGCTCTTGCATCAATAGAAACTGTTGAACGACTGTTTAGCACCATAGGTCTTATCTTTAAATAACAAAGACTAAAAAAAAAAAAACCGTATTGGGCCTAGTTCATATGTTTTTAACTCGTGAAATAGTGGTTCACGAGCAAGTTTAGCCCTTTCCTATATCTAGTTGACCACTAAGTGTGTAAGCATCATGCGTGTCAGAGTCTATTGTCTAGACATAATGTAAAACGACAACGTGTAGCAATTTATATAATGTCGAAAGTATGTTTAAAAATTTCAAAACAAATAAATGCGCGCTTGAAATAGTCTATGTATGAAAATGTTAATATGCAATAATGGAAAATTTAAAGTATATGCAAAAGCCTTATGTATGCGTCCCAATCATTTAAATGTAATAATGTATATGAGATATTAACTATAGCAAAATTGTATAATGCATTTTTATAATCAATACTTTGCAAAAGTTCATATGTAGAATTTTACCTATATTGAATATCACTTTTAAAATGTTATGGTCACAATCCATTGTCTATACAACTTTTTCGCTACACCTTATTAGTAGATGGATGGTCTAAGATATCATCAATTACCATTTTAATAGTAACATTCAAAAATCTAATGTGGAGATACAATCCTTAACACACATATTTAATATGTAACAAACACAATGGATGTGGAAAGGGTCCCCCTAATGTGAGTTGGCAAGGCATGTAATTCAAGAAAGGCACAACATTTGTTGTTGCGTTGTCGAAACCAATTAACAAATCTTTCTTGTTATTGCATATTCATCCAAAATAATGCTTATAATTTTGAAAATGTTTCATGTGATATATCGTTTATTGAATTTCCTAAGTGCTAGCATATTTTATTTAGAAGCCACTTTTCATTTATCAAGTGACAAGTGATTTCTAAATACAAGTTTTGTTTCATTAATGCACCTACATATTCTCATGATGAAAACATATGTATTGAGTAAGTGAAACTTTACCAAGAACGCTTTCCTTTTTAGGTAGTGAATTTGAATATTTGTTCAACATATAGTTATCTTGAAATATGATTGGGCACTATGACTAAAACATGTTTGTTTGTACTTTACAAAGTCAGAATGCTTAATCATAACACTCGATAAGTTCATACTAGCTATTATTTTGTACATTCCATTTTTTCTTTTTTACTTTCCTTAAAGTACTGAAATATTTTAGAAGGATCGGAAGACATTTGTGTTTGTCCCTTTTCTCATGCATACTTATTTAGGTGCCTTGACGACATGTGCTTTACGTAAGATCCATAGCCATTGCCTTTTTTTCCTTAAATAGCTTGTGGAATAATAGCTGCAATGGCCTTGTTGCTTCTTGTTTAGACCTGTAATTTTAAGAAAATGCTTAGTAAAAGTTTTTTATTTAAGTTGCTTTGATAGCTTACCATTGCCCTAAGCTTCATCACACTAACATGTTTCCTCATTTTGTGCTTCTTATTGAAAATGCTCTTTCTCTTGTACCTCAAATGGAGGATATTGTTGCTTCTTTGGGTTTTGCTCCAAAATTTCTTGAGAGTGGTTAAAAGAAGGCATCATGTGCTCAAACCCAATGGAGGATAGCTCATTGAATCCATTGCTCCATACTTGTTGAAGTCATATGTAAAATACAAAATAAGATATAATAAAATAATGTTTAAAAGGAAAGGCATTTAGATAATTAAGAATTTTAAAACAAGGGCATTATGGTCTTTTTCGGCAATAGGCTATATAAGCCAAATGGAAACCTTACATGACACTTCTTTCTGTTGTCAATGTGGACTATTATGCTGTAGAAACCCCTAACTCATCATAAGCGGCACTTCAACTACAAAAGGATTCCTGAATCAAAGTGTGATCATGAAGGTAAGTACATTTATCAAATTATGATTCTACATGTTATTTGTTTTAATGGAAACTCAATTAAGACAAAGCATTTTGAAAATTTAGGGTTTTTAGACATTTTAATTTGATCGTCAAAGTTGCTGGATCAAACACCTTTCAAGTTGTGAATTTAAATTGAGACAAGTAAGCATTCTAATCACGCTTAAATTCATGAAGTTAAGTCGATTTTATATAAGAATTAGAGTGTTAGTTGATTTGCGAGAGATTAGATGGAGAAAGTGTTGAATGGGGATGAGAGTGGAGAGTTCGTGAGATTCAGAGGGATATATGGCCAAGATGTACAACCCTATACTTACCTGTCAAGAACATGAAGAGCAAATGAGAGAGATGGGTTATACAAGGTCACGTATATGGGCATGTACCTACTCATGTAAAAGTACACGATCGTGTACTTGGATGTGCTGAGTGAACTCTATGTATGATAAGGCACACAACCATGTTCTTACCCGTGTTCTTATACATGACTATGTTGTTTGAGAACATTCCTTTAGTCTTCGTATTTCAATTTTTTTTCTAATTTTAAGTTGGTATAGTTGAACGATTTAATGAAGTTTAAGTCTTATTGTAGAGTAGAATTAAGAATCAATTATTGTTTCTCGATAGGCTTTGAGGAACTTGGTAATTACAGACATGTCGAACCCAAAACCACTCTTCCAAGTACCTATTTACTATGCTTATTGGTTATGTTTGTTAGATATAGTAAATGAATGAAATTTAACATAAACTTGGTAAATGCTTTACTTGTTACTTGTGTGTGGCTCAACCTAGGGGTCGAAGGTGGCAAATCTCTAGGGGGGACCTTGATGATTGGTATACTACATTGTCCTTAGTGGAGTTCTATACCGAAATGATTTGGAGTAGATTTTAGGGGTATTAGGGCTAAAGGTAGTAGTTCTCAATACTAGTAGAAAGTTGGAGTTAGAAGTGCCAATTCTTAACCTAAGTTTAAAACACTTAAATTAAATAAGAAAAAAAAAACTTAAATTAAATCAAAAAGAGAGTGATAAGGTTATGAGTACCCTTTTGTTGCTTGTTGATTAACATAAAGATAAGTGTCGAGTTTAATTTTTGATTTTTTTATTTTCATTCCTAATCCGATTTATACTAGACCATATGCTCATTTAATATAAGTTTTCGACTTGAACTAGGAATTTCGTCTTATTTTGAGTCATTACCCAACTGAAGTTGGAAAAGATTATTGAATTAGAATTAATTAAGCAAATTAATCCCAATTTGGACAATTAGTCAACGAAAACTCATCTTTTCATTTTTATAAAAAGAGGAAGAGAAAACCAGAGTTTCTAATCTTGGGGGCTAATATATTAAAACCTTAAAGTTATCACCTTATTCTTCTAAAATCTGAACTATATTCTAACGTCTTTTATTGTTGTTTATTTTGTTTTATTTTATTTTTGTTATTTTTTTGTTATATTTTTGCTTATTGATTAAAAACAAATTATTCTAATATGGAAAATGATTTTTTATTCTTTTTAGAGTTGCCCTAAACGGGTGCTTACGTACCTGCTATTTACGATTAAACAAGCCGTAGTTCACCTTTTAAAAAAAACTTTAGTGGGTTAGTTAATTTTAATTATAAAAATACCTCGAATTTTATAATTTTTATCATTTTTTATTTTATTTTATTATTTTATTTTTTATTATTTTAAATATTTTTTAACATGTTTATTTTATAATTTTTTTATTATTTTATCTATTTTAAACTAAACATAAAAAATAAACTAACCTAAATTCTATCATTTTTCTTAATATTATTTTCATTTCATTTTTTTAATTTTTGAATTATAAATAAATAAACAAACAAATAAATACAATAAATAAATGAAATAAAAAAGTATGGAAAATTTGACTTACCTGGGTCCGGGCGCGGTTCGCGGGTCGGGTCAAGTTGAATCGGTTCAAACTGGGTGGCGATCGAAGGTCCTTCGATGGCAGTGTTTCGATAGCTTTCAAGGGGGTTTGAAGGCATCTTCCGAGCTTTCCGAGGGTGAGTAACCCAATTGTGATGTTGGATTTCTCAAAAAATGCTTCCTGATGGCGATTTCAAGCTTAATCGGCGATCGCGGCTTGAGGAGCTCCGACAAGGCTTTGATCTCTCTTATTGTCTCTCCTTTCTCTCTTTTGATTCGTGCTTTGACTTCCTCATCTCGTGTTCTATTTATAAGCATCGAAAATTGAGTGGGATAAGCTTAGATTTTCTCCAATTGGGATGAATCGAATTTGCGGTTAAAAACCCATATCCAATTTGTATAAATATTCCAATTTGTTGTGATTTGATTCCAATTGGATGATGGTACATGCATTTTTTGCACAAATCATGATTAGACCTAGCAATGTCATTGGCATATGGCACATGCATTTCTTTCTCTCTTTCTTTTTTTTTCTTCTTCTTTTTTATTTTATTTTTTTGAAAAAAAAATTATCAATGACTTACTGTACATACATTGAGTTATGGTTGGATTAAGAACCACCATAAGGATTGGGTTCAATTAGGTCACAAGACAGAACCAACTTGTTTCAACCCTAATCTTATGAAAATAGTTTCTTTATTTTTCTCCTATTATCTTATATGCTAATGTTAGGTTGTTCTCATCATATTATGTATATTTTGTTTTTATAAGTACACGTATAATTTTACTAGTAATATTTATGTGAATATTAGCATATTTTAGACACATGGATGGCACTTGAATTCTTGTATTAAATAATTACAATTGATTTGTCCAATAGTTTGGGATGCACTCTATATAAGTAACTTATTCGCCAAGCAAAGTGTGACACGTTTATGTACTCCAAATAGAAGTTTTGGTTTATAGGTGCCTTGCTCCATGTGGACCTTTATTACATAGTTTTGGACTAGACACGTGAGTACCAACAAGCCAAGATGTCGTCTTAGAATTAGGAATGTATTGCCAACAAAACCATGAAACTCGTAATAATAATAATAATAAAAGAAACTATAATTAGAGTATGTCGTAGTGATTAAAATTTCGACTTGTATATTTGATTTTAGTTGGGTACACCATATCACTGTCCTTGTCTTGATATGAAACTTTAGGACTACCTAATAATAAATAATGTAAGGTTGGCTATTGGTGGAAAATGGTCGTGCTTTATGTATTTTTAGTTTAATTTATGTTTTTTATATGATTTATTTATTAGTTATGTTTAAAAATTTTAATATGTAATTTAAACTGTTTAATAAATATGTTTTATATTTGAGTTAAACTTATTTATTAATTAAAAATTTAAAATAAATCTCAATGCAATTATTAAAATTACTAAGAAACAGAATAATGATCTTCATAAATTTTTTTCTTTTTTTTTTTAAAAAAAGCAAAGTTACATATAACAAAGTAAATTGTCCACTTGCTAAAATATTACCAGGCATATGGTCATGGCCTAATGGAATAAAAGCGCCCATGTTCAAATTATGGAGGAAAAAGTTATGAGTATGGTATTAAAAAAAATTAATGAAATAGTTTATCATCCTCTGCATATTCTATTAGTAGCTTTATATTTGTAAAGTTTAATGGTTATATTAAAAGGTTATTATATTAAAAAAAAACATGAATCATTTAAATCTATTTATATTTTTCAAAAATAAGTTTATTTGCACGTCACATGTTTAAGCAATTTAAACATTAAAATTTTGTGAATACTTAAAGAGATAGGATCATACCATATAAAATTGTTAAAGTAAATTGACAAACTAATGTGGATATTAAAAATATTAGGTATCTCATAGAGAAAAGACAACTACTGGTCTCCATTAGAGGGTTATGACTTAGGAGGGAGAACCCAAAAAAGGAGGAGGAAGAACCTAACAAAGAAGCTAGAGTCCAAATCTTTGATGGGTTTTAAATGGGACTTAAATGCTAGATTTGAGTGTGTTAGACCTAGTTAACAATGATATTGCACCATATTCTAGAATATATTTTAAGGGAAAATATATTTAAAGTTTACTTTCTTTCTTTTTTATTTAAATTTTCAATTTTTTTTTCTCTTCTATTTAAGTTTTTAATATTTTTAAAATTTTATAAAAATAAAATTTTCGTTAAGTGTATTAAATTTTCTATTCATATTAAGTATGTATTGGTTTCCAATTAGTCTAGGTTAGTTGCCTAAGACAATAAGAGTAAGCATAAATTTTTTCAGCTTATTTTTTAATTTAAATTATTATGTTTATATTTTTTATTATATTATTTAAATAAAATATTTAATATCATTATTTTAATAATTTAATTATTATAAATTAATTTAAAATTAATATATATCATAAATTAATAAAAAAGTTAATAAATTTGATGAAATTTTTTTAAAATATTAAAAATGTTAATAACTTAAATAAAAAAAAATTCAAATAAAACAATAAGTATATAGATTGAAAAAGCAGCTTTAAATTCCGATGTTTTAATCGTAGCACAGTGTTGGCGGTTGCGTCACGTTCTTTCCGGGAACCGGCAGGTAGCAATCGCCAATCAAATGGCAGCATCATAAAGCTGCAGCAGCTCAACCAACGAAGGGCAGACATCCAATTTCTCCATATAAGTTTGACTGGCAACATGCCAACCCCCAGCCCCCTCATCTTCCCCCAACTGCTTCCTACTTGAAACTCTAGTCACTTCACTCGTCCTTTCATTTCGCGCACCCCGTTTCTCTCCTCCCTGAAACCCCACCAAATCATGCCAACCTCCACACGAGGACATGTTGCTGTTCTAGCATTCCCTTTCGGTACCCATGCCGCTCCTCTACTTGCCGTCATCAGCCGCCTGGCTTCCTCAACTCCCAACACCGTGTACTCTTTCTTCAGCACTGCAAAGTCCATTGCCTCCGTATTCAAATCCCATACCTACAGCAACATCAGAGCTTATGACGTGGATGACGGCGTGCCGGAGGGCTATGTCTTCATGGGGAGGCCCACGGAGGACATAGAGCTCTTCGTCAATGCAGCACGCTTTAACTTTTCTAAAGGAATGGAGGCTGCAGTGGCTGAGACAGGAAGGAAAGTTACTTGCTTGGTAACTGATGCTTTCCTCTGGTTTGGGGCTGATATGGCTAAGGAGATTCAGGTTTCATGGTTTGCTTTCTGGACTGCAGGGCCTGTTGCTTTGTCCACTCATCTCTACACTGATTTCTTAAGGGATACCTTGGGCCAGGGTCAGTTGATGTTTTAACTTTTCATGACGTAGGAAGAGGAAGTGTTTGTTTTCCTTTTCCAATTTTTAGATATTTGCTAAGATATAGTCTTAAAAACTGTAGATTTTATGATGTTCGTAAGTGGTGCCATTAAAAACCACTACTAACCATCAAAAATAGTTTTCTGCTGAGCAAACACGGTTTAAAACTCGATGATTCCTTGACTTGAGTATGTATGCGATATAGTCTGATCTGCATAATATATATTACAGGTGGTATTCAAGGTCGTGAAGATGAAGCCCTGACATTCATCCCAGGAATGTCTAGAGTGCGTGTGAGGGACCTGCAGGAAGGAATCGTTTTCGGGAATCTGGAGTCCGTATTCTCATCTATGCTCAATCAAATGGGCAGAGCACTACCAGAAGCAGCCGCGGTGTTCATTAATTCTTTTGAAGAACTAGACGCAACCATAACAAATGATCTGAAATCCAAGTTGAGCAGATTCCTTAGTATTGGTCCCTTCAACTTGATAACTAAGTCATCACCTAGTATTCCTGATAAGAGCGGATGTCTAGTTTGGCTTGACAAGCAAAAGATTGCCTCTGTTGCCTACATTAGCTTTGGAACCGTCACGATACCACCACAGAAGGAGCTAGTAGCACTAGCAGAAGCCCTTGAAGCCAGTGAAGTACCCTTCTTATGGTCCCTGAAAGAACATGTGCATTCACAACTGCCACAAGGATTTCTCGAGAGGACGAAAGAGCAAGGACTGGTGGTTCCTTGGGCTCCCCAATCAGATATCCTCTCACACCGCGCAGTTGGTGTGTTCATTACACACTGTGGATGGAATTCTTTTCTGGAGAGTATAGCAGGAGGGATTCCAATGATATGTAGACCATTCTTCGGGGATCAGAGGCTCAACGGTCGGATGATATCGGATGTGTGGAATGTGGGAGTGACAGTCAAGGGAGGAATCTTCACCAAGGAGGATGTAGGAAGCGTTTTGAAGGGTCTGGTTCAATCACCAGAAACATGGACAACGATGAGGAAGAATATGGTTGCCCTGCAGCAACTTGCTCAATCTGCTGCAGGACCTAGCGGCAGTAGTACCAAAAACTTCAGGCTGTTGCAGGATATCTTACCAAGCAGTCCCCATTGAGGATTCCAGCTGCATCTTCTCTCGATTTCATCTTTAAGTGGCTATGAGTTCCCTCGATTTGTCTATTTGTGTTGTACTTTCTTGTTTGAAATCAAATGTTCAAGTGAACTATATATCTGATTCAAATGTTGATAAATTATCTTGTAAAGAAAATTATCAAAAAAAAAAAAAAGGGACAGGTGGAAGATTAAGAATGTGGGATAGTGAAAACTTTGGAAATAAATAATATTGGAAGAAAATTTAGAAATTTGATATTCATCCATTGAAAATATATCTATCGAATTAGGGATACACACAGGGTTTGTTGGGGCAGCCGTATGAGTGTGAGAAAATCCCCTGTATACGTGTTGGTTGTACATGCTGGAAGAAAAATGAAAGACGAAACCAAAAAACTGCTGAAAATTTGTGATATTGCTGAGGTCTCGCATATGCTGTTTGCCATAAGGTTCTTAACTTGATGTTTTGTAAGAATTTGGATTCTTGGAAACAACCCATGGAGACACAATCAGTCAGATGTACTATTGGAGGATTCCGTGGTTGTGATTGCCATTTTTCTAGTAATTGGTTCAAATGTTTGTTTTTCTTGAGCTTTGCTTGATTTTTGCCTGTATTTAAATAGTTTTAAAAAATCTTAACCAATATTCTACTAAAAGTCCTAATCTGATTTTCTTTGTAAGCATGTTCTATATTTGAGTTTAATTCGTTTATCAATTAAAAATATTATAAATAAATATATTATAGTTATTAAGTCTTTATTTAAAAGACTCAAATCATTTTTAATTTACTTAATGCTTATAAAGGAAATTGCATTAAAAACTATACTAAAGCTTACAAATTTTTAAGCTAAATTTGTGAATAAGCCTAGTAAAAACATTATAGCTCAAATTACTATGTGATTGACTTAAATAAATATTTACAGTTTGATTGTAGTTAATCATAATGTTACCTCACTAATTTAAATAAAAACTTAAAAATACATTTAATTCAATTTTACTAAAATTACCAAATGACTATATTAATGAGATCGAGACGTAATAAAGCATGCTTAAATGGATATGTATAGAAGTTTTGAATATATTATGCTATTTTTTTAATTAAATGTTGGAAAATAAAATGTAAAGGGAAAAAAATTGAGTCTTATTCTTGCATAATGAATTCAAAGTAGACAAGAACGATAATAAACGGCAAAACCAATGAGGAAGTGATATTGATGGATTAATATAATATACATAAGGGAGGGGAAGGTGCCTGTGGATATTATAAGAGAAGTTAGAGTAAAAATTAAACTATCAATATTAGAAACATTCATCTTAAACAAGTTTACAGGCCAAATTTGAACATGTTAATGAGACGTGTTCGTTAAATGGGCTCATACATGGGTTAAGATACTAAACTTGAACTTGAATACATTTATAAACTCGTACAAACAAATCTAATCTATTTATTAATTGCATCAAATTTTATTTACACAAACTTATTTAGAATTGTATCGTATTGCATTTATATTGATTATCGGGTCTCAAATTGCCAACCTTAGTTTCATTGTTATCTTATGTAATTGCTTTGGCCAAGGAAGCAATCACTCTTAAGTGTTGAGATTTTCATATATTTCTCTTGTTTTGTTCGATTTGGAGAAGAAGGTTAGGTGAGAAGGGAAGTTGAGAAATGAAACTAGAGTTTCAAATTGGGATTTTGAGCTTCTATTTTTTTTTTGTCCTTTTTTTTTAACTTGTAGTGATACATGGACATGATGTCAACAATAAGTAAAAAATAAATGATAAATAATAAGAAAAATCTATCAAGAATTTAAAATGAACTAGTAATATTTTCTGACTTTATCATCTAAACAATATAATAATTAGTATAATTTTTATTGAACATATATTTTTTATGAACTTTCTTAACTTCATTTATCTTCACTTTCCCAAGTATAAATTTAACATGTCACATCATTTGTAAAGGCATCATCATAGTATTGTAGTAGAATCTACATTTTACTATTTACGGCAAAAAAAATAAAAAGAGAATGAAAATTATTTATTGAGAGATAGACAATAAAGGTAAGCGTGGGTAAAAAAACCGATTAAATTGCGAATTAAACTGAACTGTAAATTAGGTTTGAACTATTTTTTTATATTTAAAAAAATTACAAATCAAATCAAACCAATTTCAAATTGAACTAAACTATGATAAGTAAAAAAATAAAATAAAATGAAATAGTGGTGGAAATCTAAAAAATGTATAACTAAAAAAGAGAATTTTATATTGTTTATTTAATTCATTCTTTTATTTGGTTTTCATTAAGTAAATTATTATTTTTTTATTTCGTATTTTTACTTCTTAATTGATATATAAATCATAATTACTTAAGAGGAACAATGAAATCACCTTAAATATATCAAATTAATATTGAATATATTGAGTGATATAGAGAAATAATAATAAATTAAATATTTTTATATCAATGCAATTTTTCATAACTTATTAGTTTGTACATAGAAAAAATTAGTAACATATATAAAAACGGTTCAAATTGTGAACTAAATTGAACTAAATATATTTTTTTTAAGTTTGAAAAAATTATAAATCAAATTGTATAGTTAGGTTCAATTTAGAAAAAAAAAAAAAAAAAGAACCATAATAGACAGTTCGATTCAATTGGGTTCAAGGAATGAACTATGCCGAATTGAATCACACTCACCCATTAATAAATGTAATTTGAAAAATTAAAAGCGACTAATGAGAATTGAACCCATGATCTTAAGTATATAAAACAAGGGATTTTTTATAATCCCATCCATATTTTTAACGGGAATGATGCAGTATTCAATCTTACTGTTAATTTATATATTAATGATAAAGATTTAACGGTAATTAATAATAAAGATGTAATATACGTAACATAGCAGTGGGGTTGAAGGTTAAACATTCTCATTAAAATGATAAACGGGACCATAGAAGTTCTTATAAAACAAACACCTAACCATAAGACCATATTAAATTTTATGATGATATTTATACTTAAAAATATGAATATAATATATATTTTTTACTTTTTAAAATGAATTTGATTAATTAATTTTTTTTCTTTGGGGAGGGGGGGCATGCTTGTATCTTAGTCTTGCTTTTCCCAGCATATAATGTGATCTTATCTTAATCTTGCTTTTCTCAGCATATATAGTGATCGTCACTGCTATTAATATTGGTGTAAGACTTTAGCACAGATTGAAGGGTGGATTCCCTCAGGATCAGAATAAGAGAGAGACCTCGAAGCAAAAACTACACAACCGAATCATTCAAAACGCTAAAGCAGCAATAAGTCTCAAAAACTAATACCTTGAGTAAGAAAAATTAAGGGAACAGAACATAGCAATTCGAGCGTTTTGGAAAACAATGTAAATACGTTCATCGTTCCAAAAACAGAGAGGACAGATTTTAAGCAAATACAACCTCGTATAGGCTCTCTTGGTAGATAGTAAATTATGACAAACCTTCTAATACTATCTGCTGTAGCACTTTCAAAAATGGACATGGGTCAAGAACAAAGTCCTTGCAAGGACCAAAAACCAATAAACAATAGGAGCAACATGAAGAAAATACTGCAGCAATGACTCCTAAACCACAAATGAGTCAACAAGCTTGAAAATGTGTCACTCTTAATTCCATATAATCACCCACAAAGAATAGATAAAAGCCAAAAAATAAAATTACCAGGCAGAGTAAGTGTTGTAGCACCAAAACACGCAACTTGAATCCGGGTTCATGAAAAGTATCCGTTGGTAACGGCAAAAATCTCCTGCTCATTCGTCGGATAACATGTCCGATAGAACTGATTGCACAATTCTGATGCCTGTGAAACAACAGAAAGACGATTACAAATGCAATAAAGTAGGAAAGACAATAAACTTGAAGATTGACACAGAAAAAGTCATGAGACGAAGCACGTTAAGCTAGAGAAACTCAATACTGCATTGCATGCTTCACACTTCTCAAAGAATATATGCAGGGACGCGTTAGACCTTCACAAATAATAAGAGAAGACACACCTGGAAGTTCTTTAGCATCTCCAAAAGGAGGTGAAGACCAGTTTCTGCAATGTTTCTCTCTGTATGCCGAAAAGCCCATATAACCGAATCCATAACAAGCTTCACTTGCTGTTAAAAAGAAAGTCTCATCATACGGACATAAAGCCAAGTCATGTATATAATTATATATAACATGATGCTATCTTATTGCTATCCCAACCCAACAACCAGTGCATGTAACACTTTCTTGGACCATAGAAAATCTGGGACATTGTGGATTCAGATGAAAATATGCACCTAGAGGGTGCCCAAAAATTAAAATTTGTTTGCTTGATAGTAAGAAGCCAGTAATGGATCCTATTAAATGAATGGAATGGTTTGAGCAAAATAATAGGCAGCTGCAATAAATGAAGAATAAACTCCTACTCATGGTTATGAGATAAGCAGTGAGATAATGATATGAAAAATAAGATAAAATCAATCAAGAATTTAAAAAAAAAAAAAAAAGTTTGAAAAGATTGCTGAATTTATTGTGATTATAAATAAAACGTGAAGACGACAAAACTAAAAGCTGGATGAGACTCTGAAAATCTTGAATCAGAAATTGATTGTTATCCATTGGAGAAAACAAAAGTTAGGAATGAGAGGAAGCATTGTAACGGTAAAGCTTTCTTCTTTATTTCGTTAACTGTCGCAGATGACAAAGCTTAGTATTTTTAACAATCTGCTAAAGACTATAACTAAAAACTCACTACTTTATCAAATAGAAAAATGACATTTGGCAGCCTCATCGATGTACACGTGTAAAATAAATTACATATCTTCACATCCATCCCTCCTATCTCTCTCTCAAGTTGGATCTCCTCTAAGATTCAACTTGCAGCACCAACTACAAAGCTGTTTCTCACACAAAGATTTGGTTAATAATTCAGCTAGCTGTAATGCAGAAGGCACATGGATGGGTTTTTGTTTGATGCAATAAGCAAAGCTGATCTATTATTGCATTTTAAAGAAATTGGCAGATAAACAAGAAGCCTAAAATCCCCGCACAATATAAGAAATCCACAACATCTCCTTAGCTGCTGATGCCAAACTCCTACATTTAGCCCCTCTTGTCGAAGTTGATACAGTTCTAGTTTTCCAAGAAACCAAGGCTCTCCCTAGCATAACACAATTACCGAAAATTGACATGCAATCTGAAACACAAGCACCCCAGTCTACGTTAGAGTAACCATGTAACTTAAGAGAATTGCTAGCAGGATAAAATAATCCAAGTGAAGAAGTGCCCTGCGAATAGTAAAGAAGATGAAACGGGGCATGTAAATATGGTGTTCTGGTTGAGAGAGAAACTGACTAAGACAGTGAATAGCAAAACAAATATCAGGCCTAGTTAAGGTGATATAAGCAAACGACCAACTATTCTTCAATAGTAAATAGGATTGTCAATTAACTCTCCCGTCTTCTTTGCTATCTACAATAAACTTTCTTTGATTGATCAAAGTACCTTCAGCCATTCAACAAATTTCCAAACCTAAAAAGAACCTAGCCAATCCTAAATCTTTTATAGTAAATTCATTGTCCAAAGTCTTCTTTGACACAAAAATAGTAACACAATCAATGAGCCAGCAGTTGAATGCTGTGTAAATAAAGAATGATCTTGCTTGGACTGCTTAAAACCTCATGCAATAAGAAAATTAGAAATTTTATTGTTCCATTGTCTTGAAGCTTGCTTTAAACCATAAAGTGACCTCTTAAGACGACAAACTTGATGTGGCTTTGCTTTATCATAGCCTTCAAGTGGAGCCATATAAACCTCATCATCAATATGACTATGCAAAAATGCATTATTACTATCTATTTGATGTAGAGGCCAACTACAAGCTGTAGTAACAATAATTAAGACCCTACCATACTCCACTTAGCTGTAGAGTAGAGGAAAAAGTATCATTGTAATATTCACCTTCTACTTAAGTAAACCCCTTAGCAACTAGTTTTGCTTTGTATCTTTCCATGCTATCACAAGCCATTTTGACCCTATAGCTTTCTTGCCTTGAGGTAATGAAACGAACAAGGTTGTCGAACTCACAATTTTACCTAAAATCGCTAGAGAGTTTTTAAAATTGGATAGTCAAAACATAAGTTTCTATTATTTATGTAAATTAGTAAAAAACTATAAATATATTTACATAAGTCATGAAAAACTTAAAATATATACTATAAATAAAAAAATTCAATATAAATTTTGGTTGCAATATAAGTTATAGTACAATAGTTAATTATAAATCATTATACTAATGCATAAAAATGAAAAATATATATTAGTGTCAATATAAATTGCATTGTAATATCAATTATCATGATAAAAAAGTTCAACTAAAAACAAAACATTAATCATTAACTATCCAAAATTATTACAGTCTCATCCAACTATAATTATAATTAACTTTATCATTATTATTATTATGGTTAATGTTATTATTATACTATCACTAATAGTATCAATATTTTCTTATTCTGAATCTTTTGAAGTATTTATTTGTATTTAGTCTTCAATAGCATCAATATCATAAATATCTAAAATATCTTAATTTCGGCTTTTCTTAACTATAACTCTCCAAATTTATAAGTATACCAATTTCCTCTATAACTTAGTTATTTTTTTCTTAATTTTGATTGTCTATTAGACTTATATCAAATAGAATTGCATAAAATCGTATAGAATTGTATAAAATCACATAAAATTGGTAGAATCGTAAACTCATGGAATTGTAAACCTAAATTCACGATTTTCCACAAATTTACACAAAAACGATTTTATATGTGATTTAACTTGAAAATACCTCATAAAATGTATATTCGTACAATCGTATAAGTAAAATCGCAATTTTAACAATTATAAAAATGAGCTCCTATGTATCATTCAACTTAAGAGCATTCAAGTCTTAATGCATAGCATCTACCCATTCTTTTTGTTTAGCTGCTTTTGAGTAATTAGAAAGCTCTTGAACAGCTAACACATTTGCTAATAAAGCAACATATTCAAAGGGAAGTTGAGTAAAGTCATGAATGTCAAGCAAAGGGTAGGCTACAGCAGAGGAACTAACACGAGCTGTATGTACAAAATCTTGAGGCCAACCTGGTGTCTTATGATCTCTAACCAACTTTTTTAAACAATCATCAAAAGTGGGAATGGAATCGATACTAGCGGACTCTGTTTTTGGAACAGACATGGGCACATCAGAAGGTAAAGTATCGAACAAAACATGATTATTTGAATTGGACATGGAAGAACTTGCAACAACTGATTGTTTGAAAGGAAAGATTTATTCAAAGAAGACTACATCTCTACTAACCAAGACACACTTGTGACCGAGATCATACACTTTATAACCTTTTTGACCGTGTTCATAGCCTAAGAAAACATACCTTGCCCCTCTCAGATCAGACTTATCTCTGCTAGGCAAGTGTTTAGCTACATAACATAAACAGCCCATCACTTGAAGGTAATCATAATTTGGTGGTTTACCAAATAGTTTTTCATATGGAGATTTCCAATCAAGGTTAGACATTGGCATTTTATTAATGAGATGGGTAGCCGTAACGTAAGTATGCGCTCACCCCAAAATTTCTTGGGCAAATTAGCATGTATCCTTAAAGCTCTGGAAGCGTCTAATAAATGTCGATTCTTTCTTTCAACAAGCCCAGTCTATTGTGGTGTATAGGCCATGGCATGTCGATTTATTATTCCTAAACTCCCCATCATTATCTGTCGTAACACACTTGGGAGTGACAGCAAAGAACATACAACCCATTTAGCGCCTTTGCTGTAGCAATTGGCTTTCTAATTTTCGGATCCTTAAAGATACATTTAGGGGAATCAAATTCAGCTACAATTGATTGATCAGTATTGAGTTTGTGAACTGAGAAAAGGTTATGTGTAAATTGTGGTGCAAAGAAAACACTCTGAACTCTCAGTGTTGGCGTAATGAATGACAGATCCAACTCCATCTACACTAAACGCTCTTTCATCTGGTAGTTTGATAGAAATGGGATAGGCTAAATGACGAATATTTTGCAAAATAGTAGTACAGAGTCATATGGTCAATTGCACCAGTGTCAACTATCCAATTAGTTACTCATTATGATTAAACTAAAACAAGAAGATGAGTTTAGAATACCTGCGAACTGAACCATATTTGCCACTGCCTTCTCTTGAATTTCTCTGTTGTCAAACACTTTTATCATCTTTGCACAAATACTATGAATGAGCTCCTTGTCTGCTAAAACAGCATTTTCTGACTGCTTTTCTTCAGCAGAGCAATGATCAAATGGTGCATTCAAAAGTTGCTCAGATTTACTAAATGAAACTGAGTTTTGCATGCTTTCCTTTAATCACTCTTTTTTCTTTGAACCAATCAGGATAACCAATGAAAAGAAAACAGTTCTCCATAACAGGTCTTTCTCCTCAACAATGCCTGCTAATAATTCTAACTCATTTGTATGCATTATTCTTGAATTTCTTGGAACATTTCACTAAGAACCTAAAAAGAAGTTAAAAAATTCAAATCTTAAATAAGTTGATGGGTTAAGTACTGGATCTGAAGAAAATAGAGGCCATGTTAGAACAGATGACTAATTGCATTGACGTGTGTTTGGCAATTTTTTATAAAGAGGAAATGAGCAGAAATGAAAAGCAAAGAAAGGAATGGAAAAGAATGGAATGGAAATGGAACGAAGTGTAATTCTAATTTTATGTTTGGTAAATTATGAAGAGCATGGAAAGAAATGAAGGAAAACAAGGATAATATTTGACAAAATTATTTTTATTATTATTTTGATTAATATTGTTATAAGGGATAGTTTTAAAATTATATCTTTTTTTTACTCATTTCTCTCTAATTTTGGAGAGAGAAAAAATGGTCATCAAAGTGAAAATATTTCCAATCATTTCCCTCCCCTTTCTACTCATTTCCACCACCTATTGAATTTGGCAAACACATTATTTCTACTTTTCGAGTCGTTTCTGTCCATCCAAACAGAGTGTGTGTTACACGACCCGAACTTGTTTATGTTCATATCTTATTGTACTGAATAAGGTTAATGAATCGTTTTTCCAGGAATATGTTTAAATCGTAGCACTGGTAGCTGTGCTTGGAGCTTCTGTTAGTTGCGTCACGTGCTTTCTGGAACGGGCAGGTAGCAGTCGTCAATCAAATGGCAACATCACCAGCTGCACATTGGCAACTTGACGACCTCCACCACCACTCATCTTACCAGACAATTATTTTCCTACTTAATAACATCATCATGTACCGTCTCTCTCCTCTTTGAAACCTCCAACCATACCAACCTCATCAACACAAGGACATGCTGCCAATCCACATCTGCCGAGTTCGTGTGTGTCGAGAATCGCTATGTGGGTTGGGTTGGTTCCAAATTCTCGGACCCACCACGGGGGTTCGATGTACACACGATCTCGATAATAATACCAATGCGAATAGTGGCATATTTCGATCCGGACGTGTTTGGAATGTCTCTAATGACTAACAAAGAACAAATGGCAAGTTCTTTTTCCTCGTGTGGATCCTGTCTCAACAGAAAGTTGATAAATCAATTTGTCCATAGGTCTTGCTTTTACTGTTATATCGAGAGTTACCCCCATGAATTGGTTGACGTAAAACGAATAGTGGGTTTGTTTCCGTCTTTTGTTGAATCGGTAATTATACCAATGTGAATATTAGCATATCGTAGACACATTGATGGCACTTGAAGCTTTGTATTGAGTAATTACAGTTGGTTCCATCAAAGTGTCCAATGCTTCAGGAGGATACACGTACACCCATATATTGATAACATATTTGCGGAACAAAGCATCACGCATCATAGGTTCCTTGTTCATGTGGACCTTTATTAGATAGTTTTGGAATTTCTTGTTAGCACGTTCTTGAGATGTATTAGGAACGGAAAAATATATTTTTATCTCTCAATGTTTTATTTTTTTATTTATTTATTAATTTGCTTTACTTGAATATAATATTACATATTATACATGTAACGCCTTAGAATGTAAAATGTTATAATTTACCATATGTCACTCTTAAGTAATAATATGCTAAGCCTCTCTATCTCTTACAAGTTCAAACCCGTTTAACCCTACCATGCATAAATTTTTTATAACTCTTATAATATACATGAATGACTCACGGGCAAGTAATTTGAACCATTGTTAATTAAAGATAATCACAATCTCTAATTCAGTTAAACTTTTTAAACTTCCATTATAAAAAAAAATGTAAGTAGTCAAGAGTGAAAGTATCCAAATAGACTCTAGACTTCCAATTCAACATTTCTAAATTTTCAAAATCCTTCAAATACTCTTTTTCTACTCATATGTCATCTCCATAATAATAATGATAATTTCTATCATTCTCGTCTTGATAATAATAATATACATTTCCATACTCATCATACTCAACATATTCATCACACCCACTTGTAGTTGAAAAAAAAAAAAAGGATGAGTTTAAGCCTAATACGTGAGTACCATATAGACATACGCGTGCCACATTAACCATAATAAAAACGCACATAAATGCAGTAAATATACATATCACAATCATCGAATTATTTATCTTCAATTTAGCCAACAAACAACATAAAGAAACTCATGACCTCTCCATGCCCCATATATATATATATATATATTCTTTGGTTGGGAATTACCACTATAGGCCTCATCTAACCCTAAATCTACCCTAGATCATTTTGATATAGGACTCCATTAAGGTCAGCATCGTATATCAGTCATTAGGATGCCCCCCTAAGGATCCGCCACTAAGAAACGATCCCTCTGCTAGCTTTTATGTAAATATCAAAGGTATAATAACTTGTTAAGTATCAAATATTAAGTTTAATACTACCCTATGATATGATCTAAATTTATTAAATGGTTAATCATATCCTAGTTGCATATTTCCTATCCTTATTGTGTTATTGTGCATGATTCTTGGCTTAGAATTGCAAAAAAAAAGACAAAATAAAAGCAAAATATGGGTATTTCAAAACAACACGATTGTAAATGTAGTTGTATAGAAAAACACAAGAAGGAACATGATCATGTAAATGTTTGTATACCATTTTGTGCACAAAGCCCTTCCAATACACCCAAATACACGATTGTGTATCATGTACTCAACCATGTAATTCAACACTAGCAAATGCACACCCGTGTACCATGCTATGTACCTTTTATAACACAAAATCCCATCTCCTATCACACAATAAAGGTACACATATGTGTACCTAATAGTGTACCCTTCTATTTTGAAAATCCCCTTCTTCCTTCTCTCCAATTAGCTTCCCAACCATAATTTCTATGAATCCAAATTAACTTGTTAATTTTATAACATTATACGAAATATGAGCACTTGTTTCAATTTGCAATTGGGATCCTAAGATTGCTTGATCCTACATCTATGCTTGTTCTATCTTATCCTCTTGTTTCGAATTCTAACGTTACATCACCAAAATTATTTAGACATACGAATCTAGAATCAAGAACACATATCTTAACAATCAAAGCCCTTACCTAATGAAAGTAACCTTACGTGTGTCTAAGAGTGTTTCTGTGTTCTCAACTGCACAAATGAGAAAAAGAGGTATGCATAGGTCAATTTAGGGGTTTAAATACCCTTACTGTTGAAAAGACTAATTTACCCCCATATTTAAACCTTAATGCTTTTCTTGCCCTTTTTGTTTAAAATATTTATTTTGTATATATTTTTACAATACATAGATAGAAAACTTAACATCTTTAAATATATATATATAACAATATTTAGAATTCAAATAGAAAAACAATGAAACGTTAAAAATTAAAAATATAATTTTCCTTGTTAGAAACACACCACAATTATAAGTACCAATAAGTGGGAAATGGAAAAAAAAAATCTTTTTTTTAAATAAACCCTAAAATACATTGATTGGGAAAGTAATCCAAAAAATATGTTATTTAAAATCGGTACTTGATGTTTGAATTTCACCATCTATAATTGAAATCGGCACTTCAAGTATTAATTTCGGCTTTGATCTTTCTTATTTTTATTTTCTACAAAGTAGTACCAATTTTATATGATAATTTTTGGATTATTTTTTTCAATTAGTATATTTTAAGGTTTATTTTTAGAAAAGGATTTTCTTTATTTTTTTTCCCCTTATCCCACCGACAAGCCAAGATCTGTTCCATGTAATGCCAACAAAACCATGTAACTAAAAAATAAACAAAAAAACCTATAACTACAATATGATGTTGGAGATAACATTTTGACTTGTTGATTTGATTTTAGTGGGGTAGCGGTCCTCGTCTTGATATGAAACTCTGGGCCTACTTAATAAGTACATTGACTTGTATATTATATATGTCTAGTTTAATTTATATTTTCTAACATGACCTATTTATGTTTAAAAACTTAAATCTGTAATTTGAACTAATTAATTAATATGTTTTATATCCAAATTAAAAAATTAGAGATCTAACATAAATCTCAACATAGTTATTAAGAATGTTAATAAAATAACTAAGAAACACCAATCTTCATCAAGTTAAAAACCCAAAAAAAAAAAAAGAAAGAAAGAAAAAGAGGAAAGTAAGCCAAGTTATAGAAAACAAAGTAAGTTGTCCATTTGCGAAATCGTTTTATGGCATACAACCAAGGCGTAATGGAATATTAGTAACAATGTTCAAATTACATCCTTGTCTTCAAGAGAAATCGCTGAAGAGAACGAGATAGGGAAAAGTTATGAGTATGATATTATGAAGATTAATGAGAATAGTTTATCATCTTCTCCATATTCTTCTAGTAGTTTTGTATCTGTAAAGCCTGTGGATATACACTAAAAGGTCATTGTATTTGTATCCCAAAACAAACACATGTAAATCTTTTAAACCCATTTGTATACTTCATTAAATGTATGTTTAAGCAATGCAAGCAAATGTATAATTGTGGTATAGACTTGCTAAAGGAATTTGACAAACATAATGAAAAGGGGATAAGATCATCCTCCGATATGGACATTAAAAGTATAAGATACCTCAAAACGAAACTTCTTATATTAGACACGACGACTAATTGTATCGAGTTATTCGACACCAAAACTTATTTACAATCACATCTTATCGGGGTGTTTTGGCCAGGAATATATTTTGATCTTATCACTGGTAGCTGTGATGGACCGTTTGGTGGTTTCGTCATGTTCATTCAGGAACCCGCAAGCAGCAAAAATCAATGAAAACGGTAATATCACTGCTTTAGAAACTGTCACCCTTACTTCGTCCTTTAAATTTGATTGGCAACGTGGTAAACCCCAACACTCGTCTTCCTACGCTCTCTACTTCGAAACACTCTCCCTTCGCTTCGTCCTTTCACTTCATTCAACATCTCTCTCCTCCCCGAAACCCCAAAACATGCCAACCTCAACACAAGAACATGTTGCTGTTCTAGCATTCCCTTTCAGCTCCCACCCTGCTTCTCTTCTTGCCGGCCTCAGCGGCCTAGCTTCCTCAACACCCAATACCATATATTCTTTCTTCAGCACTGCAAAGTCCAATGCCTTCATATTCAAATCCCATTCCTACAGCAACATCAAAGCTTACGACGTGGAAGATGGCCTCCCGGAGGGCTTTGTCTTCACAGGAAACCCCGAGAAGGCCGTACAACTCTTCCTCGATGCAGCACCCTCTAACTTCGTTAAAGGAATGGAAGCTGCAGTAGCTGAGACAGGAAGGAAGGTGACTTGTTTGGTAACTGATGCTTTCCTCTGGTTTGGGGCTGATATGGCTAAGGAGATTCAGGTTCCTTGGGTTGCTTACTGGCCTTCGGGGCCGGTTTCTCTGTCCGCTCATCTCTATACTGATTTCATAAGGCAGACCTTGGGCCAGGGTCAGTTGATGTTTGACTTTTCATGACGTAGGAAAAGCAAAGTGTTTGATTTCCGGAAAATCCTCTTCAAATTTTTTAAACATTTGCTAAGATCAATTCTTAAAAATTGTAGATATTAATGATGTCCATAAGTGATGGTGAAAGAAAACAGTAAGGATCAGCCTTCGGTGGAAGTACTTACCTCCGCCACCACTAGTCATCCGTAGACTAAAATTGCAGATCACAACCCTTCTCCACAATTTGAATTTTTTTTCTATTTCAAAAAATCAAAATCGCAAAACTGGCCCCAATATAATCCTGGGTCTGCTGCTGGTTAACATGGTCGCCTCTTGCTATTACTTGCCATTAAAAGCCACTACTAATCATAGAAATAGTTTTCTACAGAACAAACACAGTTTAAAACCAACGAATCCTCGAGTATGTATGCGATATGTTCTAAATCTGCATAATATATTTTACAGGGGGTATTTCAGGTCGTGAAGATGAAGCCCTGACATTCATCCCAGGACTGTCTAGAGTGCGCGTGAGGGACTTGCCCGAAGGGATCGTTTTCGGGAATTTGGAGTCGGCATTCTCATCTATGCTCCTTCAAATGAGCAGAGCACTCCCAAAAGCAGCCGCGGTGTTCGTTAATTCTTTCGAAGAAATAGACCCAACCATAACAAATGATCTGAAATCCAAGTTAAACAAATTCCTCAGCATTGGTCCCTTCAACATGATAACTAGGCCATCACATAGTGTTCCTGATGAGAGCGGATGTCTAGTCTGGCTTGACAAGAAAAAGATTGCCTCTGTTACCTACATTAGCTTTGGAACCATCGTAATACCATCACAGAAGGACCTAGTGGCACTAACAGAAGCCCTGGAAGCCACTGAAGTACCCTTCTTATGGTCCCTAAAAGGACATGTGCTTTCACAACTGCCGCAAGGATTTCTCGAGAGGACGAAAGGACAAGGACTGGTGGTTCCTTGGGCTCCCCAAACAGATGTCCTCTCACACCGTGCAGTTGGTGTGTACATTACACACTGTGGATGGAATTCTTTTCTGGAGAGTATGGCGGGAGGGATTCCAGTGATTTGTATACCATGCTTTGCCGATCAAAAACTCAGCGGTCGAATGATATCGGATGTGTGGAATGTGGGAATGACGGTCCCAGGAGGGATCCTCACTAAGGAGGATGTAGGAAGCGTTTTGGAGGGTCTGTTCCAATCACCAGAAACACGGACAAAGATGAGGGAGAGAATGGCTGTCCTACAGCAACTTGCCCAAACTGCTGTAGGACCTAGTGGCAGTAGTACCCAAAACTTCAGGCTGTTGCAGGATATATTAACAAGCAGCACCCGCTGAGTCTTCCAGCTGCATCTTCTCTAAATTTCCATCCTTGCCTCCATAGGAGTGACTAAGAGTTCCCTTGAGTTGTCTATTTTGTTGTACTTTCTTGTTTGAAATCAAAATGTTCTAGAAAACCATATGTCTGATTCCAATTCTAGTAAATTATCTTGCAGACAAAATTAATACACGAAGGGACAGATGGATGGAATGTTAAGAATAAGGGTTAGTGGAAATTTTCTAAATAAATAATATCAAAAGAAACTTTAGAAACATGACATTCATCCATTCGAAATACCAGTTACATGCCCCGCACACTATAAATATGCCATATATGTCGATTTAGATAATTTTTTTCTTTTTTAATCAGGGCTTATTGCTATACGTGTGAGATAATCCTTGTATATGTGTGGGTTGCTCAATTAGTAAAGTCAGTTTCAGAGATTAGATTGTATTAAAGATGTCTTGTACGTGCTGTATATTAAAAGAAATATGAAAAAGGAAAACCAAAAAGATGCTTTAAAGTTGTAACATTGGTGAGGTCTCGCATAGGCGCTATGTCATCAAGTTCTTAAGAATTTGGATTTTTCCTTTCCTAAGATACAAACCTGTGTAAGGGGAGTGATGGTGGCTCTAAATTTTATTAATAGAATAAAAAATAACAAAAAAAGAGGAGGATATTGATCTGATCTCTCTAAAAACTACAAAGTACCTATAACATTCAGAAAATAAATAAGAATAAGAAAGCATTATTGACTTTACAACAAAAAATACAAAAAGCAAAATATAACCTGTATTCCTAAAAGGACCATGAATAGGGAGGATTACTCCCAACCAAACAGTACAAGGCATAATAGATGCCAAATACACATCAACCTTTCAAAATAGAACTTAAAATATAATAAATGTAAAAACTGCTTAACATATGCAGCAGCGGAAGCAAGAGTTCTTTTTACATACCTCCAGCCATTGCAAAGCAAATAGGTGTCCTGCTTGGTGGAGATTGGTTTTGCGTCTCGGTTTCGGTTAGTGCTTCTAAATCTTAACTTGCTCAAAATTGACGGTGTATTTTTTTCTGTAGAAGTGAGCAGGTTTAGGGATCCCGAAGTACTTCTATTTAAACTCATTCCTTCAATGAGTTGTTCCACAAAAATAGGAAGCATTTGGAACGTTTGAAGAAGTTGTTGCACGTTCCTGATATTGTTGGATTCATGGACCATATCTTGCGGTTGTTACCGAGTAAATAGGAGAGGAAAACCAACATTCTCCCACTTTGTCTATATATTTCATAATTTATCTTAATGAGAAACAAAATACATGAATCATGGTGATAGGTCCTCTAATGACGAGTATTATCTCCCATGTATTACAATG